>VXAD01006084.1:218805-233359 GCA_013399195.1 Dicrurus megarhynchus
CGGGAATGGCGAGGCAGAACCCCGGGAATGGCCAGGCCAAGAACCTCGGGAATGGCGAGGCAGAATCCCGGGAATGGCCGGGCAGAATCCCGGGAATGGCGGTGCAGAATCCCGGGAATGGCCGGGCAGAACCCCGGGAATGGCGGTGCAAAATCCCAGGAATGGCCGGGCCGAACCTCGGGAATGGCCGGGCCGAGAACCCCGGGAATAGCGAGGCAGAACCCCGGGAATGGCCGGGCAGAACCCCGGGAATGGCGGTGCAAAATCCCAGGAATGGCCGGGCCGAACCTCGGGAATGGCCGGGCCGAGAACCCCGGGAATAGCGAGGCAGAACCCCGGGAATGGCCGGGCAGAACCCCGGGAATGGCGGTGCAAAATCCCAGGAATGGCCGGGCCGAACCTCGGGAATGGNCCCAGCCGGCACAGCCCGGTCACGTGACCGGGAAGGACGGCGGCGATTCAGGGGCGGGGCGGCTGCTGCTGTTTCTCGCTTTCCATTGGTCCGCCTGCGGTAAGGGGGCGGGCCAACCGGTGGCGTTTCTCGTCTCTCATTGGTTATTTAGCGTCACGCGGGGTGGGGGTACTGGCGCTGATTGGCGGCGGGGCGGGTGCGCGCGGATGTGGGCGCTGGTGCGGGCGCTGCCGCCGGGCCGCGGGCTCGTGTGGCGGNACGTGTGGGCCCGCGAGCGGCGGCGGAACGCGGGCACGGGCCTGGCGGGGCCCAACACAGTGTACGTGCAGGTGGTGGCGGCCGGGAGCCGCGACGCCGGGGCCGCCGTGTATGTGTTCTCCGAGTTCAACCGGTGAGTGCGGGGCTGGGGTCGGGACCGGAAGCGGAGCTCCCCGCCCGGGCCTGCCCTGACGCCCCTTTCCCCCCAGGTATCTGTTCAACTGCGGCGAGGGCACGCAGCGCGCAATGCAGGAGCACAAGTAAGTGGGGCAGCGCGGGGGGGACGCCCCGGGGCTGGATCGGGCCCTGCTCACCCCCGTCTGCCCCGCAGGCTGAAGATCTCCCACCTGGACAGCATCTTCCTCAGCCGCGTGTCCTGGGCCAACGTCGGGGGGCTGCCAGGTGAGTGCGGGGAGCCCGGCACGGCCACGGGCAGCAGCTCTCGGGCCGGACGCGGTCACTTTGCGAGGTGCCCGGTGCGGCGTGTCGGGGGTGTTTTAGACAGCGCTGGGGACAGCGACATCGCTGCCAGGGGGCTGGGCTGCACGTGGGGCTCTGCGGTGCTTCCAGCTGCTGTGTGGGTTCTGCAACGGTGCAGACATGTGGTGGGACGGGCTCTGCCTGTCCAGCGTGCCTGGCTTCAGCTCCCCAAAATCTCCTGCAGCAGAAGGTGTTGCCAGTGTTGCCAGCAGGGAGCTGTTCGTGAGTTAGGCTGGTTCGAGTCTAAAGGAGTGTACAAAAGTTTGTGGCCACCACTTTCCTCAGTGCAGGATGAGGTTAGAACAGATGGCTATGGATCTTGTCCATCAAAATTCTGGAAATCTCCAAGGAAAGGAGGAGGTTAACAATCTGTACAGGTGTATGAAGATGTGTAGCTATTATCTTTATCTGCAGAGCTGAGTGACTTGTTGAAACTGCCATAAAGCTGAGGCAAAACTGAATTGAGGCCTGAGTTCAGTTCTGGCCTTTGTGGAGAGGCCAAGCACTCCTGAATAGAGAGGGATCTTTCTTTTGGGATCTACCAGTGGTTACTGAGGCTGTGAAAAGCTGTTTCTCTGCTTGCTTTTAGGTATGATTCTCACACTGAAGGCTATAGGGCTTCAGAGGTGTGTGTTCCTGGGGCCACCAAAGCTGGTAAGTATGGCAAGATGCAGAATAGGGAGCAAACCCTGAAAATGTTAAAGCTCACCCTGGAACTGGGAGAGCTGGTGGCAAAGGGAATCTTTGTGGAGATGTGAAATGCTGGTCTGAGTTAGTGTCAGCCTGAAGGGCTGGCTTCAAAATCCAAATCTCTTCGGTTACGGGACAGCAGAAGTCTTCTGCTCCTGTGTTGTAGTCCTGTATCCTGATAAATCAGCTTTTGGGAGAAAGGTGAGTCTTTGTTCCCTGGTCTGCTCCCTCCCCATTTTATATTAATAGAAACTCAGTCTCTGATCTCCTGTTTAATGTGCTCCTTGCCAGCCTAATGCTGCGTCTGGGCTGGAAATTTGCAATGCTCAGCATTGTTTTATTTCCTTGCAGTTTCTGCTGACTAATTACATGGATGGAAGGGGTGGGGACAGTGGTTCTTTCTCTTTCCAAGGGCTCAGTGACTGACAGAGCTGCCCAGATTTGTCTGCCTGGGTGTTGAACCTTTGCCATCCTTGAGAAGTGTCTGTAGCTGCTGGAAGTGGTGCCTCTCATGGCACACTGCTTGTGCCAGCTCCTGATGCACTGTCTCTTTTCCAGCAAAACTACTTGAAAGCCATTCGCCTCTTTCCCGGGCCCCTCAAAAGGATGGATTTAGGTATGTGGGTCAGGGATGTGTAGCAAAGGAACTTGTAACTTTTTGTTTCATCTGTAGCCAGGCTTGCATTGATCGGTAACAGCTTCAGCTTCCGGTTTGTGTCCGCTCAGAGGATGTTTTAAACATTTGTTTTGCTCTGATACACTGTTCAAACCCCTCACAACAGTGTTTCCAGCTCTGTTTCTGCTCAGGGGCTGCCAGGCTGGCTGATACAGGCAGCATTTGGTTTTAAAACACTGTGAAGGCACTTTGTTTCCAGAGTCTGCCAGTGAATTTGCTCGCTGTGGTATCACAGACTGCTCCCTGCGGATGATGGGCTTTTAAAACTTCATTTATTCATTGGGGTTTGCAGTTGGGCAGAGAAAGGGAAGGGGAACATTCAGCAGGTTGTGTTTAAGAAAGAAGACACTTTTCTGATTTGTGTTCATGAAGAATGTGAATCTCTGCTCGTGCACTTGTTAATGGTGGTTTTTGATCTCTTCCCAGCTGTGCAGTTGCACACAGAGCCTGAATACAAGGATGAGACAATGACTGTCTACCAAATACCTCTGACAGGTGAGCACGTGGTGCTGCAGAGAGGCAGGGGAAGCACAATGAAGGTTCAGGGAGCAGCTTCTGCTTGCCAGCATGAGTAAGCAGAGGTTCATCAACTTGCTTTTCTCAGGAGGAGGATCTCATTTATAACAAGACCTGCTGAGTCAGGGCCTTGGCTTGTTCATTTAGGTGTGGGTGGATGGAATGACTTGTGAAACATCCCTGCAGTTGTCTTTCTCAGCCAGCTAAGTTCTTCCTGCTGGAAACTGTGATACTGAGGGTGCAGCACAGAGTTTAACAGTTTGGGAAGAAGGACTTGAATGGGGGATGGCTCCTGAAATAAGTGACTGGAGTATGCAAGTGCGAGCTGCACTGGGGGGAGCAGCTCTGTGTTCTGCTGCAATTCAGACCTGACTGTCATGGAAGGGGGAATGCTACTCCTGTTTTTCTTATCTGTTGCTTCTGACTGAGTGATCTTTGTCTGCTTTTATTGGATTTGGGACAGGAAAACCACTGGCTGCTGAAAGTACAACCCCCCAGAGTCCTGGAGCATCTCCCCAAGGTGGAAATAGCCCCAAAGGGGACACAGGGCCTGGATCCCCGAGAGCTGCACAGCAAAGCTTGGAGGAAGGAAAGGGAAAAGAAAGCCCAAAGAAAACAGGTGAAACACATGGAATGGCCTTTTCAAATTTAATGAGATGAAGCCAAATTAAGGATAGGAATTTGTCCTCTGAGCCATTTGCTCTCTGAAAGTGAGGTCTGCAGAGAAGCTCAGCTGGAAGATTCCCTGGAGCAGAAAGTGTTCTGGTACTTTGGAAGTTGATAGAGAACTTAAAAGGCCTAGAAATTGGACATGATTGGTGCTTGGGTGTGATTAGTCCCTATAGTAGTTTGCTTCTGGCTGGGGTGGATGCTCCAGCCTTTGTAATTTAATTACAGGTGGATGCTGGGCTGATTATTTTTCAGTGCTGGGCTTTAGTTTGGCTTCTTGTATCTGAAGCCGTGAGCGCTCTGGCCTTGGGTGTTAATAACATTTTGCTGCTGGGCTCCAAGTTAAGTGGATAATGTTCCTGTTAATGCTTTGGCAAATTTTGGCATGTTTTGGTCTTAAGAAAAGTGATAGTGAGTGATGATTTTTAGTAGTTTTGCTTCCTTTTACAGGTGATGAGCAGAAGTGTGCAAGGAGGCATCCTGATCTGGTGACAGCTTTTCTGTGTAAAGTAAGCTTGGACAGAGTCTCTAAACCAACACAGAGGGAATAGAACGGAGTATTTCAGTGGGAAGGGACATGCAGTGATCATCTGTGACCACAGGATGGGTTGGGTTGGGTTGGAGGAGACCTTAGGGATAATCTCATTCCATGCCCCCCATGGGCAGGGACATCTTCCACTAGACCAGGTTGCTCCAAGCCCTATCCAAGCAGGCCTTGGACACTTCCAGGGTTGAACCATCCAGTCCAACTGCCTGGTCACTTCAGGCTGCCCAAAATTTAAAACATATTAATAAGGGCATTGTCCAAACATCTCTTAAACACTGGCAGGCTTGGGGCATTGACCACCCTCTCTAAGGAAATGTTTCCTAATGTCATCTTGCTGTAGGGATTTAATTGGAGACAGCGTTTTCAAGTAGGGCTTTGAAGCTATAATGTGTTTCTGCTTTTCAAGTGTCAGAGTTGCTGTAGCATGAGTAGGAATGAGTAAAACTGGAGGTGTTTTTTAGAATCCAGCAGTGGGTATGAGTGTACAGGTTCCATTCTTGCTTACCCCTCAGAGCAGGGCAGGCTGTTGTGTTTGCTTGGCTGAAGAGGGGAGCAAGAAGCAGCAGCATGATCCTGGAAAGCAGGCAGTCTAGAAAAGCCTTTTTGGGGTAAATTGGAGCAGTGGCTGTGGAACTGAAAAGGGGAAAAAATATTCCCTTGGTTTGTGGAGAAACTCTTAACATGGTGGTACATGGATCTTGTTTCCTGTCCCGGTTTATTTGGGTGATAATTGCATTTAACTCTTTGCAGATTCACCCAAGGAAGGGGAAGTTCCTAGCAGCTAAAGCCCAGGAGATGGGCCTGCCAGTGTGAGTATGAGAGGCCAGCGTGGGGCACGGGGCAGCAGCAGGCACTTGGGTTGTTGGCAAGCTAAATGTTTCTGTGGCCTTGTTCTCAGGGGAACTCCAGCCATCCTTCCCATAATTACAGCTCTCAAAAATGGGGAGAGCATCACTTTTGAAGGCAGAGAGGTAAGATGTGTTTGTGCTTCTGGATGGCTTTGCCACTCTCTCTCCTTCACTGGCCTCCCAGGGTGACAGGCTTTTGTGCAGAATGCTTTGCCTACCAGTGCATCCTGGACTCTTCCAGCTCCAGGAGTGTGGCATGTCTGGGGCTGTTGGGGTGCTGATCATGGGAATGAACTCGTGTGTGGGTTTGGCTGGGTGTTTGCTGTTTGGCAGAGCTGCTGCATCTCCCCTTTCCAAAACTGATGCAGGTCTAGGAGTGAGTTAGTGGAGCTAATCCCTGCATTTTTTAAATCTGGGGATTGAATGTCTGTGTAGCCATCACTCCCTCCTTACCCTGTTTGCACCTCTGACACCAAAAGAAACTCAGTAGTTCTGGGGTACAGGGTCTGAATCTCTCAAACACTGGAGTGAGAGGCAGAGCCAGCTCTGGCCATGGCCCAGGGGATCTGCAAGTGAAGATCCTGACCTGGGAGACAGGATCAGCACATCTTGGTGTCACAAAAATTCCATAGAGCCTTTTATGTCCTTAAACATGCTTTTGCTACCATCTGAATCTGTCATGGGAACCTAGAAACTGCTAAAATTCCCCTCCTCACATTAGGTTGTGGTTTCTCTGGGACCAGAGTTGGGATTTGCTGTTACACAGCAAAATGCAAACGTGTGTAATGAGAGCAGAAAGGGCCCAAGAGCTGCCCTGGGTGTACTGAGCACTGAGAGGGGCTGCTGGCTCTGTCCGACTGAAGGAGTCGGACACAGAGGTGCAGGAAGGGCCGTGTGTCCGGGCTGGTTGTGGTGTAACCACTGTTTATCTGCCTGCAGCTCTTCCCTGAGGAGCTGTGCACCCCCACTGACCCTGGCCCAGTGTTCCTGGTGCTGGAGTGTCCTCACGAGGGCTTCGTGGATGCTGTCTGTGAAAACGAGACCTTCCGAAGGTAGGGCTGGGACGCCTGGAATGCTTGAGTGCTGAGCTTTGCCCAAGAGAAGCTCTTGTTCTAGTCTGGATATGCTGTTTCTCATGGCTGGTATCTGAGCTCTTTGGCACTGTTAAGGAGCTTGAGATGCAAGAAAGGACTGGTGGTGCATTTTGAAGCTTTCAGGAAAGGCAGGACCTGTGGGGGTCCGTGGCTGCCATGGGCCTGTTTTCCCTCAGGGCCCTCCAGAGCAGGAGTGTGCCCTGGTGTCTGCCTGGGGAGCAGTGGAGGCTGCTGGAAGCCTGGACTGCACTTAACAACTCTGTAGGGCTTGTGCAGAAGCATTTGGGCTCCTGGAGGCTCTGCAGATGTTGTTGTTGATGGAGAAGAGGAACTGGCCCATGGGGGACAGTGGAGGGTCAGCAAATGGTGGCCCTGAGCCTCGTGCCTTTGGTGATGCAGAGTCTGGAGCTCCTGGGTTGAGCTCTGGAGGTCCCCGCTCTGCCTGCCCCGGGAGGCATCTGTGGTAGCACCAAACAAAAATGGGAGAGGGGAGGGGATGCCAAGGACATGGAGTGGAGCACAGATGTTCTTTCTGTTTGAATGTGTCCCAGGTACCAGGAGGGAGTTCCTGAGCACCAGGTGGCCTTGGTCATTCACATGACTCCCGAGTCAGTGCTTCGAGACGGCCGCTACCAGCAGTGGATGGAGAGGTATGTGGGCCTGTGGCCCCTAGGTTCCTGTCTCTGTGGGCAGCAGCCTGTTCTGGTGGTGCACATGTTTGTTCCAAAGTAAACAGAGCTCTAAAAAGAGGGCTCTGCTGGCTCAGGTGAGATTTTTAGCTCAGCTGTGCACATGTGCCCAGTGCTAACACGGGGCTGAAGCTGTTGTGCATTGTTGTCCACTGACAGATTCGGGCCTGGCACTCAGCACTTGGTGCTCAATGAAAACTCCTCTGCTGTGCACAACCCACGCAGCTACAAGATCCAAACTCAGCTGAACCTCATCCACCCGGAGATCTTCCCTCTGCTCACCACCTACCAGAGCAAGGTAATCCAGGCCCTCCTTGTCCCTGTGCCTTGTGCCCTGAGCCAAGGCCGTGTCTCACATCACCCTCCTCCCACAGGAAGCAGAGGCTGTGTGCCCTGTGCCCATCGTGCGAGGGGAGTGCCTCCTGAAATACCACCTCAGGCCGCAGCAGGAGTGGCAGAGGTCAGTGGGAATCTTTTTCTTCCCAGGTTTTGGGTGTTGGCTTGAAGCAGCTTTTCAGTGAGGGCGGGCTCTGCGTCAGGATCCCCTGCAGAACCTTTCTGGTGGCTGTGCTGGGGGAACTGTCTCGAGGACTGCGTCCCTGTCCCTGAAAGACCCAGACAAGGTGTAGCACATGGATGAGTGAACCACTGAAAACACCACCTGGCCAGTGGTTTGGAGTTCTGTTTCTGTCCCTTGCTCCTGTAGCCTTGTGGTGCTTTGTCCTTTGCTTTGACTCGTGCTGTGCACCCAGCTGTGGCTGTGGCAGAGCAGGTGGGGGCAGGGAGAGAGTTTTTGGGGAGCCCAGTGAAAAAAGGTCCATCTGAAGACCTAGAAAGCCTGACAACAGAGCTGAAAGCTCCAGGTGATTAAACAGTTGCTGGCTTTGCTCCTGGTGGGCAAATAGATGAAGCTGCTCAGTGAGAACCTTAAGGACTAGGCACCACAGGGGGCAAGGGGATTTCAGCCACCATGGCTCAGATTTCTGGCTTTGTTGGGCACAACAGGAGGATGCAGGTGCCAAGAAGAGTTGAAGTTTCTCTGTTAAGGTATCTGGAGACCTGCAGTACTGCACGTGTTCTGAAGCAGGCCCAGGACACAGGTCTCTTAATTTTTCAGCAATGCCTGAATCCCTTTAGGTGGCTGGTCCTCTTCCAGGACCCTCTGTGCTGCCTTGCAGTGCCCTCTAGTGCCTGGCAGCTCTGGATGGGATGAAGAGCTATTGCAGGATCTTCCACTTTGGTGGAACGATCATTCTGTGCCTGGCGCAGCCCAACCAGGCCTTTTTGGCACACACCACACTCGTGGATGTGTCTTCTCCAACCCCTCAAAATGGAAAGAGCATCTGTCCCTTTGTTCTAAGGCTGTTTTGTCACAGGAATTTGGCACTTTGCTCTGGAAAGGGCTGTTTCAGTCCCTACCTTGCCCCATCCTGATAGGTGGCCTGTTCTTGCAGAGATGCTGTGACTGTCTGTGATCCTGATGCGTTTGTTAGTGAAGCCTTGGATCTCCCTGACTTCCAGACCCGTGTGAAGGAGTGCAAAGAGAGCCTGTCTGCTGTACCAGGTACGGATCAGCACCTTAGCTTGGATCAGTGGGGTGGAAAATAGGAGCTCTTGGTGACCCACTGCTTCAGAGCCCAGATGAAGCTGTGAAGTGGTGGGGCTTGTTCTGCATTCCCTTGTAAACCTCCTGCTGAGGGGGGCAAAAACGACTGTGCTGGACATGTTGGCTCTGGAGTTACTGGGCTGGTGAATTAACTGGTGTTAACTGGGCAGTGTGTGGAGAACATTTGCCTACAAATCCCTGTTGTCTGTTTTCTCTAGGAAATGCGGGTGCTTATCCTGAGATTGTGTTCTTGGGAACAGGATCTGCAATTCCAATGAAAATCCGCAACGTCAGCTCCACGCTGGTGAACACCAGGTAAACCCCAGTGCTCTCTGACCTCTGCCTTCCAACCCAAAAGATGCATGGCCCTGCTCAGAGCTCTTTCAGTGGCTGCTAAATATCTCTGTCACCTCTCACTAGTGCTACCCGCTCCCTGCTGCTGGACTGTGGAGAAGGAACCTTTGGGCAGCTCTGCCGCCACTACGGAGAGGAGGTTGACCAAGTGCTGTGTAACCTGGTGGCTGTGTTTGTGTCCCACATGCACACGGATCATCACTCGGTGGGTTCAGTGTGTGGGAAGGGGCAGGGGCTCTGTGCAGCTGTGCTCTGAACCTTGGCACTCAGCTGTAGCTGCAGCTGATGAATGTAGGCTGCCCTGCTCTGCGTTCCTCTCTGCATTCGTTCCCCCGGCACTGCCAAATCTGTCTGTGGTTGTAATCCCCTCTCCCTTCTTGTTTGTTCTGACTCTGGGCTTGCTGAGCTGTGGTACATCTGTTGCCACTGGCTCCCCGGACACTTCTGACTGCCCTTGCTGTCTCCTTTGTTCCCTTTGCAGGGGCTGGTGAATATCCTGATGGAGCGAAGGAGAGCTTTTGTAAGTAGCACTGGTGTTTCTCTGCTCCTGAACTTGGCTTGGGGTGAGGGGAGGGGAACTTCAGAGCAGTGAATGACCAGCCTTTCCCTAGCATTTCTCCTCTCTGATTTGGTGTACACCTGATACTGATTTTCCCCCCTACCTTTGCTTTTGCAGGCAGCCCTCAGCCAGGCTTTCAGCCCTCTGTTTCTGGTAGCACCTGAGCAGATCATGCCTTGGCTGCACGAGTACCATAACCACTGTGAGGAGATTCTTGGAGACATCAAGTGAGTGTTTCGTGTGGAGAATGTCCTTGGTCCTTATTCAAGGCAAGCCCCTGTCATCCATTCTCCCACCCCTTTGTTGGAGGTGACTCTGACTCCTTCCCCTGCCTGTAGAACGAGGATGTGCAGTTTGCAGAGGGCAGGATGGGGTTTGTTACTCAGTTGTGCTGCTTAATAGAAGTTTACATGCAGGCTTCCCTTTTCCATAGGGCAAGTAGAAGAAAGAGTATTTGATAGTGGGGTAGAAGTGATTGGATGAGTTACTGGGGCACCAATGAAAGCAAGAGGTAAAACAAGACAGGTCACTGAACTGAGAATGAGAAACAGGAGAAATTGGCTGCTTAAAGAGAAGATCAGGTTTTATTTTGTACCTGCCCTTAATTATCTCTTGTTCCCTCCCTCACAGAATGATTCCTTCTCAGTCTCTTGTAAAAGGCTGTGAGAACATCAGACCCAAAGCCAAGGAGTTTGTGAGCTCTCTGTTAGAGAGCTACGACCTGGCTGAGGTGAGTTCCTGAGCTGGGGGCTCCGTGGCTGGAGGGGACCTGGGGTCTAACACTTGTATCCTTGTTCAGTTTCAGACCTGTGAAGTCCAACACTGTAAAAATGCTTTTGCATGTTCAGTGATCCACAAGTCTGGCTGGAAAGTAGTTTATTCTGGTGATACAATGCCCTGCATGGCCTTAGTGCAAATGGGTAGGTAACAAACCCTCTGCCTGAAGATTTTCTTGGAGAAAGGTCTCCATCTGTCACTACCCAAAGTGGGCACTCCCAAACTTTTGGTGCTGTGTCTGCCACACAGCGAGGGGCTGAGGAGGGACAGGAGGGCTCCTGTAGGCCGTTGGGCTGCTCAGTCTTCAGCTGAAAATTGAATATATGATTGTTTGTTTGCACAGGTAAAAATGCCAACCTGCTGATCCACGAAGCCACGCTGGAAGATGGCATGGAAAAAGAAGCTATAGAGAAGACCCACAGGTGGGGTGTGTTCTGCTGGCTGTCCCTGTTCAGAAGGGAAAGGTGCACAGCTGGGTGTAGTCCTTGAAGCTGATGGTGAAGGGCCCAAGTCCTGTCAAAGGTTCTGGTGTGCATAGAGCTCTTCTACACTGGAGCTGCTGTGTTGGTCATTGCAGCAGCTCTGAAACCACCACAGCTCCTCTCAACATCCCCCAAAAGAAATGGGGAAAGCTTTCAAGCAGACAGTGGTAACTCTACAAATAGACCAGCCCAAGGGAAAGGCCCTCTGCGTGGTTACATCTTGGGACTAAGCTCAGGGGGTAGAAGGGTTCTCTTACCCCCACAGCTCACTGAGAGCACTGCAGCCAGAGATTCCATGTGCTGCCCCCAGCAAACGTGGGAGACCAAGAGCAGCTGCTTGGAATTCCCTGTGAGTCCCAGTGCTAGAGCTGGGCCTGTTGGCACCCCTGGGACAAGTGCCTGTCCCCAGTTTGTGGAGCTCTTAAACGCAAGGCTCCAACAATTACAGCTGCTTTCCTTCATTCAGAGTTGTGTGGGAGTTGCAGGCTGCCCAAGGGAGAGGGGCCTGTGCCCCGTGCTCAGCAGGTGTGAGCTCACTTGGTGTGGTGTGACCCCGGGAGCAGAGCAGCAGTACCTGCCAGCCTGGCTGTGAGCAGGATGTGTTCCTTTTGCAGCACCACCTCCCAGGCCATCCAGACTGGGATGAAGATGAATGCAGAGTTCATCATGCTCAATCACTTCAGTCAGAGGTACGCCAAGATCCCGCTGTTCAGCGAAGACTTCAGCGAGAAGGTTGGCATTGCCTTCGACCACATGAGGGTGAGTTGGGAGCAGGGGGCCAGGCCTGGGAATGGTGTCAGTGTTACTTTGGGATGCCCGTGAATTAAATGCTCCTCTTGTGCTGTATCAATACTGCATCTCCTGAAGAGCAGGCTCTGAAACAGCTCCTTCCACTGCTGGCAGCAGATACCCTGTGGCACCCTTTCCTCACACTGGTGTGAGACAGGTGCTGATGGCCCTTGAATCCAACTCTTAACACGCTGCCTCATGTCACCTCAAGTCTGTGCTTGCTATTCCCAGCCAAAAAAACCTAATTTTGCTTCCATCCCCATCCCAACTGCTGAGCTGCTCCAGTGGCTTTCTGCAGCAGACATCTGGGAGACAAAAGCTGGCTGAAGGCACCTGTGGCAGTGAGGGCAGCTCACTGTCAGTCAGAATTTGTACTGGGTCACAGCATTTCTGGGAAGAAAATGTCAATAACTCGTTGAGGTCACTCAGAGGTGACCTTATCACTCTCTACAACTTCCTGAAAGGTGGTTGTAGTGAGGTGGGGGTTGGTCTCTTTTTCCAGGCAACAACTGACAGAACAAGAGGACACAGTCTTAAGCTGCACCAAGGAAAATATAGTTGGATATTAGGAAAAAGCTTTTCACAGAAGGAGTGATAAAATTTTGGAATGGTCTGCCCGGGGAGGTGGTGGAGTCACCATCCCTGGACGTGTTTAAAAAGAGATTGGATGTGGCACTCGGTGCCGTGGTTTGGTTGAGGTGTTGGGGCATGGGTTGGGCTCGATGATCTTGAAGGTCTCTTCCAACCTGGTGACTCTGTGATTCTGAGGTCAGGGCTGCTCGGTGCAGGTGCTGCACACAGAGAGGGGCAGTGCCCTGCTGTCTGCACAGGCCCAAGGCAAGGGGCAGCAAGGGAATCGAACAGCAGTTGTCACACAGCAGCTCCTGTGCTTGTGTTCCAGGTCCGTTTCGGTGACTTCCCGGCCATCCCGAAGCTGATCCCGCCTCTGAAGGCTTTGTTTGCAGACGACATCGTGGAGATGGAGGAGCGCAAGGAGAAGCGCGAGCTGCGGCTGCTGAAGGAGACTGCCCTGCTGCTGGACAAGCTGACCAGGGGGGACAGCGCGGAGGCAGCGTGCCAGAAACGGAAACAAGCCAAGAACCATCAGGAAGTGCCAGACAAGAAGCTTAAAACGGTCAACTGAGAGAGAAAGCCGGGAGTGCTCTGCTCTGAGAGAGAAGCCTGGCTCCCCGCAGGCCTCGGGAGCGCACGGTGCTGCAGGAAAGGGGCTGGCCTGGGCATCTGGGTTTGCTTGGTCATCATGGATCTCCCTGGGCTGCAGCTCCAGTGGGCTGTCAGCAGCGCTGGTCCTTGTGGAGACAGGCTCTGCCCACACAGCTCCTGTTCTGGGGGCTCGCCGGTCCATGGGGCGTTTCTTCTTTTAACCAAAAATTCTTCTCTCTGAACTGTTTTAATTTTGAGGTTTATGCTACAAGGTATTGATAATGTAACAGCAGCAGGTGTGACCTTTGCAAGAGATCAGGTGTGAGGGGCCCTGGAGGGCCTGTGGGTTTGCCAGAAGAAGGTGAGCTGGTCTCAGTGATGGGGGCATAACCAGCTATCAGAACCCAGGTGATAGGAGGAAAATTAACAGTAAAATGGGACCCAATGTTAGGGTTTTAGGTTAAATTAGGGGTGAGAATATATCTGTACATCGGTGTTCCCATTTTATTTTGGTTTTCTCTGCTGATTTTTTGTTTCAAAAGATCAGTTTTCCAAACCCTTTATTTAGAATCTGAATAAACCACTCGCCATCCTCCAGAAAGCTGTGTTGTGTCTGGATCACTAATGAGGAAACTAAAACCTGGATTTCTCTGGAGAACGACCTTGCCTGGCTGATTCAGCACTGGGGTAAAGACCAAGATCTTGCCCATCAGGTGTGGATCATGCTGGAGCCTCATGGCTGTGTTTCGTGCCAGCACAATCCTCCCTGCCTCTGTTACCCTCAGGACAGGAGTTTTGCTTGTCAGCCCAAGCTGGCACTAATGGGATCTTGAATGGCTCTGGATCAGATGACTGGGAGTTTCCTCGAGCAGGTTCCAGTTCTGGATGCAGGGGACAGGGAAGCTGGCAAAGCAGGCAGAGATGGGGTGAGGTCTGTGGTTAAGAGGAATTTTTCTGAGGCTTTTTGTGGGTCAGCTTTGCTTCTTCCCTTGCTGCTGCTGTCACTGCCTGTGTTTGGAAGCAGGAGGGCAGTCCTGTCTTGTTTTAATTAAGGAGTTCATTTTTAAAGAGAACTTGAAGACACTTAGGTCCTGCTAAGGTGATGATACTTGCACACAAGTAAAGACTTAAAACTTCATTTTGAGTTAATGGGAAATTAAGAGACAAACTGTCAGCAAAGCATCTTTTGTTGATGAGCTGTGCTTTAATTTTATGCTTGTCTAGAGCAGAGACTGGGGAATTGACACATCTGTGTCCTCCAAAAAAGCTCTGCTGGGCTTTTGTGAACAGCAGGAGACTGGGGAAAAACAAAATGTTCCTCTTACTGTACAGGTGGAGGCAGGAGCAGGCTCGGGTGCCCCAGGGGAGGACCTGGTTACTGCTGGGGTGACAGGAGCAGCCCTGGGACTGCACAGGATCCGTGTGCTGCTTTTCATGGAGTTAAAGAAGGCTCTTTTATTTGGAAGATAGTGAACTGCTTCTCACAGAGGGTATTCATAAAATGGAAATGCAGTGGCGGCAGGAGCCCACAGCACCCAAGTTTCAGCATCGGGTGGTTGATGCAGGTACGGCGGTGTCGGGGACAGCACACGGGGCTGAGGGACAGGCGCTGCCTGTGCCCGGTGTGGAAAAATTCCCCCGGGCTGCACTCTGAGCTTCCCTCGGAGCGACCCGGGCTGGGAACTTGCTTCTGGGGCTCCACAGCGGTGCTGGAATGAGGGCTACGGACCGGAACAGCAGGAGGGGGAGTCGGGCAGCGCTGGGACCGCCCCCGCATCCCGGCGGGACACGGGAGCGGCTCCCAGGAGTCCCCCGGGCAACGGCGGCGTCTCCTCGCAAACACTCGGCGGAGCCGGGCGGACGGGATGGAGCCCGAGGGGGATCCCGGGGCGGCGGGGCCGGAGCAGCCCCCGGAGCAGCCCCCGGAGCAGCCCCCGGAGGAGC
>VXAD01006084.1:233467-249203 GCA_013399195.1 Dicrurus megarhynchus
CTGAGCCCCTGGCGCACTTCGCCGCGCTGGTGGAGGAGGTAAGGGGGAAAAGGCGGCCCCAGGGGCTGTAGAGCCCGATGAAACCTCCTAAATCCCGAGCCGTGGTGTCCGCGGGGGGTGACCCACGTTACACAATGGCACGGTGCATTCCTGAGAATGAGATGCTGTGGCTGCCCCATCCCTGGAAGTGTTCAAGGCCAGGGTGGACGGGGCTTGGAGCAGCCTGGGATAGTGGAAGTTGTTCCATCCCCTGCCATGCGCAGGGACAAGATGAACTTTAAGTGCACCGATTGTCGTTTTAACAATCCCAAAGAAAACAAACAGCTGATTTGACGGGTTATGACATGACTCTCGTTAAGAGTCCATGTGATTTGAGTAATGGAGACAAAGCCTGCTACTATTGCAGTTGAAGCTGTTGAAGGTGACCTCTGTGTGCCCTAGGGCTGTGCCCTCTTCCCATGGCTCCCTGGACATGGTGGTTGCTGCTGCTGGTCCTCTTTGGTCAAGGTGCAAAGAATCTTCAGCACCCTGGAGTGGCACCCTGGTGCTGGACTGCTTTGTTCCTTTTCAATTCTGTGTCTGTTTTTAGCTGGTTTTATACCTTTATCCTCCCCCAAGTCTGGCCACATAAAGGCTGTTCATCACCAGGGGCAACCTGGCTCCGATCCTGGAGGTAGGTGACAGACACTGTTGCTATCCCAGCACAAAAGAGCCAGAAGCAGCTCAGGTCCAGACAAGCCCAGCCCAGAGTTCCCAGCTGCAGGGTCAGTGCAGACCCTGGAACTTCCACTGATAAAGACAGGAATTGTATTTAGTGGGCTGCAGCTTTGGGAAATAACCTAAAATGTGGCTGTGCTGTAAATGCCAGAGGATCTTCCCTCTGCACGTGGAGGGTGGCTGTGCAGGGACAGCCCCTGGGCTCAGCCCAGCCCTGCTGGCCTGTTCATCATCACCTGCAGGGAACTGCTTGGGATAGTGCTGAATGTGGGTCCCCAGGCTTGCCCAAGCCAGGACCTCGGAGCCTGGTGGCCAGTCCATCTCCCGCAGCACTTTTTATTGTAGAATCATCAAATCACAGCATGATTTGGGTTGGAAAGGACTTAAAACTTATCCAGTCCTACCCCCTGCCATGGGCAGGGACACCTCCCACTGTCCCAGGCTGCTCCAAGCCCCGTCCAGCCTGGCTTTGGACACTGCCAGGGATCCAGGGGCAGCCACAGCTGCTCTGGGCACCCTGTGCCAGGGCCTGCCCACCCTCCCAGGGAACAATTCCTTCCTAAATCAAGTCTAAATCTACCCTCCTTCAGCTCTTCTTCGTTGCTCTTCCATGACTCCTGCTGTAGGTGATTGTGCCCATCCTGACCAACCGGAAGAACCATCAGGGCTGGCCACGAGTGGTGTCACAAGACATCATCCATCACGTCCACAGCCTGAAAAGTACTGTCTTCAAGGTTGTTGGCCAGGTGAAGGGCAAGACTTTGCTGCCTCTTCCAGCTGGCTCGGAGGGAATCGAGGACATTGATCCTAAAAACGAGAAATTGTGAGTACCAGCCCTTGCTCTCCACTGGGTTTTCTTCTGCTGAGGCATGTGCTGCTTCTTTTGGGGATCCTCCCTGCCAGACATGGGGACTCTTCTCGCTCCCTGTCCTCTGCAGCTCATCAGACTGCCAAGGAGGGGTATTTTGCTCTCTCTGGTTCATGGGCTCTGTCTTTGGGGACTGTGCAAGAATACAAGCAGGAAAAGCTCAGGAAGTGGAAGGGGATGTGGGCACACAGAGAAGCAATGAGCTGCTTGGATCACTGAGGGAAAACTCCAAACTCTGCAGTCAGGTTGCTCCAAGCCCTGTTCAGCCTGGCTTTGGACACTTCCAGGGATGGGGCAGCCACAGCTTCTCTGGGCTTTGCTGTTCCAGGTCCTCCCCACCCTCATAGGGCGGAGTTTCTTCCTAATATCTAATTTAAACCTACTCTCTTTCAGTTTAAAACCATTCCTCCTTATCTTGTCACTAACTGCCCTTATAAATAGCCTCTCTCATGGGTTTGATTGTTCTGTGGTTTTGAAACATGAATGTGGGCTGTAACTGTAAAATCCAGCTGCCCATTGAGGTAGATCCAACTGAGCAATGCACGTGGACAAGTGGAAAGCAAAGCGACCCTCGTGCCCTGTGTTCTGCAGCCTGGAGCTGATCAACAAATCCCTTGTACATGCCACCGAGTCAGCCATCATCGACTGGAGCCGCCAGATCCAGAGAGTGCTGAAGAAGGAGTCCTCAGAGCCTCTCCTGCAAGGCAGCAACCCAAACCCGAAAGTGGAACTGGAGTTCTGGAAGAGCAGGTGCTGGGGTGAGGGGCTGGTGGTGCTGGTTTGGGTGGAGGGGGTGCTGCTGCTGTGAGCCAAGAGCAGCTGCTCGGGGTCGTACAGAGACCTGAACCCCAAAAAAACTGCTCCCACCTATAAAATAATGATGATCTCAGAGTGCCTGGAGGTGGCTGGGCAGTTGGCTGGGTTTAACCTGGCCCCACCACAGTTCAGGGCTCCACCGCGAGGGGATTTTGTTGGAAGTGCTGTTTCCATCCCTAGGACCAGTCCCAGAGCTGATGGGCTCTGTCCATGCCAGCAGCTGGCTGCTGGTGGTGCCAGAGCAGGGTTAGATGAGCCAGGGAGTGGAATTTCACCTGCCCTTTGTGCTGCGTTGGCTCAGGCTGACTCGAGACAGAGCCCTGCCCTCTGCAGAGCTGCCACCAGTGCCTGCAGAAACTCCACCTGGCTCCTTCTGGCAGTGCCAGGCTCGCAGCAGAGCTGCTCTCATCTGAACCTGGCACCAGCTGTGTCCCGTGGGGCTGGTCCCATCTCATGCCACCACTGAGATTCAGTCCTGGTGTAACTGCAGGAAATCCTGAACCAGGCCAAGGCAAACAGGGCACAGCTGGTGCTGCCCCAGCTGGGCTGGTAACGTGTCCTGGCTGCTGCAGGTGTGATGACCTGGAGGGCATTTACAGTCAGCTGACATCGAGGAAGGTCAGGAACATGCTGGAGGTGCTGGAGAGAGTGCAGAGCATCTACGTGCCAGCCTTCCAAAACATGCTCATGGATGTTGAGGCAGGTGAGAAACTGGGACAGCTTCACCGTGGTGCTGACTTCTGGCCTTTGTTCATAGCCTGGGGTCCCAGTGCCCTGTACCTTCCCTGCTGGGGTGACAGGGTGGCTGTTTGCCTTGTGGGAGGGAGGTGCTGATAGTGAGAGTTTCTTCTTCCTTGGTCTTGGGCTTTGGGGTTATTTTCACTTGCACTTCTGAGAGAAGAATTGGGATTGTTCAGTCCAGAGAAGAGAAGGCTCTGGAGTGATCTTATTCTGTCCTTCCAGTACCTAAAGGGGCTCCAAGAGAGCTGGAGGTGGATTTCTTACAAGGGTTGGCAGAATAGCTTCATGCTGTCAGAAGTTAAATTGGATATTGGGAAGGAATTGTTCCCTGTGAGGGTGGGAAGGGCCTGGCACAGGGTGCCCAGAGAAGCTGTGGCTGCCCCTGGATCCCTGGCAGTGCCCAAGGCCAGGCTGGACATTGGGGCTTGGAGCAGCCTGGGGTAGTGGAGGTGTAGCAAGATGATCTTTAAGGTCCCTTCCAACCCAAACCATCCCATGGTTCTGTGATTAGATGATGATGATTCTCTTCTTGTTGGTCCACAGGTTTAGTTCCACAACAACGTCCTGGTTTTATTAATTAAAATTAATTCATTTATTAACTCTGGGGTAGTTCTTCAGGGTCCAACCCCACAGCTGTACAAAGCTAAGCTGAAGGTTTCACCCAGTCAGGCACTCATTTCCGTGCTGGTGGGGTCAGGACAGGTGGGACTGTGGTGCCTGAGCCAAACCTGGGCTCAGCTGAGCTCAGGCCCAGCCTGGTGATGCTGCAGCCCATGCAGAGCTGCATTTTTGGTGCTGCTTGGTTGTGGCCTCAGCCTGTGCCCAGAGCCCTGTCCCTGCTCCCTGTCCCTCGCCATCGAGTCAGTCTGTTTGCTGTGCTGTGGGTGAGCAGGGATCCAGGTGCTGGATGCTCAGCACACGTGGGTGGGTGCTTTGTCTGTTCCCCATTGTGCCAGCACCCAGCTCGTGACCCTCCCACCCCACCCCAGCTCGATGGGTCTCAGCCCCTCTCCCCTCTCTTCCCACAGCTCTGAGCGAGGCTCAGGACATCAACCTGCACCTGACACCCCTCCAGAAGCCCCTGGAGGACATAGAGGCTGCTGAGTTCAGCAAGGTGAAGCCTCTCCTGGTCCCTCTGCTGCACGTGGTGTGCTGGATCTGGGTCACCTCCAAGCACTACAGCGTGCCCGTGCGCATCGTGGTGCTGCTCCAGGAAATCTGCAACCTCCTCATTCAGCAGGTGCGTGGCTGTGTTTGCCACAGGAAGGGCTTTATGGAAGTCTCTTCTCTCCTGCTTTCCCCTGTCCTTCCTTGGCAAAGGATTCTGAACCCAGCAGGAAGGGTCAGACCTGTTCAGTGCCACAAGTCACAGCAGTGACAGCAGAAGTGACATCTCCGGTGTGATGTGGCTCTTCCAGGCCATGGTGTACCTGTCTCCAGAAGACCTTCTGAAAGGGGAGGTGGAAGAGAGCCTGGGCAAGGTGCAAACAGTGTTTGACATCCTGAACGCCTTCAAAGGGGCGTTCCAGGAGAGACGGGAAAACCTGCACGTGTACTATGAGCCAGGCCAGGAAGTGAGGAGGTGGGACTTCCACACCAGGCTGGTGTTTGCAAGGCTGGACAGCTTCCTGAAGAGGCTGGAGATGGTGAAGGTGAGACTCTGGAGGTGTTGCAGCCATCAGGAGAGCTCTGTAGCCATGAACATCCCCGTGGCTTCCCCTGATGCCAGGGGATGGGGCCGCTCTCTGTGCAGTGTGGGCCCCCCTGGCACTGAGGTCAGGAGCTTGTCTGGCCAGGTCCTGCTCAGTGCCCATGTCAGATTTGCTGCTGTGTCCTTCTGCTCAGGCTGGTGGGTGTGTCAGTGCTCCCAAGAGTCCTCTGGGACTCGTGCTCTTGTTGGGATGGGGGTTATGGGGCTGTGCTTTGCACGGCTGTGAGTAAACCAGGACAAGCTCTCAGGCCTCCTGTGGCCCTCAGAGACAGCCTAGAGCTGGGCATCTCCTGACCTGGACAGGGGGCTGGGGAGGAGCAGGGACACGTTCCACCTTCCTCACCAGGTCACCCCTTCACATGCCAGTGGTCTGTCCAGCTGGGGGGGCTGCGGCATGTCCCTGTTTGCTGTGGTTCCTCGCTGTGAGATGGTCAGCTGGGGCAGGGAGTGTCCTGAGTGCCATCACCCCTCAGCTGTGAGGCTCTGTGAGTGCCTGTTCTACACACACTGTGCACACCTGCGAGCTCTCCTGTGGCTAACAGCTCACTGCATCTGCTCTTCTCAGCCTTCTGAAGTGAATCTCTGTTTGTGGATGGCCCATTCCCAGCAGTGGGGTCAGATGGGCGCCGCACAGGCTGCATTTGCCTATTCAAAGCCAGGTCGGGGTTGCTTCTCTCCTTCTCTTGCTCTCTGCACTGCAACAGAAGGTTTTACTGGTTTGCCCACGCTGTGTAACTCTACTCATTCTTTGATGAGCTGTGTTGGAAACCACAATCGTAGAATCACTGAATGGTTTGGGTTGGAAGGGCCCTTAAAGATCATCTCGATCCATCTCACTCAGCCCGAGCAGCCTGGCTGTGCCCAGCAGCAAACCCGGCTCTGTGGTGTCACAGCTGCCTGTGCCTGAGCCTGTGTGTGCCTCCTCTGGCTCTGCAGGGCCTCCTGACCACGGCTCTGGACCTGACACAGCTGGAGAAGATGGAGTTTGGCGGGATGAAAGGGAAAGCCCTGGGCCAGCAGGTGCTGGACGTGCACGAGGAGTTCCAGGAGGGGTTCCGGCTGTTCTCAGAGCGAGCCTCCTGCTGCCTGGAGCTGGCCAACGCCGTAGGTGGGACCGGCCCGTGGGGATGCCAGCAGCACAGCCCTGCTTCCAGAGAGAATCCCCCTCTGAAACAGAGCCCTGGCCCCTCCTTCCCAGCTCTGTCCCCCCTTTGTTATGGTCTGATCTGTCGCTGTAGGGAACAGGGAGCTGCTGGCCTTTCCTGCAGGCACTTGGGAGTTCTGTATCTCAGAATCACGGAATGAGCCAGGTTGGAAAAGACCTTTGAGATCATCAGGTCCAAACTGTGGCCCAACACCTCCTCATCAACTAAACCATGGCACTGAGTACCACATCCAGGCTTTTGTTAAACACCTCCAGGGACAGGGACTCCTCCACCTCCCTGGGTAGACGATTCCAGTGCCCAGTCCCTCTTTCAGTGGAGAATTTTTTCCTGATGTCCAACCTAAACTTCCCCTGGCGCAGCTTAAGACTAGCCTACCTTGCTGGTTCAGTGAGTGCATCTCTATGGGTTTTCGGGGTGCTGGCGTGGTCTCCAGGCCAGGTTCAGGGTTAGAGAGTGCAGAAGTAGCCCATCTTGCCTCCAGGCTGAAGTCAGTACTTGTTGGACTGTGGGTCCATCCTGGAGGGGCCGTGAGCTCAGCTGTGGGACAGCCCAGAAGTGTCCTCGACTCTGTGGGGCTGGGCTGGAGGGTGGCCAGAGTGAATAAGAAGAGGAAATATCTCTGGACTGGGAGGTGGCAGGCACCTCCCTGGTGCCTTCTCACAGCTCAGGACTTGCTGTCCCCTTCCCACAGGAGTTTGAGCAGGATGCCTTGGCTTTCCAGCAGAGGGTAGAGGACATTGACCGTCGGCTGGGCACTGTGTTCACCCAGGCCTTCGACGACGCCCCGGACCTGGAGCACATCTTCAAGGTTTGTCTGTGCCCTCCTTTCTCTCTCGGTGAGTCCCACAGAGAGGCCAGACAGTGCTGGAGCTGCAGGCACGTGGGGCTGGGGTTTGCCCAAGGGATGGACTTGGTTAGTGATGCTCAGACCTGCGGGTCCCGTGCAGCCCCGGAGCTGGGAGTGGCTGGGGGTGTCCCTGCTCTTCACCTGGGACACAAATAGAGCAGGGCTGTGCTCGGTTTGGGGAGGAGCTGCCAAAGGAATGACTCAAATCAGGCTTTTGGATGGCAGGAGTTTCACTGGTCTCTCTGGGAGCTGGGAGGAAATGCTCTGTGTAGGATTTTCAAGGCCAGGTTGGACGGGGCTTGGAGCACCCTGGTCTAGTGGAAGGTGTCCATAGGAATGGAATGAGCTGGGCTTTAAGGTCCCTTCCACCCCAAACCATTCTGTGATTCTCTGATTTCCTGGTGAAAACTGCTGTTAAAAGCAGGTGATGATTGTTAATATCAATTTGTTAACACGTGGATGCATTCCAACTTGGAAAATTGAGGTTTTCTAGAAACAAGGCTGCTTTGTTTACCAGTGAATCTATCCTGCAGAGAAAGTAAATGGTATTTTCTGAAAATATTCAATATAAGCGTAAAAAAAAAAAAAGTAGAAAATGATAAGTGATAGGATTTATCTTTCTGAGTTGTTGTGGGTTTTTTTTTTTTTTTAAATAGTAAATTTTGAAGCACTCGAACAATGCCAGTTGGAATATGGTTCACCCACAGAGAAGGTCTGAGCATCTCTGTAACAAAGACATCCTTTGTGATATCTTTAGTGCTGGGATTTGGTCAAAGGTTGAGCTTGGTGGTCCTGGAGGTCTTTTCCAACCCTGATGATTCCATGAAAGGCAGGAACTTGGGAGAGCAGGGGGAAAACCTTTCCTCTGCCAACGAGCCCATCAGCGCAGCTCTTTGAGCTGCGGAGGACGACGAACCCCCTGCGTCAGTGGGGAAAATCCCAGTGGGGCTTTGTGCTGGGCTGTGAACTTTTTTCCCAATTCTTGCCCTGCTTCTCCCCCTGCACAGCTGCTGGCCATGTTCCAGAACCTTCTGCAGCGCCCTGTGATCGCTGCAGCTGCTGCCGACAAGCTCCCCGTCCTCCTCAGCATGTTCAGCACTGCCCTGGACCAGGCCAGGCTCATCTACGCCAGGCACACCCAGGCAGGGCTGCAGCTCGGTGGGTGCTCCCTGTGGGGGGGAAAATTTGTTTTACAGGAAACTGGATTTTTGATTTAATTTAGGGGGGAAATAATTTGGTTTTGCTAACCAAACTGCAAAGGTTTTCAGCTTCTGCGGTTCCTAGTGGGAAGGGAAGAGCCTGGGAATGCTCTGTTCTTGGCGTTAAAGCAATGCCAATATCCTTGTTTTAAATGTGCACCTGTGAGATGTGGCTGGGATTGAAGGCACGTGCTGAGCTTTTTTGCAATGCTGTGAATGCAGAGCATGCGAGGGGGAGGTGGGAACTGAGGGTTTGGTCAGCCTTTTCCAGGTTTATTATTTCCTGGGAATGCTGGCACAGAAGGGAATAGGAAGACTACTGTCAGACTGAGGGTTAATGTGTCTTCCTGGACAGCAGCCCATTCCCTTGCCTCAGGAAGGCTGTTCTGGAGCCAGGAGGCAGGTCCAGGAGGGGCAGCACTGCTGGGACCAGTGCAGGTTATCAGAGGGAATGGGCAGATTCGTGGAGGACGAGTCCAGCGTTTGCTGTGACTTTGGGGAGCGTGGTTCTTACACGGGATGGTCACAACCAGCTCCCAGCCAGAAATCCCTTCCTCAGCGCTTGTGGGAAGCAGGGAATCCACCCCAATCTCAAAATTCATCAGCTCTTCTCCCAGGACATGCCAGGCTCCTCCTCTGATCCCTTATTCCACACCCAGAGGCTCGGGGCCACTGGGAGGTCCCAGAGCTGCGTCGTGTGACAGAGGTGGGATTGCAGGGCAGAAGCCTGGACACCAGGGTGGTTCTGTGGGGCTGACTTGCTGTGGGTGTCTCTGGGGTGGCAGTGCTCATGAAATGCTGTTCCCTGTGCCCTGCCAGGGTTTCCCCCTCTGCACAAGAACGTCCCTCCCGTGGCTGGAGCGCTGCGCTGGGCGCGGGAGCTGCGGGCGCGGATCCAGCGGCCCTTGGAGCACTTGAGGCACATCCCGAGGCTGTGAGTGTCTGCTCCACATAAATTGCTGTGTGACCGTCTGGAAATCTCGTCTCTAGTCAATCTTTAGATGTTCTTTCTGTGTTGAACGGCTGTAGCTGAAACAATCCTTAGTGAAGAGGTGAGAAGTGGGTGCTCTGGAGCCATTCACCTCCCTGCCATCTTTGCTTTTTAAAGGAGCTGATTAATTGGATTGGTTTTGAAGTGGTTGAGAGGCACACCGGGATAGTAGATGGGCTCTTCAGCTCTTAACACAGCCCGAGGTTGCAATTAAAATGGGAATTGGAACCTTTCTCACCGATGTTCCTCTCATCACGGTCTCCAGGACCTCCCTGGGAGCAGCCCAGCTCTTGGGTATTGGCAGAAGACAACTTTCTCAGCATTAAACAAAGGAACAATCTCCCAAGATCAAGAAAACAAACCAGGGCTGGAGTTCTCATCACCGAAATCCTTGTTAATACCTTGGAGATGTGTTTAGCATTGATTTTACCCCTCTGCTTAGAGCAGTTAATGACAAGTCCTTCAGCAGGGTGGTGTGAGGCTCTTTCCCATGTGCAACTTGAGAGGGAGAAAGGATTGAAAAGGGAAAATGAAGCTATGTGTATACATCGCTGTATGTTATGTATAATACATATAGCATATGTTATTTTATATATATATTTATATTTATATATATATTTATATATATTTTATATATATTTATCCTATACATTATATCATTCACACAGCTGTGACCTGCGTCTAGTGAAGCACAACTGTGGCAGAAAACTGCCAAGGGTGAAATGTTTCCAAGTGATGTTTAGTAACTGAATTTTCCAGCAGCCCTGGGCCCTTCTCCCCTCCCAGGTCCCCATTTTTCAGGTCAGCGTGGAAACACCTGAGAGAGCACAGGGGTTGAGCAGCCTTTGTGCAGGGAGAGGGTTTGGGGTGATGTGGCGGGGGGGGATCCAAGCAGACTGTGCCTGCAGACTGTGGGGGGCCTTGGGGAGGGGTAAATGCAGACCTCAGCCCCCAGGACTAAAGGTGACCCCTGTCTGTTGTGCTGCCAGGAGCCTGGACTCTGCCCATGGAAGAAGGGTGGTGCAGAAGTGTGAAGAAATGACCCGGCTGCTCGACAGGTACAGGGGGCTTGGGCAGGGCTGAGGAAACATTCCCTCCCCTAAGCCACCTTCCAGCTCCTTTGGCAGCCCAGGGCCTGGGAATGTCCCTTTCTAAGCCCTAGGGAATTTCCTGCTGGGAGAGGAGGGGGGATCCTGTCACCGGGTACCACAGGTTTGCTGGGATGGCTTCGAATGAGAATCCTGCAGGGGAGGAATGGGGGCTCTGCAGCCCAGCAGGACCATCAGAACGAGCTGCTGTGGGGTGGAGGAGCTGCTGTGGTGGAAAGCCTGGACTGGGAGAAGCCTCTGTCCTCTGGTGCCCATGCTCTGGCTGTGTTTGCAGCGGCTGTAATGTGTATTTTCCACAGTCTGGGGTGGGAGTCACTGCCCAGGACTTGGCATCTCAATGTTTGATGTTAAACCTGGCTGCTCTGGGCTGTCCTGAGAGGAACCTCTTCCCCAGGGAGGAGATCCCTGCTCCCTATCTGCAGAGAAAGGAGCTGAGAGGCCGGGCTGCTGGATCCTGCAGGGCGGGTGGAGGGATCCCTGTTCCCATTTCCAGAACAAGGCTGGGTAATTCAGCACAGCCTTTCAGAGAGGAGCAGCCCCACAGGTGGTCTGGGGTGCCCACCTCGAGGTGCTGCCTCCTGGGTGGCGTTTCCCAGAGCGCTCAGGTGACAACGTGGTTCAGAAGAGACTTTGTCACTTGGGAGGTTGGGACTGTCCATGACATGTGAGATGCCAGGACCCCTCTTCTGCCCTTCCTGCTCCCATCCCAGGGGTGTCACAGTCTCACTCAGACAAGTGAGGTCAGCTGCAGCCACCCCCAGCATCCCTGTGGCTTTGGGCATCTGTCCTGCTTTGACCTTTGGAAACCCCCAGCTGCTGATATATCTATCACGTCAGCCTAAATGCTTGGAAAGTCTCTCTCCAAATCTGAATCCTCTGCTGAAACTGGCACTTGAGAGGGCTTTGTCCTCCTGACTTGGTGCTGCCACTGTTTTTTGGGTGTCTGTGTCGGAAGCCCTGTTGTTTGTGGGGATGGCATGGATGGGTTTTGAACGTTCCTTCACGTTCTTCAGTCCTCGGGGTGGGCTTGGCTTCCACTCAGTTACATCTGCACTCTGCTGGCCTGGTAACTACGTGGTGGATGTTTCTCTGTTCTGGCAGGTATCAGGAAAAGCTCTATTTAGACTGGTCCCAGACAGTCTCAGAAAAATCCCAGTACAGCCTCACTCAGCCACTCGTCCGGCGGGACCCACAAACCAAACTGATCACGATCAATTTTGATCCCCAGGTAAGACCCGCTGCCCCTCGGCTCTCCTGCCCCCCAGGGCATGTCCCCAGGCTGTGAGGGACATCTGGTGGTGTTGGCACTGGGTCTGTGGTCTGTGGAACCCCTCCCATGGGGGTAACAAGGATGTACCACAGATCTGCTCTGCCTAAGTACCGGGATTACAGTGGAGCAGAGTAAATTCTGGTTGAAGCCAGTGGCAGGAAGTCCCTCAGGAGCCAGATGTGTAACTGGTGTCAGCATGTCCAGACCACGGTTGATACTGGTGTGGGGAGTGGTGGGACATCATCTACAGGTGCACGTTCACGTTGTGTGTCCCTGAAACCCGAGCTTCTGAAAGGGTGTAAAAAAACCCAGGGAAGGTTTGTTTTGTGACTCCAGAAATCTTTGATGGAAGGTGGCACCAGAAGGAGTTGAGTCACTGGGTTTGGGGCCATGGTACTGTTTTTTTATTATGATTTTTTATGCCAACCTGCCCAGCAAACCAAGAGAACTGGAGCCATCTCATCTTTCACTTTGATAATGGCCAAGCTCTGCTTGCAGGCACAGTACAGCTGAGACTTGTGATGTGGGTCAGCCTTCATCTGAGAGGGGATCCACGTGGATGGGGATGGCTAAGAGGGCCAGAGGTGATGGTGGCTCTTAGAGGCTGCCTAGGGTTTGCTGGTTGGTATTTAACAGAGTTATTAACAGAGCTGGGGAGTAATGCAGAGTCAGAGATGAGTGGGAAGCAGGTGGTAGGGAGCAGGAGCTGCCCGCACCCTTTCCAGCGTGCTGCTTTGGGAATAAACCAGCAGGAAAGCCCTGTGACGCTCAGAATGCACTGGAGGAAATGCCAGGAGCTGGGAGGACGGTGCTGTGCTCAGCTCTGTGCCTTGCTTCCCCAGCTGGTGTCGGTGCTGAGGGAGGTGAGCTACCTGCGGGGCAGCGGGGCAGGAGCCATCCCCCCGGCGGCAGCTGAGATCTATTCCTGCAAGGAATCCTTCTGGCAGCTGGTGGCCAGCCTGGAGCTGATGGGGAACAGGTACAACAAGGTCCTGAGGACGGTGCTGGAGGTGGAATATCCTCTGGTGCAGGGGCAGCTGCAGGACATCGACCTGAAGCTGAAAGAGGCAGAAGAAACACTGACCTGGAAGATGGAGGGTGAGCTGGCTCTGTGTGGCACTGGGTCTCCTCACATTCCCCCTGGTCTCTGTTCCCTGGTTCCCAGGGGTAGTTCCCAGTAGGACAAGGCACTCTCTGTCAGAGCCAGGGCTGGGGAGATGAGGAGCAGCCCCCAGGGCTCCTTTCCACCTTCCCTTGATCCGCTGGGGCTGTGGACAGCATCCTGCTCCCCCCAGGTTTAGCCCAGGCTCTGGGGAGGAGAGGCTCTGGTGGTCCCTGGTGTGGCTTGTTGGGGTAGGAGGGAGGCTGAGGTGGCTCTGCTGCTCGAGGTGGTGAATCTCTTACCTTGAGTGGGAAATACATGAGACCACGGGAAAAAGGTGTGAAGTGGGGAGCACTGGAGCTCGGCCCAGCAGCTCTGAAAACAAGTAATGAATCATCTCATCCTCCCCAGGTGTCTGGGATCACGTCTCCGGGGTGATGGGGGATGTCTGTGACCTGGAGCAGAGGGTGCAGAGAGCCAAGGACAATGTTGAGGAGATCCAGAGCGTTGTGCACTCGTGGGGGTCACCCGTATTCGAGAGGAAGGATTCCAAAAGGGACTCAGTGCTGAGCCTGGAGGAGTGCCAGGAGCGCCTGGAACGGCGCTACAGCCTCGTCAGGGAGTCTGGGCAGAGGATCCACTCGCTGGTGAAGGTGAGAGGGCACCCTCAGGGTGGGTGGTTCCTCAGAGGCTCCCTGTGTCTCTGCAGCACTGAAAACATCCAGAGCTGCTTCACCTTAAATGAGCTCCCTGACCCCGTTTGAAAACCTGACCCAGTGTTAATCCATGTTGGCTCTGAGGGGTGAGCTGGAATGGGGCTGTGGGGCTGGCACCGCCGGGCTCCCAGCCCGGGGCAGGACCAGCAGCAGCCCAGGGAAGGGTCTGGCTCCAGCTCTGGCTGCTGGAGAGCCACTAGAGGGGAGTGGTGCATCGGGTTTGGGATCCTGCTCCAAGGAAAAATCCCCTCTGAGGTGTTTACCTGAGAACAGAGGCTGGGGCTAACCCTTTGGATCCAGGCTTGATGTCCCTCTGTGGAGCAGGAGGTGATGCTGACCATCCAGGGAGAAGCTGAGCGACAGGGGAAAAGCTGCTGTCCCAAACCTTGGTGCTTCCCAGCAGCTTTGACAGAGCTCAGAGTTCTCTGCAGGCCAGGAGAAGGTCCAAAGCTCTGCTCCTCACCTGCCTGGGGCCAGGTGTTGTGCGTGTCAGGGACAGCCCCTGGCCTGGAGGGAGATGGGTTTTAGGCCCAGCCCTCTCCTGAGGGTCACTGTCTGGCCTTGGACTCTGAAGAAAACCAGATGGGTTCATCAGGATGGGCCTTTGAGACCCCCAGTTCTCCCTGCCCCAGGGGTGCAAAGCAGCCTCAAGTCCTGTGGTGTCAGAGAAGAGGGAGGAGAACACGTGGAAGACCTTTCTGAGGCTCTTCTGCCTCAGAATTCATTTTCACCTTGAATTGTTCCTGGAGACCAAGGAGCCCTTGACAGGGGCAGATCATGGCCATGCCGCCAGTAGGAAGGTCCATCTTTCCCACCCTTCCATGAGGCTGATACTCCTGTGCTGCCCAGCATCAGCCCTCAGGGGTGGGCAGCTCCCTTTAGGCCAGACTCAGCCCTGCTGTGTGTGAAGGCATCTTCTTTGTCTTCCAGGAAAACCAGAGCCTCCTCCTTGCAGACCCAGCATCTGATGCCTGGAAAGCATATTTGGATTATGTGGATGAGATAGTCCTGGATGGATTCTTCACTGCCATCGAGTGCTCGCTCCAGAACCTCCTGGAGAACACAGGTGATGTCTGGCTCCTGTCCTCCGGCTGCAGCAGCTGCTCAGCCTCTCCAAGGGGACGTCTCTGGTTGTGCTCCCTCACACTCAGGAGTTGTTCTCTTCTTCCTGGCTTTCCTCTGGCACTGGAGACTCCAGGAAGGGAGGGTGACTCCGTCACTGGGCACTGGATTGCTCAGGGGGAGGCAGGGAGGTGGCTGTGCACTGTTTGCAAGGGTTAATGGATGGAGACAGTTGAGGCATCCTCCCCTATCTGTGCTTGGACATCTGTCACCTCCCACCCTCCCACGCCCAAAGCATCAGGGTGGCACCATCTTTCCTTTGTGAGGAGTCTCAGGGGCCAGTTCTGCTCCTGGAAGGCACAAATTAAAACCCTCAGTCGCTGAGCATTAGTGCTGGGCAGAGGTGAGCTGGGTTCAGGAGTCACCAGCCCATCCCTCCTGCCTACGGCCACCAGGGAGGTTCACTTGGAGCAGCTTGTGTCCAGCTAAAGCACATCTCCAGGAACGCTCCCTTTCTGGATGTGGAGGCACAATGAGCCGGAGAATTGCATGCAGTTCTTCACCATCTTGTTAAAAACTTGCACATGTTGTCACATTTGCATCTGGCTTCAGTTTCTGGTTGCTGTTCGGGTTTTTTTTCACGCCTTTCACCACTAAATTAAAGAGCCTCTTGGTTCCTGTTGTTTTTCTCCTCTGCAAGCACTTCCATGCTGCCATTGTTCAGCTCTCAGACTCCCTCTGCATTAGCTGAAGAGCCTGGTCTCTTCAAGCCTTTCCTCCTCAGGGTGTTTTCTGCTCCTTAACTCACTTGTGCCTCATCTGTCCCCCACTCTCTTTGGTGGGTACCACAGCACGGCTGGTTTGCCAACATCTCCATGGGCTGTGCAGACACCAGTGAGCGTGTATCTGTCACCACACCCTCCTGCTGTCCCTGTAGGCCACGTGGTGTGTCACAGTAGGACGTTAGTGGTGGCTCAAGATCCCTTGAGAAAGATCCTGACATCTCTGTTCTTCCCCACCAGACCCCACGGCAGGGCTCGCTCCCCTGTTTGAGGTGCAGCTGGATTTGGTGATCCCAGATTTGGTGTTTCACCCTCCCTTGGACCCTGGCACCAACGATGGCTTCTGTGACACGGTGGAAAGTCTCCTCAACGGCATCTACCGCATCTCCTCGCTGGTGCCCCGGCTGGCCCCGCACGGCAGCTGCTGCCACTACCAGGTCTGTGCCGTGGGGCCTCCCCGTGCTGGGTGGCACTGAGGAGGAGCCACGTGCTCCCACGGTGCAGTAATCACACAAGGGCAAGGACTCCGCACACCCGGTGGGAAAGGTGCAAAGCCTTTACTGCACATCAGAAATTCCCTTAAATACCAGCACCTAACAGGATAACATCACATAAACAGCAAAGATGTTCACCTCAGTG
>VXAD01006084.1:249640-354066 GCA_013399195.1 Dicrurus megarhynchus
CTCTCTTCTTCTCTCTCTTCTTCTCTCTCTTCTTCTCTCTCTTCTTCTCTCTCTTCTTCTCTCTCTTCTTCTCTCTCTTCTTCTCTCTCTTCTTCTCTCTCTTCTCTCCCCTTGTTCCCCTCTCTCATCTCACCTTTTCTCCTCTCTCCCCTCCTGCCTGTCCCCTCTGTCCCCTGTCCAGGCTGACCTGGAGGCCATGTCCGACCTGTCTGGGATGCGCCAGGAGCTGCTGAGCCGCGCCCAGGCGGCGGTGGGCGCGTGCTGCGAGCGCCGCGCGGGGCTGGAGCGCTACTCGCACCTGTACGGGGAGGACAGGAGGGAGCTGTGCCGCCAGTTCCTGCTCTACGGCCGCGTCCTCACGGCCGCCGACCTCGAGGCCCACGGCGAGGACGGGGTCCCCGAGGCACCGCCCACGCTGCAGCAGTTCAGGGAGCAGATCGGCTCCTACGAGCGGCTCTACGAGGAGGTGACGCTCATGCAGCCCCTCAGCACCTTCCAGGGCTGGCTGAGGCTCGACGCCCGGCCTTTCAAGGCGGCCTTGCTCAACGAGATCAAAAGGTGGAGCTTGGTGTTCAAGCAGCACCTCCTGGACCACGTCACGCGCAGGTGAGAGCTGCTCCTGCCTCTGCTCCTGGGACCTGCTCTGGGATTTCTCTTGGTCTTGGCTGGGCTGTAGCATTTCACGCTGATGGCCAAGTCGGTGGTGGAATACCCTGGGTTGGAAGGGATCCACAGGGATCCCCCAGTCCAGCCCCAGGCCCTGCATAGACACCCCAACAATCCCACCCTGTGCACCCCTGGGAGCGTTGTCCAAGTGCTCCTGGAGCTCTGGCAGCCTCGGGGCCGTGACAACCTCCAGAGCTAACACAGGAGCAAGAGAAGGGCCCACGCTGCACAGCAGCTCCATCACATCCCTGTGCCTCCCGTGCCCTGGTCTCTGTTGGTGTGTGAGCTGGGACCACTGGCATCCCCTGGGACCACTGACATCCCCTGGGACCACTGACATCCCTGAGCCGATGCCCCTGGGACCTGATGTGTGGTGTCACACAGGGCATGTGTTTACCAGCTCCTCCCGAGCCAGATAATCCCATCTCTGCCGTGGCTCTGGGCTTGCTTTCCTGGGTTTGGTGGTGGCCATCAGTAAATCTGCGTTAATGAGGTTTCTAAAAGCCCACGATTTGGGTAGCCTGGCATGAGCAGTCACGGGGAGGTGGCTTCAGGCTACAGAAAGGAGGCGTTTGGGCCCCAACTATTGCATTAACAGGTGTTTCTTGCTCTGAAGAGCTGCTCAGCTCTGTGCAGGACAGTGCCTCAGGTGATTTATTGGTCACAACTGACAGGTGTCTTAGGTTTTGGATGCTCCCAGGGAAGTGTTCACAGCCATCTGCTTGGTGGGGTGATGATAGGATCTCTTGTGTGCTTTTCAGCACCATAATTCTGTCAGATAATTTCTTTGCAAAGAGCTTTTGTGTGGCAGAGAACAAGCATTTAGGAGCTATTATGGAGAGTCCCTGACTCAGCAGTTTAGCCTTTATTAGGTGAAGTATTTAAGGATACTTTTAGGCCCAGCAGCATCCAGAGAATTTAAGCAGGCACTTAAAAATAAGTGATTTGGGAGGGGGAGAATGGGTGTGCTGGGAAGGACTGGAGGCCCAGGAGCCCATTGTTGCTCTGCTGAAAGTGCCCAGCAGCTGGTGAGGTTAAGAACAGGATAAGCAGGTGAGGAAACGTGCCCCAAACACTCTCCTTGTCTGTGATGGCTTATGGCTCAAGGGCTTTGAGAGACAGGGATCTTAATTTTAAAGCCCTGGAGGGATTTTTTTTTTTTCCTGCCACAAATGTCCAGCTGCTTTTCTGAACTGCTTTGCAGTGTGTCAGGTTCTCCTGGGGAGCTTGGATTCTTGTGGTGGAAGAGATGGGCTGAAAACTGTCACAGAATCCCAGAAAGGTTTGGGTTGGAAGGGACCTTAGAGATCACCCAGTGCCACCCCTGCCATGGCAGGGACACCTCCCACTGTCTCAGGTTGTTCCAAGCCCTGTCCAGCCTGGCCTTGGGCACTGCCAGGGATCCAGGGGCAGGCCCAGCTGCTCTGGGCACCCTGTGCCAGGGCCTGGCACCCTCACAGGAAAACCTTTCCTCCCAAATACCCTCCCTCAGAACCCTCCTGAGCTCACTGTCTCTGTTCAGGTGCCCTGTCTCCAACTTGAGAAGTCCCAGCCTGTCTTCCTGTTCCTTGAAGGAAGCTGGACCACACCCAGGGATACCTCTGAGCAGGAATTGCAGCTCTGAGGCTGGATATTATTTCCAGAGGAACCGCCCTCACCCTGTGCTTCCCTGCTTTGTGCTCCGCAGCTTGGCTGACCTGGACGAGTTCATCCAAACTGCCGAGAGGGGTTTGAGCAGAAAGGTGGAGAAAGGTGACTATGGTGGCTTGGTGGAGGTCATGGGTCACCTGCTGGCTGTGAAGGAACGTCGCAGCGCCACTGATGCCATGTTTGAGCCCCTGAAGGAAACCATTGAGCTGCTGAGGGCCTACGAGCAGCAGCTGCCCGAGGAAGTCCACCAGCAGCTGGAGGTGGGTGCGGACTTGTGGTGGACACAGCAGGAGTGGAGGAGCATCCCAGGGATATATCCAAGGCCCTGCTCCCTGCCATTAGAGGGCCTCAGTGGGCCCTCAGTGCTTTGCTGTTGCAGGATGTGCCTTAATAGCTCTAAATTTTGGAGTTCCATTGAGATTTTTCTTTTAAAGCAGAGATTAAGCCTTTTGTTATGTGTGAAAAACATAGAATTGCCTGCTCCAACTCCCAGCGATTACTCTTGAAAAAAAAATTAATGCATTTTCAAATCCATCTGTTAATTAGGTTGAATTATAATTATTTTGAAATAAGCTGGTTCTTGGCAGCTATGGAGATGGGAAGGATAATGTTGGCAGGGGAGTTGCCTTCTCACAGGACTTCAGTCCTCCTCTGGGTCAGACCACCAGATGTGCTTCACCCAGAGGACATCACTGGGAGCAGGTTACGAAGGTATTTTGGCACATTTCCACATCTGGCTGTCATGAGCCCGTTTTCTTTTGGGAATTCCTTTCATTTCTACAAAGGAGACCATGAGGTGAAGGTTGTAGGAGGTGGTGAGGTGCCCAGGGGGACAGAGACAAGCCCTGTCAGCAATGTCTTCATCCACCATAGAGCCCAGTCCTGTGGGGAACCCAGCTCCTCTAAATCCCCCTGCCTGGGAGCTGCTGGTGTGTGCAAACACCTTCAAACAACTGATTTATTTCCCTCATAGAAGAAATGAGGATGTCAAGCAGCCATCCAGAGGCAGGAGAGAGCAAAGGAGTTGTTCTTTCTGGCGAGTCACGGCCAGACTTGTGTGTGAATGATTCATTCCCTCCTGCACAGAGTGGGAAAAGCAGAAGCCCCTCAGGCACCTCTCTCTCCGTGGCTGTGGAGATGGATGGGCTGGAGCTGCTGCTGGGTAGGAAAAGAAGGAAGCAGCTCTGCGACCTGCTGTGGTCATGGATAGAGATTTCTATTGAGGCTGTAACAAAAAGTGCCAGGAAGAAACCCCTCAGGGGGGGCTGGCCCTGCCCTGGCCATCTCTGCTCCCTCAGAGCTGCCTCCAGCTATTTCCCTTCTTTCCATGATGGGTCTCCACTAATCTCCTCAAGAATGTGAACTGGGATGGAAAGAAACCCAAAGTCTTTCCTGTGGGCTTGCACAGCACGTGGAGAAGAGGGAACCTGGGGACAGCAGAGCCCTTGGCAGTAATGAATTGTCAGGGTTGGAAAAGACCTTTAAGATCATAAAATCTCACCATCCACCCAGCACCACCACCACGTTCACCACTAAACCATGCCCCCGGGTGCCACATCCACAGGGTTTTTGAACACTTCCAGGGATGGTGACTCCACCACCGCCCTGGGCAGCCTGTTCCATTGCTTTACAACCCTTCCTGTGAACTCTTTTCCTCATATCCAATCTAAACCTCCCCAGGCACGACTTGGGGCATCCCGACCAAACTCCCCAGCAGTTTTAGCCACGGGCTCTGTCGCTTTTCCCGTTCCGCGGTTATCCGTGAGCAGGTCTCGCCCCGCAGAGCCAACCCTGCCTCCCAGCAGTGCCGCTGTGCCCGCAGGAGCTGCCGGAGAAGTGGAGCCGGGTGAAGAAGCTGGCCCAGGCCGTGAAGCAGCAGGTGGCCCCTCTGCAGGCCAGCGAGGTGACAGCCCTGCGGCAGAGCTGCGCCGCCTTCGACGCCCAGCAGCTCCGGCTCAGGGAGCGCTTCGGGAGGGAGGCTCCCTTCAGGTACAGCACGGCCCAAACCTGGAGAGAAAAAAGCTGTAAGGGCTTGTGATAAATAGATGCTATAATATTGGCTTTTTTGCAAATGTTAAAATAAGTGATGTAACAGTGGCTCTGCCACAAATGGATGCTATATGTAANCATCCCTGCACGTCCTGGGGGGATCCACAGCCCTCCTCCCTGCTCACAGCCTGCGGTGGCTGCGGCGTTGCATCCCTGGGAGGAGGTTGGGTTTGGGTGGTGGCAGCAGTGCCACGTGGCTCAGCCGTCAGGGTGTAGTGGAGACCTTTCATCTCTCCCGTGGCTCTCTCAGAGGCTCTGGCTGTTTTATGGGTTCTTCAGAAGTTGTTGCAATATCACTTACGAAGAGTAAACATTTGTTTCTAGGTTTGACACCGAAAAGCCTTATCAACTGCTGGATGCAAAGCACATGGAGATTAAACAGATGGAGTCAGCCATGACCTCGATTTATGAATCAGCCGGTCTGTTTGAAGTCACGGTGCCAGAGTATAAACAACTGAAGCAGTGCAGGAAGGAGCTGTGTCTTCTCAAAGAGCTCTGGGACATGATCTTCCTGGTGAACACCAGCCTCGATGACTGGCAGACCACCAAATGGGTGGATATTAACGTGGAGAACATGGATCTGGAGTGCAAAAAGTTTGCAAGAGAGATTCGGAATCTGGATAAGGAGATGAGGGCGTGGGATGCTTTCAGCGGGCTGGACAGCAAGGTGAAGAACATGCTGACAGCCCTGAAGGCTGTGGCAGAACTGCAAAATCCTGCCATCAGGGAAAGGCACTGGAGCCAGCTGATGCAGGTGACGGGCGTGAGGTTTGTGATGGACTCGGACACCACCCTGGCTGACCTCCTCAAGCTCAACCTGCATCAGTTTGAGGGGGAGGTCCACGGCATTGTGGACAAAGCAGTGCGAGAAATGAGCATGGAGAAGGTGCTGAAGGAGCTGAGGATGACTTGGAGCTCCAGGGAGTTTCAGTATGAGCCTCACCCCCGCACCAACATCCCCTTGCTGCGGTCAGATGAGGAGCTCATCGAAACTTTAGAAGACAACCAGGTGCAGCTGCAGAATTTAATGTCATCCAAATACATTGCTTTCTTCCTGGAGGAGGTGTCTGCCTGGCAGAGGAAGCTCTCCACCGCCGACTCCGTCATCGCCCTCTGGTTCGAGGTGCAGCGCACGTGGTCTCACCTGGAGAGCATTTTCATAGGCTCAGAAGATATCCGGGCACAGCTTCCCCAGGTATGAGCCCCCACATCCCAGGTTTCCTGTTTGGAAAGTGCTGTAGAGGAGGTTCCGTTATTAAATGGGGTTATTTACAGCGCCAGGTTCCCCAAAGCAGGGCTGTTCTCCTGCTGCCTCACTCCCCTGGAGGCTCCCTCAGTGCTGTGGTTGTTCCCCCAGTGTTGCCCCAGGATGTTTTTGTAGCCCAGGCTGTGCTTGAGCCGTGCTGAGGGGCTGATCTCCCTTCCACCACTGCATGGCAAACACAGAGCTCCTGGGGACTGGGCAGGAGCTGCTGCCTTCCTGCAGTGCTGCAGGCGTGTTCCCTCTTCCCTCGGAGGGGAGAGGACCGAGGTCATTACTCAGACACTGCAAATCATCAAACAGAGCTGGCCCAGGCAGCTTTGGCAGCTTCCCCTCCCTGGCCCTCCACACTGGTGCTGGGGGAGGGCAGCTCTTCTCCCGCTCCTGCTCTGGGGAATGGAGCAGAGCTGGCACTGGGGAGCTCCTCAGGTCCAGCTCCCAGTGTTATTCCAGCCTCACAGCCGTGCTGAGGAGGAACGTGCAGTTCACTGGTGAGGGAGGAGCTTTCCCCTCACCCCAAAGGCAGCCCTCAAAGGATGGGACCTCTCAGCACACCATTAGAGCGTTGCTGTGACCTTTGTGTCCCTTTGTAGGACTCCAAGCGCTTTGAAGGGATTGATGTGGATTTCAAAGAACTGGCCTATGAAGTTCAGAAAACCCCAAATGTTGTCGAGGCCACCAATAAACCAGGTCTGTCCCAAGAGCTGGAGGACATCCAGAGTAGGTAGGTAGAGCATCGGTCCCAGGGTTTTGTCAGAGACTGGAATCAACTGTCAGAAGCTGGTTGAACCTGTGCTCCAAGGCTTTTTCTGAGGCTGTGCATCCTCTGCAGTCACAAATCACAGCTTTTCTGATCTTTCTCAAGTTTTTCTACTTGTGACCCATCACCTTGAAGCCCCTGAGTGGAATCTGGCACACGCTCGTCCTGAATATTAATTTGAACACAGCTCCCTGAGAGAGACCTGAGTGCCCTGAGATGGAGACACTTCTCACTTAACATATGAATCTGCCTGAAAAACACTTCAAAGTCCATGTTAAGCTGTTGTGCCAGTAGCAGCTCTCCATTTCAAATAAAGATTTGATTTTATTTTCAATTGAACAAGGCCGATGTTCCTCACAGAGAATGTTATTTAGGAACTTTGTAAGCTCAGCAGCAGTTTAGCATGTGAACACTGCAAGATTCATTTTAGATCGGAGCAAACAAGTTTCCTTTCATGCTCTGCAAACACAAAAAGCTGAGCTGGTTGGAATCAGACTTTAAAATGTGGCTCATTAGAATAAAAGCAGTTCTGGAAATGTTCATCCCAGCGGATGCCACCACCTGTGGCAGCTACGAGCTTGTCTAAAGCAGAGGGTCACACTGCAAACCTTCCCAACCTCTTCCTCCACTTGTGCTTCTGCTTTTTTATGAGGCTGCCCCGACTCTTGGCTGTTTGACCCCCGGAGTAGAGAGTGAGCTGTGAGTTCCCATGTGCTTAGTGCATCTATTCAGGGCTGTGGGAAGGAGCAGCCTGCGGGCTCAGCTCGTGCCTGGCGTTTCCCCATCCATGGTGGGGAGAACCTGCCTGATAAGCCAAAGGGCAGCAGGAAGCTTGGCAGGGTATTTACCCAGCTGTCCTGGGCTCTGCTTTGTCTCCCCAGGTTGTCTCTGTGTGAGAAGGCTTTGGCTGAATATTTGGACATGAAAAGGTTGGCCTTTCCCAGATTTTACTTCATTTCTTCTGCAGATTTACTGGATATTCTTTCCAACGGCACCAACCCCCATCTGGTAAGGCTTGTACTGCATCACCTTTGCATTTTCCAGCTGTCAGCAGTGTCAGTGGAAGGTGTTGTCCTGGGTCTCTCCTCAGTGTCCTTTCTGGAGTGATTTTCTCCCACCCTACGTGGATTAATAACTTTCAGAGCTGATCTCCATCTGTCATCGCTGACAGGCAGCACTGCCCTGGGCATTGTCTGATCTCACCCTGGCGATGCTTGTGTCAGGTTCAGAGGGCACCTCCATGGGTTGTGTGCCATAAAAACACTGGGTTTGCTCCTGCTGGGATACAGTGAGGTACAGGAAACCAATATTCTCGAGGATCTCATCCAAAACGTGTTGCTGACTTTGGATCCCAACCTAGGATGCCACCAAAGAAAGAACCCCAGACTGGTCGTTCCAGTCTGGAAGTGTTGACACTGGTGGCTTGTTTTTAGGCAGAAGGGCTGGTTTTTTAGGCAGAAGAGGCAATTTCCACTAAGTGCTTCTTCCTTCCCCTCACAAAGCCTTTCAGTGGCAGGGCAGGGAGGAGCACAGCCTGCACAAGGTGAGCAGCTGGTGGTCAGCCAGTGCCTGTGGCTTAGGGCCAGGTGAGTGCCTGACCCTGCACGGGGCTCCTGGGATGGAGTCTGAATGCCCCAAATCCACCATTCCTCCTGTTTACTCGGCAGGATTGCTGGATCCTCCCGGGGAGGAGCTGGCAGTGACCTTCCTGTTGTAAGAAATGGCATCACAGTGCCCTTCCCTCCATTCCCAGGGATCAGATTCCTCTATACCTGCAGGATTCAGTCCTGCAGGTGCTTTTCCATATGGAGCATGGCAGTGGTGAAGCTGCTGTCAGGAAACCTCATCCACTTTGCCTGACCAGCCTGCTTTGGGAGGCATCACTAATCCTAAGGTTGATAAGCAAACCAAACCAACATGTTCACAGCAAATGGAGGCTGCTGGGTAAGGAATCAACTCCTTATTCCACCTTTTAATAGTGAGCAATCTCTCCCTCCTTGAGCTTTTCCTCATTTCCAGTGTTCGTGCCAGCACGTGAGTGGGGCAGGTTTGGAAATGCTCTTGTTGCCACTAACCTTTAACTCTGCCTGGATCTGTTTGCTGCTGCTGGTGATTTCAGCCCACAGAGTGTTGTAAGTACACAGCTGATTGATGCTTAAAATGGAGAGAGAGGGAGAGAGAGAGAGAGAGAAAACACAGGAAGCAGAGCAAAGCTGCTGTGTTGAAATGCTCCGTGGAGTAAGGAGAAATTCCTGGTGCTTTCAGTTATTCAAAACTATTTGCAGTAAAATCAAAGTAAATGTCAGGCAGGATCATGCATGGATACGCTCTCAGCCTTTCCACTGTAGTTTCAAAGCCTGATAATTCCTAAAGGAGGATTAAATAGACAATGATATTATCCACTTGAACTGGATATCGACCTGGTGCAGATTCAGGTGCATTCTGGGCTCTGGTGGCAGAATTGAATCAAGTGCTGGAGCACAGCCAAGGCCCTGCAAAGTGGCCAGTGGGGATTGCTGAGCCTGACCACTTAGAGGTGTGAAACAGGATTCCATGGTTTCTGTAAGATTTGAAAGGAGATTTGCTTGTCCTGGTGGGGAAGCTGGGTGTCCATTTCTTCTTGATCCACTTGGCACCTCCTGGGCTTTGGCCAGGTGAGAAACTGATGGGCTGTGGCCACCTGTGGGACAGCTCGTGAGGAGGGGTTGGAATCCTCTGTGGGACAGGGAGTGAGAACTGGACAGATGAGCCACAGGATAAGAGGATATCCTGAGCTGGAAGGGACCCACAGGGATCACCCAGTGCATCCCCTGGCCCTGCACAGACTCCCCAGCAACCCCACCCTGGGCATCCCTGGCAGCGCTGCCCAAACGCTCCTGGAGCTCTGGCAGCCTCGGGGCCGTGCCCATTCCCTGGGGAGCCTGGGCAGTGCCCAGCACCCTCTGGGGGAAGAACCTTTCCCTGTCTAGGAGATCTCAGGATTTATTCAGTCCTGTCCCTGTTCTAAATGAGGTACAAGAAAAAATACTGAGAGGGACAGCAAGAGGCTTGTGCTGGCAGCATCCTGGCCACGAGTGAGAAGATGTGGTGCTGCCAGGATGTCCAAGTCAAGCTTTGTGAGCAGGATTGTGCCTGTCACACCTTTGCTGCTCTCTGCTCTGCCCGTCCCATCTCCCTCACTTTATTTATACAATCTCTTTTGCAGGTGCAGCGTCACCTTCCCAAACTCTTTGACAACTTGGCCAAGCTGAAATTCCAGGTGGACTCTGAGCAGAAGACAACCAAGGTTGGGCTGGGAATGTACAGCAGAGAGGAGGAATACGTCCAGTTCAGCGAGCCCTGTGACTGCAGTGGGCAGGTGAGAGGGGAGACCTTGTCTGTCCAAACTGCCCCGTGGAACCTTGGGTGGGCATCCCTGGCCAAGATCTTGTAGAGCTTCACTGCACTGCCTTTATGAGAAAAGCTGGAAGTGGGGGTGTGGAACTTAATCCTTGCTTACACCACAGCTCTAGTCCTGCTCTGCATGGGCCCTCACAGCCCATGGTGTGAGGAAGATCTGTGGCCTTTTCCTTACTAGGTTTTTTAAATTTTAATTATTGACAGACATTTTGAAGATTACTCTTACCCTCCCAGTTAGAAGGGGATGCAGATTGAAAATAGATCAAATTATTCCATAGTACTTCTGCACAGGTACCTTTGGAACGAAAAGGGCTTTTCCCCTGTTTTCCAAATCTTCCTTATTTGATGAGTCAAAGTACAAAATTTAAGAATCAAGCTACTACTCAGCTTTTCTGTCCCTGTAGCTGCACTTTTCTCCACAGACTATTATAGGAAGCTGAAGTAGGTAATACCAGCTCTGAGCTCCCCGGTGATGGCACTTGGCATTTCAACTCTCCTCTCAGTGAGGACTTTGCCTGTGAAATACTAAATTCAGCAGGAATTGTGTTCCCAGCATTCTCTTGCTGCTGGCAGATTGTGCTCAGGTCCCACAGGTGACTGTGTCATGGCCTGGAGCTGGAACACGCTGAACTAAATTGCTCCTCAGCGGAGTTCAGTGTGGTTCCTCCTCTAGCTGGAGTTCCCCAAAAACCTGCCTCGGTGTCTGGAGACAGATGCTGATCCTGCAGGCCCAGAAATGCCTGAGTGCCCCAGTTTGGAGGAGGCCTGAGGCTCCTTTGGCTGGAGAGCTGAGCTGCTTGTCCCGCTCCCTGCCACCCCTCGCTGCCGAGGCGGAGCAGGAGTGTTGCTGGGATTTCACCCCTGCCGCAGGTCGAGGTGTGGCTCAGTCGCCTGCTGGACACCATGAGGGCCACGGTGAGGGACGAGCTGGCGGCGGCTGTGGCGGCGTACGAGGACAAGCCGAGGGACCAGTGGCTCTTTGACCACCCTGCCCAGGTACTGTCCCTGCTCCCGGGGCCACCCGGGCTTCCCCTGCCGTCCTGCCCCGTGGTCTCTGCCTGTGGATGGGAATGTTTCTGCCTGTGCTGTCCAGGAGGGAGGAAGGGCGAGTTCTCCTTTCTCCTGGCCATCTCTTGATGGATTCCCAGGCTGAGCTCCCTGCTCTGACCGGAGCTGCAGGCAGGATGCAGCTCGGGGACCTGGGCAGTGGCTGCTGCACCCCAGGGGTCACAGGAAGCCCCTGCCCCCAGAGAGGTGAGAGAACAAGTTGGTGAGGCCTGATGAGAGGAAAGAGCCCCTTGGATGCCCCTCCGGCAGCCTCGTGGTCTCCAGCTCGGCCTCCTGTGTGGTCAGACATGGGAAAGGGGCTCATTGACTGGACGTGTCTGGGATGGGATTTCAATGGATGTAAAATAGATCCTGCTCTCCAGCCTGCTGTGACACCATATGACAAAATACTCCCTTTCATGTCAGGGGTGCTCCATCCCTGATGTCCCCGTGGATCAGACACTCACATGTAAGGCAGCCCTGGTGCTCCCCTGCTGTAGGGCCACTGTTTCCCCAGGTGGCTCTCTGCTGCACCCAGATCTGGTGGACAGCTGAGGTGGGCATGGCCTTCTCCAGGATGAAGGAAGGCTACGAGAAGGCCATGAGGGAGTACCACAAGAAGCAGGTGGCCCAGCTGAACACCCTGGTGACGATGCTGCTGGGGCAGCTCTCCAAGGGCGACAGGCAGAAGGTCATGACCGTCTGCACCATCGACGTGCACGCGCGGGACGTGGTGGCAAAGATGATAGCACAGAAGGTTGGTGCTCCCAGCCCAGCGTGGGCTGTGCTGGCATTGAAGGGCAGATCAGGGAGTGACAGAGCAGGCACAGGCCCCGGGATCATGCCTGGCTCCGCAGGGCACACGTGGCCATGAGGAAAAGCATTTGGGCTTTTCTTCCTGTAGCTTTCTTGCTCTGGAGTGGGGCCACAGGGAATCCCTTTGGGTTTGTCTGCCAGTCCCACACCACCGCCCTGTCCTCATATACTCCCAGGATGGTTTGGGTTGGAAGGGACCCTAAAGCTCTTCTCATTCCACCCCCTGCCATGGGCAGGGACACCTCCCACTGTCCCAGGCTGCTCCAAGCCCCGTCCACCCTGGCCTTGGACACTGCCAGGGATCCAGGGGCAGCCACAGCTTCTCTGGGCACCCTGTGCCAGGGCCTCCCCACCCTCACAGCCAAGATTTCCTTCCCAATATCCCATCTAACCCTGCCCTCTGGCAGTGGAAGCCATTCCCCCTTACCCAGGCACCCCATGCCCTTGTCCCCAGTCCCTCTCCAGCTCTCCTGGAGCCCCTTTAAGCCCTGGAAGGGGCTCTGAGCTCTCCCTGGAGCCTTCTCCTCTCCAGACTGAACACCCCCAGCTCTCCCAGCCTGGCTGCAGAGCAGAGGGGCTCCACCTCTCCAATCACTCTGTCCTTGACACTCATATCCCGCCCTGCAGGTGGGTGGGAAGGCGCCCTGGGTGTGCTGGGTTGTGCCTTCACCCTCACCTGCATTTCTGGGGGAGGCAGCCAGGCCGAGCACAGCGCTCTGGCTCGTTGGGTTTCACCCTCTGGGAGCTGGGGCAGCGCCACTCCTCAGCCCCTGCAGCGAGCAGTCCGCAGCCGGTGGCAGCTCCCTCGCAGTCCCCCTGGGGCCCTGCTCTGCGTGTGCCTGGCAGCCCCTGCCCCGCTGTGACGCTGCTGGTGTCCACGTTGCAGGTGGACAGCGCCCAGGCGTTCCTGTGGCTGTCGCAGCTGCGGCACCGCTGGGCGGACGAGGAGCGGCACTGCCTGGCCAACATCTGCGACGCCCAGTTCCTCTACTCCTACGAGTACCTGGGCAACACCCCTCGGCTCGTCATCACCCCCCTGACCGACAGGTGAGGCCCTGGGGAGCTCCCTCACGGCTGGCACGGAGCTGCCAGACAAAGAGGGGTTTGCTTGGGGTGCCCACACCCCTCTCGTTGTTCGCCCCCGTGTCCCAGAGATCCGGTGGCAGAGCTGCAGCTCTCGCTTGGTTTGGGATTTTACAGCGAGGGAGCTGGGGGGACTTTCCTGGGGGAAAGGAGGCTCAGAGGGGCCTCTCAGAGCTGTCCCAAAGGAGGGTGCAGGGCTCTGCAGTGTCCCTGCAGTCCCTCTGTGACCTGTGGCACCCAGCTCGGTCTCTTTCCCCTTTTCCCTTCTCGCTCTCTGCAGCTCCCTGACAGGAGGGGGCAGCTGGGGAGGGGTCAGGCTCTGCTCCCAGGGAACAGGGATGAGAGGAAACAGCATCGAGTTGCACCAGGGGAGGTTCAGATTGGGTATTGGGAAAAATTTCTTCACTGGGAGTGTTGTCAAACCCTGGCCCAGGCTGCCCAGGGCAGTGGTGGAATCACCACTACCGAAGGTGTCCAAAAAACGCGTGGATGTGACACTGAAGGACACGGTTTAGTGGTGAACAAGGCGCTGGTGCTGTGCTGATGATCAGATTTGATGATCTTAAAGGTCTTTTCCAACCTTTATGATTCTGTGACGCACCAGAGAAGTCACGGCAGGGCAGGGGTGGTTGTCAACACCCAGGAGGACTTTCAGCTTGGCCACGCTCACCCAGAGCTGTCCCAAAGGAGGGCGCAGGGCTCTGCAGAGTGTCCCTGCAGCCCCTCAGTGACCCGTGGCACCCAGCTCAGTCTCTTTCCCTTTTTCCCTTGTCCTGTGCAGGTGCTACATCACCCTGACCCAGTCCCTGCACCTGACCATGAGCGGGGCCCCTGCGGGCCCTGCTGGCACTGGCAAGACAGAGACCACCAAGGACCTGGGCCGTGCCCTGGGCATCATGGTGTACGTGTTCAACTGCTCCGAGCAGATGGACTACCAGGTACTGCTCCCCTGAAGGGGGGCTGCTCAGGGAACCCTCAGGATGGGGATTATCCAGCTGGGCTTGCTCTGATCTGTCCCTTCTCCTCACACCCCTGCTGCCTCCCTTCCTGCTGAACAGCTTTTTCTCCCTTTTCTTCTCTAAGAACCTTGCACAAAGTTCTTCAGGAGGAAGGGATCTGAAGTGTGCTCTCTGCCCTGCTCCCCCTTTCCCTTCCCTCCTGGAGTTAGATTCCACATGAAATACTTCACAAATTCTGGCCTGCTCAGTCAAGCCCGAGGCTGTGCTGATCTGTTCCCTCTCAGGCACGGGGAGGGACCTCTCCTGGTTTCTCAGGATCCTCTCCTGGGATGAGGCCAGCCTGGGTCGTGGGGCTGAGCCCTGTGCTCTCCACAGAGCAGTGGGTTTGGTGGCCTTGGATCCTATTTTATGCAGCTGAGGTCTCTCGTGGAAGTGGGGCCGTCGGTAACTCAGCCCAGGTGACCTTTAAGGGAACCAGAGTGCAGAGATGTCGAGGGAGTGCAATTAGCAAATCAAGTGGCAAACTGTGCAGAGCTATAAATATTATAATTCAATTGTGCCTGCTGCTCCCTTGCACTTTTCCAAATACCCACAATAGGCTCTAAGTTGCTATAAATAAACAGGCAGGGAAATCAAATCCGTTTTTTGAGGGAGTTGATTCCGTTTGTGACTTCACTCTCGTGATTTTATTTTATTTTATTTCTTTTCAGTCTTGTGGGAATATTTACAAAGGCCTTTCCCAGACAGGAGCCTGGGGCTGTTTTGATGAATTTAACAGGATCTCAGTCGAGGTCCTTTCTGTGGTTGCTGTACAGGTAAGTGGTGAAAAGCGTGTGGATAAATGCAAGCCTGACTTCCTTCCTGCCTTCCTCCCTCCCTCCTGGGTCTAGGTGTTGTCCAGATCCTAAATCTCATTGGAACGCCCTGAAAATGCCAGTTAAACCAACTGCCAGCAGAGTTGGAGTGGCAGCTGGGTGCTCAGCTGCACTGTCCAGACCCAGCCAGCTCCCACAGGGGCAGAACTGAAGGGTTTGAGTCTTGGGGGACTTCAGTACCAAAAATTGAGTTGCCAAAATATCAAAGTTCTTTTGGTCCCAAATGTCAGCTGTGAGTGCAGGTTTTGGGATCCCAGTGTTTGACTGAGGTGCTGAATTCTTCCTAGGCCCGCTTTGGGGCTTGGCATTGCAGAAGTTAAGGTCCAGAGCCCAGAAGTTTCTACACTTCTGTAAATGTTTTGGTCAAAGGAATTGTTCTGAACCCCTCCACGAACTCCTCACTCTCATCTCTGGTTCTCTCATCATTGTCCCTCCTGTGATGTCCCAGAGAAGTCCCAGGCGGGTACAGGAGTTTGTGTGTCACTGCCTCTCCGTTTCCCTTCCATCAGGTTCTAGTTTAAAGCTGTCATTGAAAAAACGTCTTTGAGGATGTTAAAATAAAAAGGGAAGCTGAACAAAAGAAGCCCAGCTATGACTCAACTGCTAATGATTCCCTGGCTCCTGGCTGGAGCACGGTGTCTGAGCAGGGCTGTCACTCCATCATCGCCTCTCCCGCTGCTATGAGAGGGTAACCATGGCGATGGTTAATTGGCTGCCTTAGTCATGCAGCTCCTGTCCATGTGGGTCCTTACACCGAGAAACTCCATTAATTGCTTGGCTTTAGGGTGGCAAACAGGGGGAAGTTTGGGGTAGCGAGCAGAGAGGGATTCCTCCCTCACTGAAATGCTGTCAAGGAGGTGAGCTGGCTGCAAGGAACTGCTCCCTTGGGAGGGTGGGGAAGGAGGGTCTGGCTGTGATGGAGTCACTCCAGCCAGTGGAAGGTGGGCAGTGAGGTGGCCTGGCTGTGATGGACTCACTCCATGGGAATGGAAGGTGGGCAGTGAGGTGGCCTGGCTGTACTGGACTCACTCCATCCAGTGGAAGGTGGGCAGTGAGGTGGCCTGGCTGTACTGGACTCACTCCATCCAGTGGAAGGTGGGCAGTGAGATGGCCTGGCTGTGATGGACTCACTCCCTTTGGAAAGTGGGGGATGAGAAGAACAAAGCTGCAACCAGGCAAATAGAAAAGACCAGCCAACATCAGTGAGTGAAGGTATCAGGGGAGGCCTTCCAGCTTCTGCCTTGTGGGTTTGAGTTTAAATTAAGCATCTGATGTCCCCAAAATCTTTAAAAGCAGTATCAAGGGATCAGTTTGCAGCTGAGCTGAGGCCAAGTTTAAAGGGGAATGCAGGTCCTCAAGGAGCAGAGCAAGCACAGGAGCTCTGGGCTGCCATGAAGGGCAGTGTGTGAGGAGGGGTGAAGGGCATGGGGGGAATCAGGGCAGACTCTTGGGGCTGCTGTGGGTGTTGGTGGTGCTCTGGGTGCCTCCACAGCCCTGCATCTCCTCTCCAGCTCTGGTCTCCTGCGAGGCTGGGAAGTTGAAGAGCTGGTTTAGCCTATGGGGTTTTTGCTGTGAGATCCAGGCAGCTTTGGAGGCATTTCCTTCTCCCATCACCCACATCCATGGGTGTCTTATGAAGCAAACTCTTACAACTCCTTTCAGTTTGACTGCCCAGTCTCTTCAGCTCTTTTCTGCTTTGTCAGAGTTGGATTGTGATGGGAAACACACAGATTTACCCCAAACAGTGTATAAAGCTTTATAGGGTCAGCAAAAACCCAAACCAGAGCAGTGATAAGCCCCAGCCAGCGTGGGCCAAGTGCAGGGAGGGCAGCACTGCTGTCTGGGGCTTTTCATACCTGAGCACCAGCACTAAGCACTGCCTTGGTTCCTAGGTGAAGAGTGTGCAGGATGCAATACGGGAGAAGAAGAAATCCTTCAATTTTCTTGGAGAAGACATTAACTTAGTCCCTTCTGTCGGGATTTTCATCACCATGAACCCTGGTTATGCAGGACGAACCGAGCTGCCTGAGAATTTAAAAGCCCTCTTCAGGTGAGTCGAGGTCAGGTTTTGTGACCAGTGCAATAAGACTGGCAGAGATTATCTTTTGGAACATCCAGGTTTGGCTTCATTTTCTTGGGAAATTCGCTTGCATTGGGGATTCCCAGATGGTTTCAGCCTTGTGCACCAAGCCTGGATCAGGGAATGCACAGGGAGGGCAAGGGAGCTCTCTCCCATGGGAAAGGCGGTGTGGGCAGACTGGGAAGGTCTCCAGCATCTTGCTGGAGAGGACCTGGAAAATAAAGTTACAAATCCACTGAGCTCTGTAGTCAACACTTGCTCTGCAATCCTTTCCTGCCTGTCTCCCCAGGCCCTGTGCCATGGTTGTGCCAGACTTTGAGCTGATCTGTGAGATTATGTTGGTGGCCGAGGGCTTCCTGGAGGCCCGGGCCTTGGCCAGGAAGTTCATCACGCTGTACCAGCTCTGCAAGGAGCTCCTGTCCAAGCAGGTGAGCCCTCTGCTGTGCTCTGGATCCCCCAAATCGGGACTGGGACACTGCCACACATGGCTGAAGCGTCACAGCTCTTAGTTACTGACTGCCTTTGTGGCAGCTGCTGGGAGAAGGGAGGGTTTGTGATCATCAGAGCAAAGGCATTTTCAAACTGCTCTCCCAGAGGATCTGCAGGGACAAAAGCACTTGACCAGCTGCTTTAGTGAGATTTTTCAAATGCCACCATGGCTGGGGCAGTGTTCAGTGACCCTTTGCTTTCCAGTCTCTTAGTTCCTATTGATTCTCCTGCCTGCGAGGGGTTCATGGTGACTGTTCCTCTCTTAGTCCAACTAAATACTTCTCTTTCATGTCAAGTGTTGACCAGGTGGGGTCACTTCCAGTGCAAAACTCTGGTTAATCAGATTTTAACTTGTCATCATCTGCATAGATCAAAGCTGGGGCCAGTGGCGAGTTGAGTCAGGGCTCCAGATGGAAAACCTGATCTTGGCTGTGCCAGCATGAGCTTGGGTGGGTTTCTGCCTTGTCACAGAAGCTTTGTGCTGTGCAGCTGGAGTCCCTGTGGGAGCTGTGGCCTCCCACATGAAGCAGTCAAGCTGTTGGGCTGTGCTCTGCAGGGTCTGGAGCAGAAATGGAAGGACTTGCTTGTTGGCTTGAGTTCCTCTCATGCCTCTTTAGGATTCCTTTTCAGCAGTGCCCCTTTTCCTTTCCCTGCCCCTTCTCGGTGGACTGTGCCCAGGACCAAATGTGCCTGGTAACCTGGGGATGGGCAGGATGGAGAAATTTGGGTGCCTGAGGCCTCAGAATGGACTAACAAGCCTTTCACCTCAGTAGCTCCTGCAGGTCCAGGTCTCTGGCTGGCCTTGCTTAACCTGCACAAAGGCCAAGCAAACTGCTTTAGGCTTTAGGGAAAAAAATTGCTTAGGTCTCCAAGAGTGCAAGTCCTTCTGCTGACTTAGTGCCAGCTCTGAGCCCATGTGATGGATGAACAGCTGAAATATTTGACTCTTTAGTACTGTCCCTGGTGGGAAGCTCACCTTCTGAAACAGAGACCAGCTGACTCAGGCTGCTGGAGGTCCCTGGCCACGACACAGAGAGTGGATTTGGCTGCATTTCCATTGCTGACCAGTCTGGCAGCTGGGGCTGCTGGTTCTTGCCCCTGTGCTGGTACTGTCTAAGCATAAACCCATCCCTGTTTTTATTTCTTTCCTCCCCCCCATGCAGGATCACTACGACTGGGGTCTGCGGGCCATCAAGTCGGTGCTGGTGGTGGCCGGCTCCCTCAAACGCGCGGACCCCGAGCGGCCCGAGGAGCAGGTCCTGATGCGCTCCCTCCGTGACTTTAACGTCCCCAAGATCGTGACAGATGATGTGCCAGTGTTCATGGGGCTGATTGGGGACCTGTTCCCTGCGCTGGATGTGCCTCGGAAGCGCGACCTGGGTTTTGAGGCGGTGGTGAAGGAGGCTGTGCTGGAGCTCCGGCTGCAGCCTGAGGACAACTTTGTGCTCAAAGTAAGACCAAGGGGTATTCTGCTCTACCTACAGCATCATCAGCTCACTTGGGTTTTCTCAACCATCTTTGCTTCTTCAAAGAGGGCTCTGCACAATCACAGAATCATGGGATGGTTTGGGTTGGAAGGGACCTGGAAGCTCAGCTCATTCCAACCCCTGCCATGGGCAGGGACACCTTCCATTAGAGCAGGCTGCTCCCAAGCCCTGTCCACCTGGCTTTGGACACTTCCAGGGATGGAGCAGCCACAATATTCCCCTTGCAGGCAGGGTCTGGTGCAGTTGCAGCTGCTCCTAAAAGCCAGCGCTGCCTCTTTCCTGGGTTTACAAAGAGACAGACTGTTGTAGGCTCGTGCACGTGCAGCCCTTGGAGAGCAGATCCTCCTTGGCTGGTGGCTGTCACACAGTGCTGGAGGTTTGCCTGCCTGCTCAGGATTTCACCCATCATGGTTAGAGTGGCCAGGCCAAACTCGGGGTTAAATCCCTTTGAGTCTCCGGGTCACAAATTCCTACAGAAGAGGCCCAATGAGAGCTGATTTCATGGAATGGTTTGGGTTGGAAGGGACCTTAAAGGACATCTCATTCCAACCCCCTACCGTAGGCAGGGACTCTTTCCCCTAGACCAGACTTTGCACATTTGAACTTCAGTTTGGCATCTTTGGGTGTTTCCCCAGGTGGTGCAGCTGGAGGAGCTGCTGAGCGTCCGGCACTCCGTGTTCGTGGTGGGATCTGCAGGCACGGGCAAGTCTCAGGTGCTGAGGTCCCTGCACAGGACCTACCAGAGGATGAAGCGCCGTCCTGTCTGGACAGACCTCAACCCCAAGGCCGTCACCAACGACGAGCTTTTCGGCATCATTAACCCAGCAACGAGAGAGTGGAAAGATGGTAAATGTCATTTCATGCCTGAATTTGGAGATAAAAAGGGTACTTTTGATGATCCTCCTGAGTGGCAGCAGGATGCTGGTGCTCTGTGTGCAGGTCTCACAGCCCAGCTGCTGCTTCCAGCCGTGTGAGGGTTTGCTGTTGGAAGGATGTGTAGGGTGTCCCAGCTTTTTGGTCATCAATTATCAATTAAGGAATTTATCCTTGTGCCATAAGGATAATTATCGTGTCCATTAACACCAACACTTCCCAGTTCCTAACTGGGGCAGGTTGTTTTTTGGGGCTGGGCTGCTGATGGAAGAGAGTTCCCTCCTGCCCTGTGCTGTGCACTGGGGCCCCCAAAAAATGCCATTGCCAGGTTTCTGTGGCTGGACACCCCCAGCAGCCTTTGAGAGGCGTTTTTCCACTAAATATCCCTGCCTGATCTCTAGCACACGGCGTTTGCCAGGCTGTTGATCCTGATTGCTCCTGAGGAGGATAAGATGAGCATTTAAAACCTGCTGAAAGATTACAGAGATGTGGAGTGAGAACGTTGGGTTGTGACTAATCCAGAGAGGCAGCTTTGATTTTCTGTGTGTGGCTGTTCTGGGAGCCATGGGGGAGGTGAGGGAGGACAGCTCCATAAATCATCCTCGGCCAGAGGTCTCCAGGAGCTGAGCTGCCACCACCTCCCCTGGCCCCTGCTTTGCTCCAGTGCCAGGGTTAATTTCTTTTTAATTATGACTGGGGACCCTGAATCGAAGTGAGGGAGGGAAGTGTGGGATGCAGCCAGCACCCTGCAGAGAGGACTGCACTTTGGGGATTGTGAATCAGGGACTGTGGGTGGCACTGGACAGCAGGAGGGACATTGGCAGGTGGCTGTCCAGTGTTCTCTCAATCCTCTAAGGTTTCAAGAGAACTTACAGGACTCCTCTCTGGTGGCTCAAGGCAGATATCTTCTGCATTAACCATTCCTGAAAATGTTGTTTCTTGATGTCAAAGACCAGCCAGGCCATTTTCAGCACAGCCTGACAAGAGAGGGTGTGTTCCCTTAAGGATCAGCTCCTCCTTTTCCTCTTCCCGAGTTCATCCTGTCACTCATTTCACTGCCAGCAGCTGGAAAGTTGGTCCATGCTAGGTGGGAAAAGGTCCCAGAAGGGAATCCTAAAAGTGTTATTTGTAGAACCAAACTCCTTTCAAATCCCAAGACCTCTCTGTGGCGTTGATGCCCGAGGTTGGGAGAGGGGCACTTCCCTCCAGCTGCTGCCGTGGTGTGTGTGAGGGAAGCACTGATGCTCTCAGGCAGGAGCTGCTGCTGACACTGATGGTGCTGGAGCGGCTGCCAGGCTGTGTCCAGCGTGAGGAATGGAGCCCAGGCAGGGCCAGGGAGGTGTTATTCCTGACCCCATCCGCTGCCTGTGTCGGCTGAGCTGTTCTGCACCAGCTGTGCACCAGCTGTGTTCCGGTCGTGAGATGCCACCGGCCGCTCCTGACCCGGATCCCGAGGGAATAGCTTGTCCTGGAGAAACAAAAAGCATTCCTGTCACAATTCACCACCAGAGAGGCTGTTTTTAGTGTTTGCCTGATGTTCCTTCATGCAGACCAGCCTTTCCCTAGGTATTTCCTCGTGTGGAGGAGAGTGATGGTTTTGTGGAGCTCTCATTTGCCCTGCAGTACTTCTGCTCTGTTCCCAGCTTCTCGCTCTTCTTAACATTCATTATTTACTCCCCCTGAGACTCTGTATCCTCTCTGTCTCCTTGATTTTACTGACATTTTGTTCTGTCACTCAATGTCAGTCTGGGCTTGTTCTCCCCTCAGTCTCACTAAAGCCATGACCCAGTGTTTAAAGAATCTTGATTTCCCCAATATACTTCACAGGAAAAAAAAAAAAATCAGAATTTTCAAGGCATATTCAGATGGTTTTCTCTGCATTGTGTAGTTTGTGTCTTTTTTTTTTTTTTTTTTCTCTGAGTATCTGCTCTGCATTTTTCTGATGCCTTATGATTTTCAGTGGGAATGAAGCTCGTGTAGGCCCACAGTCATTCTCAGTGATGATAACCCTGACAATGCTTTTTTTCCTTCAAAGCAGATATCATTACATAGTGTTATCCCTGTCCAGATGCAAAGAGTTATGGATGTTTAAGGGGAAAGCATAATTTTTAGGGAGTTGCTGGAAAAATCTGTTAGAGCAGGTGACAACTTCACATCCGTGTCTCCCTCCCAGGGCTGTTTTCATCAATCATGCGAGAGCTGGCCAACATCTCACACGATGGTCCCAAGTGGATGGTACTGGATGGAGATATTGATCCGATGTGGATTGAATCTCTTAACACTGTGATGGATGATAACAAGGTAATGGATAGAAGGTGAAGAAGCAGGCATTCCTGGTCGGGTGGGATTCAGCCTGGGAGGAATGCAGATGCTGGAATAACACCTCCCAGGATAACGCAGTTGGGTTTCTTCAGACGCACCAAACAATATTGCATAAAGGCAATGGTGCATGAGGGAAACAGCTTGGAGCTTGTTTTCACTGAAATTGCCCTTTTCTGGAGAGTTGTGCTCATGAAACTGCAAATGTCCTGATCATAACTTCAGGCCCTTGGAAAAGAGGGTAGGGACATAATTCTGTACCTTTTCCCCACCCTGAGGGAGTGCTTTGGATTCTGGGTTGTGGAAGAGAGAAGGATCTTTCTAATGCCTGGCAGAAATCATGTCACAGCACCACAGAATGGGATCTTAAACTCATCCCATTCCACCCCCTGCCATGGGCAGGGACACCTCTCACTGTCCCAGGCTGCTCCAAGCCCCAATGTCCAGCCTGGCCTTGGGCACTGCCAGGGATCCAGGGGCAGCCGCAGCTGCTCTGGGCACCCTGTGCCAGGGACTGCCCACCCTCCCAGGGAACAATTCCTTCCCAATATCCCACCTAACCCTTCCCATGGCAGTGTCCTGTCCCTCCATCCCTTGTCCAAAGTCTCTCTCCTGCTCTCTTGGAGCCCCTTCAGGTACCAAAAGGCCACAGTAAGGTCACCCCACATCTTTCTTCAGGCTGAACAACCCCAGTTTTCTCAGCCTGTCTGAGAACTGACAGAGCTGCTCCATCCCTCTGCTCATCCTGGTGCCTCCTCTGGGCTCTCTCCGGCAGCTCCAGGTCCCTCCTGTGCTGGGCCCCAGGGCTGGGGCAGCTCTGCAGGTGGGGTCTCACCTCAGCAGAGGGGCACAATCCTCCCCTTGTCCTGCTGGGCACTGCTGGGGCTGCAGCCCTTTGCCCAAGAGCTGCTGTGCCTTGAGGAGCTGGGCTGGGCAGCCAAGCCCAGCAGTGCTGAGTGCTGAATGCTCTTCATTCCTGTTCCTGGGAGAGCTCTAGGCTGTCTGTCTGTCTGTCTGCACACACAGGTGCTGACCCTGGCCAGCAACGAGAGGATCCCTCTGAACCCCACGATGAGGCTGCTGTTCGAGATCAGCCACCTGCGCACGGCCACCCCGGCCACCGTGTCCCGGGCAGGTGAGTCCCACCTGAGCTGCACCATGCAGCAGGTGGCATCTGGGGCTGTTAATCAGTCTTTTGGTGTCCCTTTGAAAGCTCCCAGCCTGGGGCACAGCTGCCCGTGGTGTGCAGGGTGTGTTCCTGAAGCACACGGAGGATCCTGAGCCCGCACGGGGAGCTGGATCATCTCGGGGGTGTGCTCGGAGTGTTCCTCCTGCTGCTGTGGGGTCATGGCTGCAGCACTGCTGAGAGAGCCCTCCTGCACAGCTCTGTGTGGGTCTGATGAGGAGAGGGCAGTCTCTATCCCAAAGAACTCCTGATCCTTTGGAGAAGTGCATGGGAATGGGGAATGAAGGTGTTCCCTGGTGCCTGGGGCCCAGAGCAATAATGTGGCTCAGGCAACACCAGGTTCTGAATTTGGGGCAGGGTCGTGACAGCTGTCCTCATTTCCTGAGTTGCATCTCTTCACTGTTAATGTTTCCCCTCTGCAGAGAGGCAGGAGGAAGGGGCAGGTGATGAGGGACCAGGTGTGTTTTACAGGGTTTCAGTTGTGTGAGAGTAGCTGAAAGTTTCTGGTGGAAAAAGGGAGATTATCCACTGTGTCCTTACTCTTCTCTCTTCTCCTGCGCCTCAAGGGATCCTGTACATCAACCCCTCGGATCTGGGCTGGAATCCCCCTGTGAGCAGCTGGATTGACCAGCGAGAGGTCCAGTCTGAGAGAGCCAACCTGACCATTCTGTTTGACAAGTACCTGCCCGTCTGCCTGGACACCCTCAGAACCAGGTACCGCTGCAGGGGGGTTGTGCCTGCACTGGCCAGGGCAGGGGGTCACTCACCACCTTCCAGACCAGCTGTGCTGGGGCTGTGCTCCAGGGCTGCCCAGCCTCTTCCTTGTCCCCAGGAGCCCTGAGTGTCACTGGCTTCAGCTCCAGGAAGCAGTGGGGTGAGTGGGCGGCTGACACTCCTGCCCGTCCTTGGTCGGTCTGCTCTGGTTCTCCTTGGATGTTGGTTTGATGGTTCCTGTGCTTGTATCAGTTCTGTATCTCTTGGAAGGATCTCCAGGAGATCCTAAAGAAAAAGTCTTTCCAGTCTCCTGAGGTGTCAGGCCAGAGCAGAGTTCACTGCACAAGTTATGTTTCAGTGGAGCAGATTTCACACCACTGCTGAAAGAAAGTGTGGAGGATGGAGAGAGCAGATCCTCTTTTATCCTCTCCCCACATTTTTTCCTGCCCCTTGGGGATAAGCAGGAAGCTGGTGTTGGTGTGAGAGGGTGGGATTGCTCCAGAGGCAGTCCTCTCTTGGATTTCTTTCCTGAAGCATTGGAGCACAGCTGAGTCCATCTGTGGGCATCCAGCCTGGGTGTGCTTCATGGCTGGACACTGACCACTGAACGTGACAAATAGGACAAGGAGTGATGGTTTAACAAGGCAAAATTTAGATTAGGTATTAGGAAGAAATTCTTGGCTGTGAGGGTGGGGAGGCCCTGGCACAGGTTGCCCAGAGAAGCTGTGGCTGCCCCTGCATCCCTGGATGTGCCCAAGGATGGGGCTTGGAGCAGCCCGGGACAGTGGGAGGTGTCCCTGCCCATGGCAGGAGGTGGAATAGATGACCTTTAAAAAGTCCCTTCCAACCCAAACTAGTCCATGATTTTATGATTCTCCATCCTCTGCTTGCTGCCCATACCTGCAGTTTCATTTAAAAAAAAAAAGAAAAAGAAGAAAAGTCAGTGTACAACTGAACCTGAGCACCAGCAGCCCCCAAGGGTGTCAGGAGGAGCTGCTGCAGTGCAAGTCTTGCTCCTTGGGACTGGGGATTGGGAATCTTGCTGGGGAGCTGCTGTCTGGGTGCCCAAACTTTAAAGCTGTTGGCAGCAGAGCCCATCGAGCATCTCCAGCCCTCCCTGCTGAACAACTGTCAGACCGTGAAATCCCCAGGATTAGCTGCACCAGCCCCGAGCGGAGTATTTTGGGAGCTTGCTTAATTCAGAAATTGTAGAACCAACCTTTCAAATAGCTCTAATTACTTTATGGAGGACTTCAGTGCTGCTACAATATTAGTTTGGAATTCTGTAAGTGTAGCTTAAGCGAATGTAAAATGGCAAGATGAAAGGTTTTATTTTATTACTCCTCTATTTGACCGCTTTTGAACTCCTCACGCTCCCAGGAAATCGTCGCCTTTAGCAACTCCTCCACTTCACTTCTTTTCAAGAGGATCAAAGTTTTTAAATGCCTGAAACTTCTGATTACTGTTATTACGTGTGTGTGTGTGTGTGTGCCGGTGCCAGCGGGTCCAGGCAGAGGATGGGTGTTCTCCTTAGTGCTTTTCCAGGGGATGAGACACTCACTGCTGACAAGGAAAATGCTGATGTTCTGGCAAAGCCTTCCTGCCTTGCTTTTCTGGGCTGGGAGCAGCCCCGGTGCTTCATCCAATTATATTTCCCAATTATGTTTTCAATTTCCATCCCTCAGATTTAAGAAGATTATTCCCATTCCTGAGCAGAGCATGGTTCAGATGCTGTGCTACCTCCTGGAATGCCTCCTGACGGAGGAGAACACCCCTCCCGACTGTCCCAAGGAGCTTTATGAACTTTACTTTGTCTTTGCTGCTGTCTGGGCCTTTGGTGGATCCATGTTTCAGGACCAGGTAAGAAGGGAGGTGCCACATCAGCATCTTTCAAGAGGCTTTTTATTGCCTTTTTTTTCCTACTTTTTTCTACTTTCCCTGGCCTAAGGCCATGTCAGTGATGCTGTTTGACCTGGAGGCCTGAACTAAACAATCCCTTTCATGAAAGACCTCATTATCCAGGGGGTAGCACTGGAGAGTGGCTGGGGGGGTCACAGGGTGGGAGGTGGAGGGTGTTTGCTTACGCAAAAACATTTCATTGGGGAGAAATACTAATTTATAGAAAGTTGTGGATGTGCATAAAGTGATCAAATTAAGATGGATTTATCAGGTGAATCCATCAGTGGAACATTCCCCAGCCACCTGACTGTGCAGGTAGATGCTGGGCTCTGTGGCACAAACCAGCTCTGTCACCACTGGCTGTTATTAAACACAGGATTAATAATAAGAGGGGGATGATGAGAGCTGGCTGTCCTCGATTTCTGGCAGATTGACACAGGACAGGGGTGCTCAGCAGGGCAGGGCAGTCGGTATTTCAGGGATAAACACGGGCCAAGCTCAGCGTGGTGCTCCCTTGGTGCCATCACCCCAAGGCCATGGAGTTTGAGACCAGCTTTCCTGGATCTGTGGAGGGTTTAACCCTCCAATCCCGATGTGCCAGCTGGGAAAAGCACAGCCTTGGTTTTGTCAGTGCAGGGTGACTCAAAAGCCCAGCCCAGCCGAGCCTGGGGAGCACGGCTGGCCCTTGCCCACACCCGAGCTGCTGCCTCCATCCCTCAGGGGTCAGCTGGAGCACGGTCAGTGGCACTCAGACACGGCATTCCCGTGCCATTGCAGTCAGTCCTGGCATGGCAGGGCCTTGGCACAGCTGGGGGTGTGGCAGGAGGAGCTGGGAGCAGGCTCAGCATCCCACTGGGAGGACGCCGGACGTCGCTGCCTGTGCTGCTCTGTAAATGTCAGGGAGGAGAGCGTGAGCGCACAGCGTCCAAGCGAGGGGCAGCCTGATGAAAAATGATCCAATATAAAAGCTGTTTATTGCTCCCTGCTGAAGGTGCCCTTCCTGGTGACCTTTTGCTGCTGAAATGTCAGGAGAAACGGGCTGGAAGGCTTCCCACTGCTCAGCGTTTGTTGGTGGGGAGCGGGGCCCCTCTATAAAAACAGATGATAGATTTGCCATTTCCAGGCTCTGAAAGTAGCAGAAATCCATATGGGGTTTTTGTTAAGGAAGCAGTTTGAGCTCGACACCGTTCTGGCAATAGAGCTGGGGCTGGGACTGCTCCACTGAGGGGCTCAGGGGGCCGGGCAGCCCCTCCCAGCAGCACGGTGAGAAAGCTTTTAGCAGCGCTGCACATCCCTGCTCGGCTGCTGGGCTGAGGGGTTGTGACAACAGGAGAAAGGCGATTACAGCCATTCTGCCTCTCTGGGCAGCACGAGACTGCAAAATCCTGGATGCTAATAATGTGTTTTTCAAGTCCTCTGGTCTTCTGATGTGTGGTGGCTCAGGGAGCTTTGCAGAGGACACTCAGTTCAGAGCCAGGTTTCCTGATGGAGGCTGAGCAGTCCAAGGTCCCAGGGAAGCCCGTGGCGTGGCTGTGGGGAGGAGAGACCTAATAGAGATGCCCCAGGAGCAAACTGTCCTGCTAAAACTGGCTCAGTGATGCATCTGCTCTCTCCCAGACATCTTTTTAGCAGCACTTTCCCCCTCCTTCCCGCCCTGTTTCTCCCCAGGGCTGAGGGCTGCAGTCCCTGTGCTCTGCGTGGGAAGGGTTCAGACAGTGACTGGCCCAGTTTCACAGAGGAGACCTGAGGCAGGGAAGGGGACTAAGCACATTCTGCAAATCCTGACTCAGTGTCTAAAGCAAAAACTGTCACCCCAGCTCCACAAAACAAAGTTCAGATGCTTCAAAATATCCATGCATGGAAAGAGAGAACAGGGAAAGGCAGGAAAGCAGGAGCTTGCTGGGCTCTGTGCAGCATGGAAACAGCTGAGCCATGGGAGCACAGTCCCTGTCCCATGCTTTGCTGCACTGGGGGCTGCAGTCCTGCTGCTCCTGCTTGAAAAGAAGCCAGAAAGCAACAACTGAGTGTGTGCAGGGTGGTGTGATTTATGAGGAAGGGATTTGGTATGCATGCTCTGACTACCCATGGCCATGGATGGAGATGGATGTGGTGTCCTTGTCTGTTGGAAGAAGTAGGCACCAAAAATCAATCAAGTGTCTGTTTAGTCATAGGCACGTATTTCTCTTTTTCAAATTGATCCATCTGTCTGATCCTCAGGCATACCAGGAGTGATCAACACAGAGGATGAATTATTTGGGGGAATAAATAGGAGTGATGAGAAAAAATGAAGAAAGTGAAAAATTAGGCTTAATAATAGGAAAAAGGATAAGATTGTTATGCTGTGGAATATATTTTAAGGACTAATCCCACTCTGGTGGACTGGGATAAATAGCATTCTCCATCTCTAATGAATTGCTCCAGATTTGCCTGTTTTCTCCTCTCTTTGGCAGCTCGTGGACTACAGAGTGGAGTTCAGCAAGTGGTGGGTGGCAGAATTCAAGACGATCAAGTTTCCTTCTCAGGGCACAGTCTTTGACTTTTACATTGATCCGGAAACAAAGAAGTTTGAGCCTTGGTCTAAACTTATTCCCCAGTTTGAATTTGATCCAGAGATGCCACTGCAGGTAGGTGACCCCGGCAGGCTGCTGGGCTGGGTGAGGTGCTGGGTCTTAGTGACCAAACGTGGGTATTTCAATGAAGCCTGCTGAAAGGTCAGGCACTGATGGAATTCTCTATGGGACACAACTCAATTACCCATCTTTTTTTGCTGTGCTTTGACTGTAACAGCACAACCTCCATCCATCTTCCAGCCAGGAGTGATGTACAGCAGGGGCAGGGAGCTGCTGTGCCCAGGGCGCAGAGAGGAGCGGTGAGACAGAGCAGGGACAAAGCCTGTGAGGCACCGTGGCGTGTTGTCACTCTGCCTGGCTGCAAATGGGTTTGTGTTTGGGGCAGAAAAAGAGTTCCTCAGGTGGTGAATGGTGGTTGCCAGTTGCACTTGTCTGTCCTTTTAGAAGCACAGTTGCAGTAATCACACAAGGGCAAGGACTCCGCGCACCCGGTGGGAAAGGTGCAAAGCCTTTATTGCACATCAGAAATTCCCTTAAATACCAGCACCTAACAGGATAACATCACATAAACAGCAAAGATGTTCACCTCAGTGTCCCCCAATCACCTGGGGTAGTGCACAGACATGGCCTGTTATGGTGATAGGTGAACAATACCCTAGAAGGTCACTACCTACAATTATCACACCTCATAGGTCCAACATTGCCCAGAAACCCCCAGTCCTCTCTCAGCCCATCCCCAGTGACCTGGATGCGCTCCCAGGGTCACCTCCAGTTCTGAGAAAGAGGCTCTCTCTCTCTCCGGCCTTCAGGGCCTATCTCTCTTCCAGCACACAGTGCACCCCAACAACAGTGAGCAATGATTTTTGTAAAAATCACAGTGATTTTCGTGAAACTCATCACCGTCTTAGCAAGGTGTGAGTTTGTGGGGAGGCCCAGGTGCTGCTCCCGGGGGTTTGCCTGGAAGGATGGACTCTAATGCCTGGCAGCAGCAGATCACTCCTTCCCTAGGGGTCACCTTACCCACTGCTGGCTCTCCCAGGAGGTGCCTGCAGGGTGCTGGCAGGGCTTGGGGACGCTCACCTGGTTGCTGTGCCCCCCCTCCAGGCCTGCCTGGTGCCCACGGCCGAGACGGTTTGGGTGAGGTTCCTCGTGGCCAGGCTGCTGCAGCGCCGGCGCCCCGTGCTGCTGGTGGGCACCGCCGGCACGGGCAAGTCGGTGCTGCTGGGGGACACGCTCTGCTCCCTGGACCCCGACAGCTACCTGGTGAAGAAGGTCCCCCTGAATTACTACACCACCTCTGCCATGCTGCAAGGTAAGCCGCTGGCTGGCTCTTCAACTGCGCCGGGGTTGGACATCGGGAGGAATTTCTTCACAGAAGGGGTGTTTGGGCATTGGGATGGGCTGCCCAGGGAGGTGGCGGAGTCACCGTCCCTGGAGGTGTTTAACAAAGCCTGGATGGGGCACTCAGTGCATGGTCTGGGTGACAAGGTGGTGTTGGGTCACAGGTTGGACTCGATGACCTCAAAGGTCTTCTCCAACCTGGTTAATTCTGTGATTCTGTGACATTCCTGGCGCGTCCGTCGGGGTTTGGAGCAGGATGTGCTCAAGGAAAGACCGTGGGTGAGCTGCCCGTGCCGTTTGTGGGCACACCCACGACCCCGCAGCGAAACTCTCCGCTCAGCAGAGCCCTGGTTTTGTGGAGATGCCGTTTTCCAACCTGAGAATTTGCATTCTTCACCCCACCACCCTGTTTCAGGGCTCTGCCAAAACCCAGGCTTCAATCTGCTGCGGTTTTTACGGCTTGTATTTGACTTGAAGTGTGTCTCTAACGTGCTGGAATTCAAGCCTGTGCTGAATAGGATGGGTTTCTTGGAGAGGATCCAAACTGTCCTCAGGGTGCAATGATGGGAATTGCATCCCAATTAGCAGTGAGGATGGTGCTAATGGATATGTGCAGGCTGGAAGCCAGGGCTGGTTCCTGGGGCTGTGCTCCTGTCCTGCCACAGCCCAGCCTGGCCCACGGAGCAGGTCCCACACCCCCCTCCCCAGGGGCACAGAGCTTGGTGACTTGGGGGGCTCAGGCCCCCAAGGAATTTCCAGCCCCAGGGAAGTCTGTAAGAATATCACTGATGAGGATTTTGAAACATCAGTGGAAGATAAAGTTTGAGACTGAGGTAGGGTCAGTTTTGCTGTATAGTCTCTTCAGAGATGAAGAAAAAGCAGGAAATTCTTGAAGGCTGTATCATTTTGGAATAGTGTCCAACAAGAGAGAAAATAATTTGACATATATTTATTAACCACTAACGAAGCAACCTGCTTTTTTTATGAGTTGAATTACACCTGTGAGTCACTATGAACCAAATTGCTTCCTTTATGCAGCTGGGTTTAACCTAAGTGTCCTGAAATCACAGAAAATTCTCGGTTGGAAGGGATCCACAAGGATCACCCAGTCCAGCTCTTAAGGATATGGCCCATCTGGGAATCAAATCCACAACCTTGGCATTGTGAGCACCATGCTCTGACCAACTGGGCTCATCTCCTCCTACTTCCCCAGAGCAGCTGTGGCTGCCCCTGGATCCCTGGAATGTCCAAGGCCAGGCTGGATGGGGCTTGGATCACCCTGGGACAGTGGAAGGTGTCCCTGCCCATGGCAGGGGGTTGGAATGAGATGAGCTTTAAGGTCCCTTCCAACCCAACCCATTCCCTGGTTCTGTGAAGCCCTGGGGAGAGCAGGGATGAACCTTCCCTCTCTGGGTTGCTCCTGGCTGCGTGGTGCCAGCCGGGGACACAAGCGTCCCTGGCTTCATCCCTGCTCTGCCAGGCTCCCAGCACTGCAAACACATTCAGGAAGGTTTTGCAGTTTAAAATTTCTCTCTGAGGCTGATCTGCTCGCAGAGAGGTGACAGCACAGGCCCAGCCCACGCCGTGGGGCCACAGCTGCTCTCTGGGGCAGGCTGGGAGGCTTCCTGGGCTTGCTGGTGCCTCTGCACACAGCAAACGACTCGAGCCCTTTGTCCTTCAAGCAAAAAATGGGTAAAACCTCCCCTTCTGGCCAATCTCGCAGCCACGGGGAGCGTGATGGTTGCAACCTCCCTTTTTCCTTTTTCCCTTCCTCCTGGAGTGGGAAGTGCCCTTGTTTGGGGAGGGGGCTGAGCTGTGTGTGCCCAGGGGAGTGTGAGCAGCTGTGGGGCAGGTTCAGGGTGTCCCTGTTGCTCTGAGCCCCCCCTTCCTTCTCTGCAGAGCCCAGCACGTCTTCATCGCAGGGAAGCGTGATTTATGCTGCTTGGCATCCTTCCCCACTGCTCTTTTTTTAGTTAATTTGCCCCATTTTGTGGAGTTTGTCGGTTGGCTGCTTTTTTTTCTTCCCCGCCAGGTGCCTCTTTAGATTTGTAAAATGTGAATCCAAAGCAGTTTGGGATTTTAATTTTTATTTACTTTGGAAAGAGCTGGCCTGAAAGCCAGGGATTCTTAGTCGAGGTGCCTGTGGGGACAGAGATTTTTAAAGTTCAGAGCTGCACTCTTTAGGGGAAGCACAGGGATGTGGTTCAAACCATCCTTGTGGGCCTGTGGCTTACAGAATTTTATGTGGATAGGGGTCCAAAGGAGCCAGAGTCTCTCTGTGCCCAAACCTGGGCACAGTTTGGGGATTTTCTTGGGTGCATTGTGACCAAATCCTGCTTCCTGTGGAGCCTGGACCTCTGGTGTGCTGCTTAATGCCCTCTTGGACCTCTGCTCCTCCATCAGCTGTAGCCCTGCCCTCCTTCCACACCTTCCCACGCCACATCTTCCTCGAGAAAATGACAATAAATGTTGTTTTTTTGGGGTTGGGTAACTTTTCCCCCTTGGCCATCAGGGTGAGAGGATCCATACTTGCCAAGCTTGGTGTGCAGTGAGTGTTTGAGGGGCTGACAGGGCTGTGTCAGGAGCTCAGAGCAGGGACTCTTCAGGATTATTGTGGGATAGGCTTTGAATTAAAATGCAACTTCCACAAACATGTCATTTCATCCCCAGTAATTGCATTTCACTGTGATGAATCTCCTGCATCCTTGTTTAACCTCGAAAAGGGCTGATTTTATATGTTAATTAAGGCCTAATTAAATTTAAATTAAATGCTTATTTGAAACACTTAATTTGACTTGCTACCAGAAATTTCAAATATTGTGGTTTTATTGAAGGGGGAGAGAGACTCCGCTGAGGGAAAATCCATCATTTTTCTCAGCACAATTCATGCCTTTGTGCAGAAGTGTCTGTGGCAAGAACACAGCTGAATTCTTAGTGGGTAACCAGGCTGTCTGCAGGGCACCCAAGCAGGAAACAAATGGGGCTTTAAAAGATTTGTGGTCTGAAAAAAAACCCCCAGAATATAAATTTTCCTTAATAACTTTTGCCCTTGATAAGGAATGGCTGAAGTGTGCAATTTGCACCAATTTTTTATCAAAATTCCCAGTTGTCCCTCAGGGCAAAGGACTGCTCCTTGCCGTGCTGCTGCTTTCAGGGCTGCTGATAACCCCACACTGTGCCAGTGAAACAAATTCTGCCTCCACCTCCAGGAGGGCTGGGAGCACCTGGGAGTGAGGATGGTCTCCAAGAAAAGCCCCTGGCATCAAAATCATCCCAGGACCCAGGCAGAAAAAAGCTGCTGCTCTTTGCTTTGCCCCTTGCTGAGGCAGTAAAGGTTGCTCAGGCTGCAGGGAAAGGAATCAATAACCTATAAAACATTTTGTGCAGCAGTGTGGGGTGATTTGCATTAAATATCACTCCAGCATTGTAAATATTCCCAAAATGCTACAGTCTCGAGCAACACGTAACCTCAGCTGTCTGCTAAAGCAAATGGGAATTTTCCAGAGCTTCCACATGAGAGGTTTTCTCTCCATGCTCTCCTTTGCTCATGCAGGATCCCCCTTGACACTGGGTGGGGATGGGACAGCTCGTGTTGGAATTGAGCCTTGCTGGGTTAGCTGGAGGTTTGGGTACTGCTGGGGAGGGGATCAGGGAGCTCGGAGGTGTTTGGGGCTGTTCATTCTGGTCAGGAGACTCACAGAGTCCCTGAGGTTGGAAAAGCCCTCCCAGCCCATCGAGTCCAAGCTGGGCCCGATGCCCACCCTGTCCCCAGCCCAGAGTGACACATCCAGGAATTCCTTGGACACCTCCAGGGATGGGCACTCCAAACCTCCCTGGGCAGCCCCTGCCAAGGCCTGAGCACCCTTTCCATGGGGAAATTCCTGCTGGTGTCCAACCTGAGCCTCCCCTGGCAGGATAAGAGGGAATGGCTTCCCACTGCCAGAGGGCAGGGCTGGATGGGATATTGGGAAAGAAATGTTCCCTGGGAGGGTGGGGAGGCCCTGGCACAGGGTGCCCAGAGCAGCTGTGGCTGCCCCTGGATCCCTGGCAGTGCCCAAGGCCAGGCTGGACAGGGCTGGGAGCAGCCTGGGACAGTGGAAGGTGTCCCTGCCATGGCAGGGCTGAGCAATCATCTCCCATCTCTCCTGCCCCTACAGGTGTGCTGGAGAAGCCTCTGGACAAGAAGGCTGGCAGGAATTACGGCCCTCCAGGCACCAAGAGGCTCGTGTACTTCATCGACGACCTGAACATGCCTGAGGTGGACGCCTACGGCACCGTGCAGCCCCACACGCTGCTCAGGCAGCACCTGGACTATGGCCACTGGTAGGAGCCTGCTGGGGCTGGGCTTGAGACCCTCTTGTCCAGCTCTGGTGTTGGGAATGGGGTTTGAGGTGAAGTCACAGTGCAGAGCCCTCCTCCCACCCCGTGTTGGAGCTGAGTGGGAGGCTCTGGGTGAGCACCGTGCACCCTGGGGTGTCCCCAGCAAACACTCCCTGCCTGGCTGAGCATGGAGGGAGGCCACGGACTGCCCCTGCTGTGAGCTGCTGATGCTGTTTTCAGCCAGGCAGCAGCAAACAGTCATTGTCCAGGCAGGGGTAATTTGTAGGAAAACCAGGGGCAGTGTTTTGGAAAGAGATGGGAGTGTTTTACAGCACTGCTGGGACTGGGATGCTCGCAGCTCTCCCATGGGAAAACAGGGCAGAGACACGGAGCCATTCCCGTGTGTGTGCCCAGACTTGAACAAAAGCTTCCCAACCGTGGGGACAGTGGGGTGGGAGCAGAAATTCAGGGCTGGGGGTGCTGGGGAGGTTGGGCAAAAAGAGGGCTCTGGGTGTGTGTGTGTGAGCAGTGCCATGGGACACCATGTGCCGCCTGTCCCCTCCCAGGCAGGTCCCAGCTCCCTGCCCCGCTCTCAGCAGCACCTCGGGGCTGTTGCACCCCTCAGCACGGTGGGTGCAGCTCAGGGGCACAGCTTCTGTCTCCCCAGGCTGCCCCAGCAGTGAGCTCAGGGCTCTGCTGCACCCCAGCTCTGCCGGCAGCCCCCCCATCCTTCCCTGCAGGCAGCCTGTCCCCACCCCAGGCTGGCCCAAACCAGAGTCACTCCTGTGATTTCCCACCATTTCTGTGCCACTGCTGGGTCTGACCCGAGAGCTTTACAGGATTTCCCCCAGGAGCAGGGCCCTGTGTGCTGGGCCATGTGCAGGCGTGCAGCAGTCTCTGGAGAGGGGCAGAATGTGACCCCCTGAAGCCACAAGGGTCCTGGCAGCCCACAGACCCCAAGGTCCTCTCCAGAACACATTTTGTAAACTGAGATAGAACCATCCAGGGGAAGGTTCCTTAGGGAGGGGAGGGCTCATTCGAGCCTCCCACTGGAAAATTTTTGATAGATATGCTAATTAGTTAGACCTATAATATTATACCAGATCTTTTGAGAGGTGCATTGCAGTGTGTATTGAGGTGCATTCCACCTGGACGTAGTGCACCTAAAGATCCTTAAAATAAATACCAAAGCAAAACCCCTTTTTCCCTTCTAACCGTGTTTGACTCTTGATTTTAAGACCAAGAAAAGGCATCAAAGGGACAGCAGTGGTGGCTGCCCTGGCTGTGGTCACCATCTGTGGCTTTTGCTGTGCCTCAAGGTACGACAGGAGCAGGCTGTCCCTGAAGGAGATCAGCAACGTGCAGTACGTGTCCTGCATGAACCCCACTGCAGGGAGCTTCACCATCAACCCCCGGCTCCAGGTAAAGCCCTGTGCCACGGCAGGCACGGCCCTGCCTTGGTTTTGGGTGGATTGTTCGGGTTCAAGGCTCTAGGAGAACCTGTGGCAGATCCTGCTATCAGGATTCTATCTATTCTATCAGTGGAAGCAGCACGGATCTGTGCAGTGACTGGAATTCCTGATGGAGAGGCAGCAGAGTTGCTGCCTTCCTCCCTTCTTTGTGTTTCTTCTCGTTTTGCTGCTCAGTGGGAGGAAGAATTCACAGGTTCCCAGCCAGCTGGACACGACTCTCAGGAAAACTTCTGGTTCAGACAGGCAGATTTTACCTTCCTCTTGCTGATGTTTGCAGCTGGACCATAGTTCATGGAAGTCTTTTGGTGGTCAGGCCCTGGAACTTGCTGCCCAGGGAAGTGGTGGAGTCACCAACCCTGGAAGTGTTCAGAAACAAGGAGGTGTGGCACCTCACACCATGGTTTGTGGTTTGTTCAAAGGTTGGACTTGGTGAACTTGGAGGTCTTTCCTAACCTTGTCCATTCTGTGTTCCCCTTCTTTGCAACTTCCAAATCAACAAAAGGTCTTCTGGGGGGTGCCACCTGCTCCTTCCAGAGACAGGATTGAGCTTCACCAGGGCTCAGTGGGACCTTCAGACCTTTCAGCTCTTCGGTGGACTGAGCTTCCCCAGTGAAACATCATTGAAAGCCCCTTGTTCAGCCAGCAGAAGGTGTCACCTGCCAGCTGTGGAAGGGGAGATGGTGCTGGTGGACTGCAAATCATGGGATCATAGAGCATCCCAGGTTGGAAGGGACCCTGAAGGACAACCTTTCCTGGGAAATGGAGCCCAGAGGAGATTTTTCAGTGCTGTATCCAACCACAGCAAGTCCCCAAAGGGCACTGACCTGGGAGGTGGTTGCCCATCTCTCTGACCTTTCTGTGTCTCACTTTCTCTTCCTCAGCGTCACTTCTGTGTCTTCGCCCTCTCCAACCCTGATCAGGATGCCTTGTCCAGGATCTACAGCACCATCTTAGTGCAGCACCTGGCCAGTGGGAATTTCTCAGAGGCTGTGCAAAAATCAGCCCAGCAGCTCGTTGCCCTGGCCCTGGGGCTGCATTGGAAGGTGGCTGCCACTTTCCTGCCCACAGCTGTCAAGTTCCACTACGTTTTCAACCTCAGAGACTTCTCCAATATCTTCCAAGTAAGTGCAGCTCCTGTCCTGTGGCACTGGGAGTTTGTCCCGATGTCACAGGCAGCTGAGGACCTGTGTCCCTCTGGCCCTTGGTGAGCCAAACACAGTGTCCCACCCAGTAATGACACAGCAGGGGTGTCCCCTGAGCAAAGGGGGTGACCTTGGGGCATTCCCTAGCTCCTGATTGGTTTTGGATGGATTTGGATGGATTTGAGGGATGCACCAGTGACTTTGGGGAAGATCAGTCAAAAGCTTATTCACTTTCCAGCCTCCTCTGGCCAATGGGGAGGGATGCACAGTTCCAGAAGGAGGTGAAGGTTCTGAGGGGTTTGAAGTGTCCTGTGGCTGGAAAAGGGACCAGCTTTGGGCTCCTGACCTCAGCCCTTCCTGCAGTGGCTGTTGTGAGTGTGACAGAGCTGGGCTCGTCCCGGTGAGCCCCACCTCACTGGTGTGAGCGTGGGGGTCGATGGCACCACCCCAGCACCCAGGGAAGCTCTGACTGCATGGGGCAGGTGCTGGATTCTCTGTGGGCTGCTGGCCCTGAGCAGAGGAGAGCAGTAACTGATCCAGCTGCTGTGCCGCAGGCAGGACAGCTTGGTGGCTGTACCAGCATCTCCTCTCAGGTGCTCAGCGTTGTGCGTGCAGGATGGCATTTAACGAGATGATAAATCAATCCAAACCGGCTTTGATTTTACCACTGAAACTGAATTACCAGCCACTGTACCAAAGGGAACTCATTCAGCTTCAGAAGTGGTTTTTTCCATCCTCAATGAGATTCTGTTTCTCTGCTTTCCCCAGCAGTCTCATGCTCTGAAGCAGCTGGTGTTACTGCTCAAAGAGCCTTTCAGAGTTTCAGGCTGATTAATAAAATTTGATCAATTCCTCAGCAGCCAAACCGAGGGTCAGCACCAGAGCCTGTTCTAAACCCCCAGCTGGTAATTTGTCACTGTCCTTGTTAACATCTGTTTCACAAAGGAGGTGCCTGGAAGTTCAGTGCCTCGTGCCTGCCCGTCAGACAGGAGCTGAAGGAATGACAGGCCAGGGAAAGCCGGGAACAGGACCTTGAACAAGTGAACAACTCCTCAGTGTCAGGAAGGAGTCAGGCAGGTCACTTGTGCTCAGCTGAGCACCAGCAGCTCTGATGTGAGATGTGGGTCCTGTTAAATCCTGCCTCCCAGTTAATCTGGGCGTTGAGAGAGCAGAAGCATTTCAATGGGAAGCTTTAATTTGAACTGCTGGATGTGCCAGGGCCGGGGGGTAACAGGGGTAGTAGGAAACATCCTGCCAGATCCCACTGCTGGGCCAGAGGGCAGTGACAGGAATGCTCCTCGTTCTCCATTCCAGAGATTCTCCATGCTCTTTTTCTGTTTGTTTCTTTTTAATGCTGGCCCCACCTCCATCCCAGATGCAGTGACCCACAGCCACGTGTCCCTCGTGCTTTTGGGGTGTGGGGGGTCTTTAGACTAAAGGGACTTTAGAGGGATTGAGGGATTTTGAATTCTATTTTAACCGGTTTAGGATCTGATGCGTTTCTCCTTCCTCTCTTTGAGTTGTCAGCTTTTCTCACCAATTTTTTTTTTTTTTTCTGGAATAAATAAAATAATTTGACAGCTGTAATGACAGATGTGAAACCCAAACAATCTGAGCCATGGACCAGTGAGCTGAGAGGGCCTGCTTTACATTGCTGTCAATGCATTAAATATTTAATGTATAAATAATTAGATGTTAGGAATAAAAGCTGTCTGTTTAATTCATACCACTGGAAACCCTGTGTGCTGTTAATAGGCTTAGTATAGGCGACACCTCTTTGAAATATAATTCTTTTATGCATTTTAATAGAGTTCATGGTAAACACACTGTGCTAAGCAGACAGCAACTGATATTTCCTGCAGGCAGAATGCTCCTAATTAGAATTAATTGATTAAAAAAACCCCAAAAAATAGACACCAGTAACATTTCCAAACTGGGTAGAGAAGCAGCTTTGGGAGTTTTGGGTTAACAGGACACATTCCCTTGGGTGTTTGGTGTGGGTTTGCCCAGAACCCGGATGCAGGTTGCTGCAAGGGGGACTCAGCACGGTGGGTGCTGGGGTGGGGCCCCTCAGTTTGGGGTTTCCTGACTGTCTTTGCTCTCCACAGGGCCTTCTGTTCTCTACCCCTGAATGCCTGAAGCAACCCCAGGACCTGGTGAAGCTCTACCTGCACGAGTCAGAGCGGGTGTACCGGGACAGGATGGTTGAGGAAACGGATTACGACGCTTTTGACAAAATCCAGCGGGAGGTGGTGAAGAAGTGCTACGACGTAAGAGTTGAGGGCTGATGAGGTCTGATTCTGATGACAACAGAACAGAATGGGTTTACTGGAAGGGAAGTCAGTACTGGGGATTTTCCTTTCCCACTCTTCCTCTCCTGTACCTCTTTCCCCTTTTCCACACGCAGGTGCAACAGTGTGGACGTAACAATGCTGCTCCTTGGGAGGTGGCTCAGAGCTGCAGTGGGTGTTCCTGTATTTGTTCTGTACCATTTTCTACTCTTTTACAGGACATTGAGGACACTTTAGAGCAGGCCAAACACATGAATATTTATTGCCATTTTGCCAAAGGCCTCGGGGAACCTGGCTATAGGCCGGTTCCAACCTGGGAGGAGCTGAACCAGATCCTCGTGGAAGCCCTGGACAACTACAACGAAGTCAACGCTGCCATGAACCTGGTGCTGTTTGAGGATGCCATGTGCCACGTGTAAGGGGCTCTTCTGCCTTCATGCTCCCACCATTTGTCTGTGCAGATTGTTTGGTGGAGTTTCCTGGGGGATGGAGGAAGATGGGCTGAGGCCAATCATTTGTGGTTCAACAGGGCCAGGTCCTGCTGTTGGGGTACAACAACCCCATGGAACGCTCCAGACTGAGGCAGAGGAGCTGGAAAGCTGCTTGGGAAAGGCTCTGGGGGTGCTGGTGACAGCCCTGGGGTGGCAGCAGGACCAGGGCAGTGCCCATCCCCTGTGCTGGCACTGCTGGGGCACCTCCAGTGCGGTGTCCACTTCTGGGCATCTCATGACCAGAACGGCACTGAGGGGCTGGAGCGTGTCCAGGGAAGGCTCTGGGTGTTTGGAGGGAAAGTCCCAAACTCTGGGGCTTCCAGCCAGAGGCTCTGCATGCTGGTGGTTCTTTGGCCTGGTTGCTCTCATGAAACCTTTGGCCCTTGGAGCTCTGCATGTGGCACAAACATTTAGCAGATGTGACAACATTCAGGTGCTTTGTTGTCTTCCCTTGCCAGCCAGGACAGAACTGGGTGTACTGGGGTTTCCCTGAATGCTGACAGCTGGTTTAGAGCCACGTTTACACAGGCCCTTAGTGGGATTTTCCTCTGTATGAAGGGTTGTGTGCATTCAGGCGACTCCTTTTAAAGGGCAGAGGCATTTAAACTGCTTTGATCCTCTGGAAAACCTGCTTGCGTGGAGATGCCTGGAGGTGCAGATGGATTCCAGCTGGAAATTGGACATGTGGGACTGTATGAAAATAAGCCTCCCACTGATCATTATGAAGCTGTTTATGTGCCTTGGGGGGGACCTCCAGCTCTCACACACAGCCTGGAGAATCCCAGCAGGGACAGAGTCACTTCTGGGTGCTGAAATGCAGAGCTGGCCTTGGGTGGCTTCAGGAGATGGAGCTACCCTGGCAATCAGAGCTTGAACTGATTCTGTATGGAAACCTCGTCCCAGGAGGTGCAGATTTGGGGCTCTAAGCTGGAAGGAAGCCCCTGACCTGGCGCACACCAGGGTGGGTGGTATCAATTCTCACTGGACCTGGCACCTAATTTTATATATATATATTTTTTTTAAATACATATATAAAAAATTATATATTTTTTAATATATAGTTTTATATTTTAATGTATATATTTATATATATATATTTTTTTTAAATACATATATATAAAATTATATATTTTTTTAATATATAATTCTATATTTTTATGTATATATTTTTATAAAGGCTGTGGAGAGGGGAACTTGTGTTTCAGACCCAGGACAGGGAGGGTTCCACAGGTGGGATCCTCTGAACCCCCCTCACCTGGGGGGGAAACACGTGGGGGTGTCAGCATTTGCTTAAAGAGGATAAAAGGGAGGCAGACAGAGTTCACTACAGGATCTCAGACAGGACAGGTGAGCAGACCTGGGAAACAACAGCAAGTTCAGTGGGAGAGTGGGAAAATCTCACTCTGAGGTAGCCGTGGTGGGGATAAGTACGGAATACAGGTTGTTTTCCAGGTAGGTTTGTGCCATTCCAGCCATGTGTGAATGTGCTGTGGTGCAGAGCAGGGCTCCTCACCTGTGCACCAATCCCAGATGCCTTGAGAAGAGAGGCCTTTCCTGGGGAGGGGGATCAGAGCCTTGGATTTTGATCCTTGGATTTGATGTAATGTCCTTTTCCCCTTGCCCTCCCTGCAAAGACACCCAGGCCTTCACTTGAACGCTGTTCTGCCCAGCAGGACTTGGCTGGTGGCAGAAAACTGGGCACATTTTGAATTGCCACCAAACTGGGGTTTTTTTTCCGTCAGCACCATCCTCTGGACAGGTCTCAGCAGAGACGGGCATCGATCGCTGCCACATCTCCGAGACCAACATCCTTCATCCCGCTCAGAATACAATTTCTCAGTGAATTAAAACATGTCTTGAAAAGCAGTGGGCAGAGAAACAGGAGAACACTCTTACTAACGAGAGATTTTGTGCGCTCCGGTTTAGCTGCCGCATCAACCGCATCCTGGAGGCGCCGCGGGGCAACGCGCTCCTGGTCGGCGTGGGGGGCAGCGGCAAGCAGAGCCTGACCCGGCTGGCAGCCTTCCTCAGCTCCCTGGAGGTCTTCCAGATCACCCTGAGGAAAGGATACGGCGTCCCTGACCTCAAGGTAGGGGACTTGAAAGGCTGAGGTGGAGGGGAAGGAAATAAAGAGCAGAACTCGCCCTGGGGACTTGTTGTGTATTGAGAGACAGAATGGAGGAGGATGATCATGAGCCCAGGGGTGCCCAGGTGGGCAAGAAGCCAAGGGTACCTGGGCTGTGCCCAGCTCTGGGGTGGCAGCAGGACCAAGGCAGTGCCTGTCCCCTGTGCTGGCACTGCTGAGGCATCTCCAGTGCTGGGGACAGTTCTGGACCCCTCCAACAAGGACATTGAGGGGCTGGAGCATGTCCAGGGCAGGGAACGGAGCTGGGGAAGGGGCTGGAGCCCCAGGAGAGGCTGAGGGAGCTGGGAAAGGGGCTCAGCCTGGAGAAAAGGAGGCTCAGGGGGGACCTTGTGGCTCTGCACAACTCCCTGACAGGAGGGGGCAGCCGGGGGGGTCGGGCTCTGCTCCCAGGGAACAGGGACAGGAGGAGAGAGAACGGCCTCAGGCTGCAATAGGCAAGGTTTAGATTGGATATTAGGGAATATTTCTTCACTGAAAGGGCTGTCCAGCCCTGGCACAGCTGCCCAGGGAGGTGGTGAAGTGCCAGCCCCTGGAGGGATTTAAAAGCCGTGTGGATGTGGCACCTGGGGACATGGGTCAGTGGTGGCCTTGGCCACTCTGGGGAAACAGGTGGACACGATGACCTTAGAGGGTTTTCCAACCTAAATCATTCTGTGATCCTGAGGTACTGAAACACTCCAGACATGACATGGTGCTGTGGAGAGGAGCAAATGCCTCTCTGGAGTGTGTCTGCACAGGGGGGTGCAGCCAGAGCTGGGGTCTCCTGGCAGAGCTCCGAGCTCCCAGCCCAGCCCTGAGTGCCAGCCCTCGGCTGTGCTGATGTTCTCAGTGACTGGGAAGGTTCTGAATTATCCCATTGCTAGGCCTGCCTTTGCAGCCTGTAGGTGTAAGCCCTCCTGGTTCCCCACCTGCAGGCAGACCTGGCAAACCTGTACCTGAGGGCCGGGCTGAAGAGCGTGGGCTCCGTGTTCCTGCTGAGCGACGCGCAGCTGGCGGACGAGCAGTTCCTGGTGCTGGTGAACGACTTCCTGGCCTCAGGTACAGCCCTCGTGCTCTGCTTCCTCCTCTCCCCCTCTCCAGCGGAGTTTTGCTCCTGGTAGCACCTGGAATTCTGGAACAGACAGAGGGGCAACGATGAACTGAGATGGAAGTTGCATGGGTTGAGCTCTGGAGTAGAAGCGGTGCCCAGGCCTCCCCGGGGAGGGACACTCCGTCAGCTGGGACATTTCTTGTCTTTCCCTCATGTCTTGTACCCATTTTTCCATGTGTCTTGGGATTCTGCACATAGTTGCTAAGGGCCATGTCTGCTGGGATGTTGCAGCTGGGGACAGAGCCAAAGGAATGTATCACAGGTGAGTGTCACCGGTGGATCTCCTGCATCCACCTCGTGAATTAAGGTTATTTCTGGACACAGGATTTGACTGGAGTACCTGCGAGCTGGAGGATGAAGCAAAGCCACGGGGTGACCGTGCCAGTGTGTGTCACCTGGCTGCTTATCCCACACCAGTCCTTTCCCTGCTGTTTTTCCAGGTGCATTCAGGTTTTTGAGTTGCTGCTCGCCCAAACCATTGCAGGGCACTCGGTGTCCATGCCAGTGCTCTGTTCCGCTGCAGAACATGGCACAGGGGTGTGGGTGTGGATGAGCATTCCCTGAGTGCTGCACTTCCCAAGCCCCTGGGGTGCAGGATGTGTCAGCAGGACCACGGGAGGACACCTGCAGTGGGCATGGCCCCATTTTCCCTGGCGCATCCCTGCCACTTTCTGCCTTATGAGTCGGGTGGGGAAGGCACCAGCTGGGTCAGGTCCCTGCAGGGATGGGGAGAGGTGAGGAATCAGCAGCACAACTGTTTGTGAGCAGGTCCAGAGGTGTGGCTGTAAACTGGTGGCCAGATGGCTTCAGCAGCAAACAAGCTCTGAAGCTCTGCCATCTGAATCAGCTGTGATGATTTTGTAATCAGGAGCAAGGACAGGGATTGTTGTAGATTGTGGGGAGGAGCTCCCACCAGCTCCTACAACTGAAGGTGAAGCTCAGGAGGAAGCTGAGATTCTTCAGCCTGGAGAAGAGAAGCTCTGGGAAGACCTCAGAGCCTCTTGGAGCCTAAAGGGGCACCAAGAGAGCAGCAGAGGGACTTGGGACAAGGGTCTGAAGTGACAGGATAAGAGACAATCCTTCCCTGTGAGGGTGGGCAGGCCCTGGCACAGGGTGCCCAGAGCAGCTGGGGCTGCCCCTGGACCCCTGGCAGTGTCCAAGGCCAGGTTGGACAGGGTTTGGAGCAGCCTGGGACAGTGGAAGGTGTCTTTCTTACTTGTTTCTCTTGTTATCATCATCTAGAACAAAATATGTTCTAATCTTTTTGATAAATGAGCAGATTTCTGATGAGTGTATTTCCCTAAGTGATTCGTGCTCATATTGAAGGTATCTGACTCAGTAATGATGATTTTAATCAAATCAGAAGCCAGAAAGGAAGTGAATATGAGATAAATTAAGGAAACGCTTAAAAAAAATTTTTTTTTGGTTGGGTGCATTTTTGGCAGTCAGCTGCTTAACTATTAACTTTAAAAAGTTTTCACAAGATTTTTAACTTTTAAAATGTTTTGGTGATCTGAGAGTTATTTGGCCACTGCTGGAAATGGCCCCGAACAGCTGCAAAAATTTCACGTGTAATTAATGCATTTGCAAAGCTGCAATGGTTTTATATATCACGTGTGGCATATGAGGGATGTGTGCTTCATGAGGAAGTTTGCTCTCACGGCTGTTTATTTTTCAGCAGAATGATCTTCTGTGCCCCTTTGCTGCTCCTGGGGCCCAGGGGCACCTGGTGCAGTGGTTTTACCTGAGGAAGGGACTTCCCTGAGCCCCTGAAGAGGGAGGCAGCAGCTTCCCTTTGCTCTGGGACTCCAGCGACATCCAGACCTGCAAACCCAAATGTGTCCCCTTCTCCTAGGGGAAATCCCAGATCTCTTCCCTGATGATGAAGTGGAAAACATCATCAGCAGCGTGAGGAATGAGGTCAGAGGCCGGGGGCTGCTGGATTCCAGGGAGAATTGCTGGAGGTTTTTCATCGAGCGCGTTCGGCGGCAGCTGAAGGTGAGATGGAGCAGGAGGGGTTGGTGCTGAGTGACTTTTTGCCTTTTTCCATTTATGTCTTCTCTGTATTCTTTGCACACACGTTTGGAGCCTATTATTGCATTGGTAGCTGGTCCCAGTGCTTTTCCCAACCTTTTCCCTAGGCAGGAACACAAAACACATTCCAGAGCTCCAAGCCCCAGGGGGTACAAGGCCCCTATCCTATCTTGGTTCTTTTTGGGAACCAAGGCCAAAAACAGCTCTTCGAGACACATTTTCATAAACAAAGTTTAGTTTCCATCTGAGGGAGGAGGATTTAGAGAGGGAGGAAATTATCTCACCTCTGGTGTCTCTAATTGGTGATTTTTGTCAAATATTCCTTTTCACTTCTCGCTTTGCTAAACTGATAAAACTGTATTCACCCCATGGGTGGGCATTGTGTGGACATTTTCCATGTCTGCCCCTGGAGCCCTCCAATAAAGACCAGCCTTTATATTACCTCCTGTACTAATATTATCTCCAAAGTGTGTTATTTCCAGCTTCTTTAAGGCATCAGGCTTGGTGCTCCCCATCCACCCTGGGGTGGAGATGCTCTGGGCTGCCCCGTGGGGAGGTTGGGCTGCAGCCTGGCAGGTTTTGCTGCCTGCTCCTGGCACAAAGGCGCACTAAAGCCCGGGACACCCAGTCTGTGTCACCACCTGGGTGCTTTTACACAGCACAAGTGGTCCAGCACACAGGATTCTCCACACAGCAGCTTCCCAGATCCCAGCCCTGCTCCTCGCTCCCCTCGTGTGCCCCGCAGGTCGCGCTGTGCCTGTCCCCCGTGGGCCCCAAGCTGCGCCTGCGCGGCCGCAGGTTCCCGGCCCTGGTCAGCTGCACCACCATCGACTGCTTCCAGCCGTGGCCCCGGCAGGCCCTGGAGTCCGTCAGCCTCTGCTTCCTGCGGGACATGGACGCCCTGCAGGTGAGCAGCCAGCACAGCTCCTGCTGGGGGACGCTGGGGACGCGGCCAGGAGTGGATCCAGCATCTCACAGCAGGCGGGCACCGCCGAAGGGAGGGTTGGGTCGCCCTCCAGCACATCCAGGACAGCCGGTGTCTGTCCAGCACTGAAGTGCATTGAGCTCAACCAAACCAGCCTTGAGGCATGTTCCAGTGTGACTGCTGAAAGCACGGGTGCAGAGGGATTTCTCAGTTTCCTGCCAGTGTCTGTGAGAAAGCTCTGCTTTCTTAAGGACGCTACGGGAGACCAGTTGAGAGATTTTGTAAACTACGGCACTGTTATTGATATCAAAGAGAAAATATCTGAAGTGAGTGTTATTGGGTTCAGCCAATCCCTCTGAGGGGAAACAATGACCTCATGCCAGTCCAGCGTGCTAAGGTATAAAAGCGAATTTGTAAGTTAATAAAGCGTTGATTTTATATCGCAATGAGCCGTCCACGTCGTTCTTCCTCGGTCTCTGCCCACGAGCCACATTCCAGGGTTTTTGGAGAGGGTTGTGGACCTTGGCAGCAGAGCCATGGGCACCATGCTCCTGTGTGCTGGGAGCTGGTGAGTTACTGGGAGCTGTTGGCACTGCCACCAGGGAAAGGACGGCTCTGCCAGCACAGAGGCAGCCCCAAACACCCCCAGAAAATAATCTGCTGCTCCTGAGCTCTGCAGGGAGCACACGCTCTGCTCTCCCCACTCGAGTCTGAGCCTCTGGAATTCTCAAGGGCAAAAATAGGTCAAGTTCTCAGTGCTGACAACCTGCTACTAGAATAGAGATTCGTTTCTGTTTATTTAGTTTGTCTGGGCAGGATTTAGGAAGAATAAAGTCTACGATGTTTCTTTTTAGGAGCGTGCGCTTTTCCCATTTGTACAGAAGAAAAGCCCAAATTTATACTTAAAAGAGCTGTTATTTTGTAGAGAAATTGCTTGGAATAAGATAATGTGTGAGATAAAAAGATATAAAAAGAGATATAAAGTACACGAGCAACAAAGTTATTTTAGAGATAACAGTGAAAAGGGATCAGCTTAGGTGTTACATCCCGGATTGTGCTGCAGCAGAATGAAAAGTTACCAAATTCCTTTACATTCAGCACAGACCTGTGTTATATATAGTTTCTATTTAAAACAGCTTCTCCTCGTCTCCCCCTTTTCCCTTTAGGATTCAGTGAAAGATTCAATCAGCAAATTCATGGCCCACGTCCACATCAGTGTCAACGAGATGTCCCGGCTGTACCTGAGCAACGAGCGCCGCTACAACTACACCACCCCCAAGTCCTTCCTGGAGCAAATCAAACTCTACCAGAACCTGCTGCTGAAAAAGGACAAGGATTTAAAGGCAAAAATGGAGCGGCTGGAGAATGGCCTGGAGAAGCTCAAGAGCACTTCTGCACAGGTAAGGACCCCTCAGGGTTGTTTCTCTTGTCTGGTTCGAGGGAGAACTTCACAGGGAAAAAAATTTGTGCTGGATCCTGGCTCTAGTCTGGGCTGCTTGAGCTGGGTTTCTGGAGGAGCAGAAGTGATGCTCTGCACTGGAAAGGAGAATGCAGAGGTGTGTGTCCAGTCTCTGCTGTTTGGGAGGTAACTGAAAGATTTCAGTAAATAAAATGAGACTGGGATCCAGCTGTCTCTGCCATCCTCTTCTAATGGCTAAAGTTCAGCTGCGGTGACAAAACAGCTTAGAAAAGACAGGACAGTCAGTGATTTTTGGAGTTGCATCCAGGAAATTTACAATAACTTCAGCAAGACTCTTTCAAACTAAATAGTGCATGCTGTTAAAGTGAGGCTGATGTTCATTTCTCCTTCCATTATGCTATCCATCCTTAAGGAAAGCTAAAACACGTCTGAAATGCACAATAGTCATCCCAAAATCCCCCTGCTAGAGACTCGCACTGGCACTCTCCTCTGGTAATGACTGGAAGCTGTTCTGGGTGTTTCCCAAACCTCTCTGCAGTGACACCTATGTCTGTTGTTAAACTCCCATTTTTCTCTCCATTTCATGTCCTATTAGCTCTCACAAATGTCTGCTTACAAAGCTTCTACAGAGGCAAATGGGGCTCTCCTGAAGCTGCTCCGGAGGAATGCAGGGGGGGCTGGGGAGAATGAAGGACTGGCAGGTCCATCCCCTTCCACACACGTGCTCTGGGGACATCAGTCACGTCTGTCACGCTCGAGGGGACACACACGCCTGCCTGGGGCTGATGGATGGGCTGGGCTGGTGCCTCTCAGCGCTGATATCTCCATCTCCCCTCCAACAGCCTCTGCTCACCGAGCAGGGCACAGCAGGGGTGAGCACGTGCCACATCCTAGGCAGGTTTTGGCATCTCCTTTGTAGGGAAGGGGTAGCAGAGAGCAGCGGTGGCACCCACCAGAGGTCCTGTCCTCACCTCACCTCACCTCACCTCGTCACCAAAACTGGGGGAAAAACAAAAACACCCCAACAACGTTTTTAGGGTTAGAGAATCAAGGCGTTCCTTTATTCTGGCCAGGATGTGCAATAGAAATCATTTCATCTGCACATAGCCCGGGTTGTGCAGAGAAAATCATTCCATGACACATGGATTTTATTGGATTTTTCACAAACTTTATACAGTCAAAACCCAGAGACATTAATTGGTTCAGTGTTCGTTGGTCCCAAGTTACAGAGTTCTTTGTATTTGGTTTCCTGTTGGTTGCAGATCTCTTCACCCCCAATGCTAATTAGGTCCTCATTCCTTGGTTCTCTTATCTCCTTTCCCAGTCCAGGTGTCTTGACCATGCCAGGGGTGATGTTTGGAGTTGATGTTCATTAATGGTCGTTATATTTTGTGTATCTTCTGTTCTACCCCCAGTCTGTTGAGATGTTGAGTTCATCAGGCCTCACCTGGTGGAGCAATGCCCTGGAAAGAAACTTAAATTCCCTTCCCTGGGGGTGAACAAACCTGACTGAAGTTATAAAATCAAAAATTTGAAACTTGGTGTATTTTCCAACAACCTCACCTCACCTCATCTATGCAGGCAATAGTTCTGATGGACCTGTGGGGTGCTGCTGTTTTTTGAGGAGTCCCCAGTGGTGGATAAAATGGATTAAGTTTATTTTTTGGGAGCAGCTGATACGAAATGAATCTTTTGAGAGCAAGTCCCCGGGTCTGTTGTGACACATGGGAACCCTTCTGCATTCTTCAGGCTTCTCTTCACTGGGTGCTGTGCGGGCAGGGTTCTCTGATGAGCCACAAAGCTGTGGTGGAGGACTTGGGGGCAATGGGAAGGATGGGAAAATCAAATCCCAAGAAGGGTGAAAGAGCACAGTGTTTGTGTCTGGTTGGGGTGAGAGGTGCCTCCTTGTGCAGGTAATTAAGATGCAGAGCAGTGAGGACAAATATGTCAAATTTGAGTCTAAAATTAGCACTGGGGGGCCTAAAATTAAACACCTAAATTTCCAGATGTGTGCAACAGTCAAATCTGCTGTTGATTTGACGCCAGAGTGTGGATGTTTATCAGTATTGGAAATCACACCAGCAGGTTTGATCTTGAATACGGATTTAAAAGGCTGAACTTTACATTCACCCATGGAAACTGGGTGCTGGGTCTTGGGGCTGAGGAAGTGGTGAGTCCTCTCTGTCTCTCAGGTGTGTCATCTGCACGTTGTGCTTGGGGCTGATGTGCTGGGGGTGGAGGGGCATTTTCGATGTAGAAGTGGAGGATTTGGGTCCCTGGGTGTCACCTGGCTGTGTCTGAGCTCTGAGGACTGGCGTTCTCCAGGGTCCTGCCGCTCGGTACCACGACAAGTTGAGGACGAGGTTTGTGTGTTTCTGTGGGCTCAGAGTGGCCTCAGCACGAGGGGCTGTGGGGCCAGGAGCTGCAGGTATTTTTGACTTTGCTGTTCCAGTTTCAAAATAACCTCTCTGCCTCCTTTTACTGTGGTCCCCTCTACCTCTTTTTATTCCTTTGTCCTTTGGAGATTCGGACACCTCGGTGTTGTTGACCAACTTTCCTCCTCCGGCAATGTTTCCCATCAGCTCACAACCATCTCTCCCTGAGGACAGAAGCACCCTCAGCACTCAGGGAAGCTGAAGCCTCCTTCCTATTAGGACATAATGGATTGGGAAGATGTGTGGGATGAGTCATTTGTTTTTCAGAGTGCTGTGTGCCACCAGGAGGTCAGCGCCCATTGCTGAGTAATTCTGAGGATGGCTTTGGTTAATATTGCATCACTGGATTCCAGATTCGAGCCTGGCTGCTGCTATCAATTAATCGCTGACCTTTTGATGTATTTTGTGTTCTTGAAACAAGGCAGGGACAATCAGATAAAATGAGTCTTCTGGGAGCCTGCCCTGCAGGTTTTCTTCTCTTTAATAATTTTTCTCATGCTGTTCTGGTCGTAGGCAAGGGCTTCTCCCTTCCTTTCCCTGATGAAGTCACAGCACATTACCCTTGAATTTCTCATTTGCTTTGCTCTTTCCCTTTCCACCTCACATTACTAATTGCTTATCAGATTGTTCTGCACTCAGAAAGCTGCTCACAGGTTTCTCATGGAATCACAGAATCCCAGAATGGTTTGTGTTGGAGGGGATCTTAAAGCTCATCTCATTCCACCCCCTGACATGGCAGGGACATCTTCCACTGTCCCAGGCTGATCCAAGCCCCATCCAGCCTGGCCTTGGACACTTCCAGGGATCCAGGGGCATCCACAGCTTCTCTGGGCACCCTGTGCCAGGGTCTCCCCACCCCTCACAGGGAAGGATTTCTTCCTGATATCCAATCTAACCCTGCCCTCCTTCACTTTGAAGCCATTCCCTTTTGTTCTGTCACTGCAGGCCCTTGCAAATAGTCCCTGTCCAGCATCCTTGCTTTTTTAAAATCCTGACAATGTCTGCAGTCATTTCCCCTTCCATTGCTGCGTGTGCTCAGCAGGGCATTGTCTGTTCCCCTGGGCTGAGCTTACCCTGCTCTTTGTGGTGCTGTTGAGTGCCCGTGGATTTTAATCCCCTGCTTGTTTTGTCCTGCTCGTGTAAACCCCTGGAGCTGCCGTTTGTGTGAGTATCCAGCACACAAAGGCTGATTTCTGGGCAGAAGGTCACAGCCATATCTGCCATCAGCAGAGCCCACTTCAATTTCCTGCAGCCCCCGGAGACGCGGAGCTGAACAAGGAGCTGCCGCGGGGTTTGTCATTGTCACACGAGGGGATTATGTGCTCACGTGAGCCTGGATTTACAGCCGTGCCTTTGTCCTGGTGAGAGCAGCCCCACAGTGCCAGGCAGCAGGGGATGGTGGTGGATGGAGGGCATGTGGAGAGCCCTGAAAAACTGCTCTCCACGTGAAGCCGATGCCAAATGTCAACAGCTTCAGTTTGGGGATGGCAGAATGTGCTCTCCCTTCTGGTATCACCAAAGTGAGTGTCTGGCTTCCCTTCCTGTGAGGGTTTTTGTGTGGGTAAAGACGTGCCCCAGGAGCTCTGAGTGAACCTTTACGAGCCTGAGATCAGGCAGCAAAAGCTGCCGTGTCTGCCCAGAGTCTGGGTGAATTCCCTGAAATGGGGATTTTAGCGGGAGGTTTTCTGTGTGCAGGTGAGAGCCTGGGTGAGCTTCCCCCCGGGCAAAGGCTGCTGAGGGCTCCTGCCGTGAGCAGGGAGTGAGGAGCTGCCACCACGGCCCTGCTGGTGGCCTCCTGGCTGCCATCTCAAGGGGATGTTCCTTCTCAAGCCCATCTGACATCACATTTAAAGCCCCTTGGCCCTCGGAGCTCTGCCGAGGGCTGAACCTGTCGGCAGATCCCAACTGCAAACTTTCTGGGGTGAAAAATGATGCTAGGAAGAAATCCTTCCCTGTGAGGGTGCCAGGCCCTGGCACAGGGTGCCCAGAGCAGCTGGGGCTGCCCCTGCATCCCTGGCAGTGCCCAAGGCCAGGCTGGACATTGGGGCTTGGAGCAGCCTGGGACAGTGGGAGGTGTCCCTGCCATGGCAGGGGTGGCACTGGATGATCTTTAAGAACCCTCCCAACCCAAACCACTCCATGGCTCTGTGATTCCTGCCACAAGCCCGCAGCACTGATGATTTCAGAGCAGGTGCTGCCCCTGCCCTGTTGCCTGGATCCTGCCCAGAGCAGTGTCTGTGCTGCCTTGGTCCCTCTGTCCCGGAGCAGGGCTGGGACAGCTCCCAGAGCTGTGCATCCTGCTGGAGCTGGGCTCTCTGATGGGCTCCTCACTGCCTCCAGCCTGCTCTGCTGTGTGGATCGTGTGTGTCCCATGAGCAAAGGGAGCAGCAGGCTCTTGCCAGCAGCTGGAAGTGCTCCCCTGCACTGCCAGGACTCTGCCCTCAGGTCCCGCTGCAGGGTGAGCCCGTGCTGGGCACTGAGGAGCAGGCAGGGCAGCCCAGCTCCCACACACGGCTCTGCCCTGCAGGTGGATGAGCTGAAGGCCAAGCTGGCAGCCCAAGAGGTGGAGCTGAAGCAGAAGAACGAGGATGCTGACAAGCTGATCCAGGTGGTGGGCGTGGAGACGGAGAAGGTGAGCAGGAAGAAGGCGGTGGCCGATGAGGAGGAGCGGAAGGTGGCCCTCATCGCCCAGGAGGTCGAGCAGAAGCAGAAGGACTGTGAGGAGGACCTGGCCAAGGCTGAACCTGCCCTGGCAGCTGCCCAGGCTGCTCTCAACACCCTCAACAAGGTAGGGTGAGGATTCCCATGGGAACCCAGTGTTTTCCCTCTGCACTGGGGGAGAGGGGCTGTGTCATCTGATGGCCCGAGTTCTGGGCATTGTACTGTCCCTCCTCCACCTTCCTCCCTGCTGGTGCATAAGTGTTTAAAACAAGATTGGATGTGGCACTCAGTGCTGTGGTTTGGTTGACAAGGTGGTGTTAGGTCATAGGTTGGACTTGATGATCTCAAAGGTCTTTTCCAACCTGGTTAATTCTGTGATTCTGGGGTTCCTGGTGGCACTCGGAGCACCCACAAGGCTGCATCATGTTCCCCTTCGCTTGTTGCCACGGAGAGGAGCAGACAAAGCTGGTCCAAAGGAAGATGCCACTGGGAAAATGTGTAATCAGGAGATAAGCACTGCTCTGATTGCAGGAGATTGGTTTTGGGAAGATTTTTTGTACCTTGGAAGGTTTGTCCTTCAAGCGTGCTCCAGAGGTTCCCGTTTGGAGCCCGAGACTTTGAAATGTGGCACTCGGTGCCATGGTTTAGTTGATGAGGAGGTTTTAGGTCATAGGTTGCACTTGATGATCTCAAAGGTCTTTTCCAACCTGGTTCATTCTGAGATTCTGTGATGGGCCTGAGAGATGGACCTGCAATTTGCTTTGGTCTGCAGTTCATGCAGTGTCCCGGGGCAGCAGCAGCTGGAAAACCACAGCTGGAAAACCCAAAATCACAGCAAGGCCTCAAACCATGGCTCAGTCACAGCCCTGCTGGGGGACAGGAAAGCACCCTGGAGTCATCCAGGACGGGGTTTCTGTTGGATTAGCTTTTGGGAAGGAGGTAGCTGTGCTGCAGACATGTGTGCTCTGGATTTCCTTCTCGGGAGGGAAAGAACTGTGCGAAAGGAAAATGTTTGTCTCTCCATTGGTTCCAGTTTTGTGCTGGAGCTGTGGAATCTCTCATTAGGCAAAGGTGGGGGAAATGCTGGGATTTTCTCCAGGGAGCTGTAAAGCAGCAGTAGCAGAGCAGTGGAAGCCACGGTCTCCTTTACCTCTGACTGGGAATGTGTCAGAGAGCCCGACCTGCTCGCTGACATGAATAATCAATGTTTGTGTGTTTGTACACTTTCTGCCCAATTATCTGAGTCGTCTTCCTTGGGCTGCAGGGTTATTTGCAACATTGATAAGGAAAACAGTGAGAAAAGCTGTTGAGTAGAATCCAATAACAAATCCACACAGTCAGTGAGGATGTGGATACGTGGGCACTTCTGTGACACTGCAAAAGAGGGGCAGCCATGGCCACTGGGACATGTCCAGGCTGTTTCCTCCTCATCAGCTGCACCTTGAACCCACCTTGATTTCTGCTCCTGTGTTTGTGCTGGGAGGATTATCCTTCTGATGCTTTAAATACTCCCTTTTGGTGCTTCCAGGACTCTCTGTAGCCACGCTGCTCTCAGGACAGCTGGCCCTGCTCAGCCTTGGCAGGGTTAATTCTCTCTGTGTTCCTGACAGTTTAAAGTTTTTTCCTTTTTCCTTTTTCCTTTTTCCTTTTTCCTTTTTCCTTTTTCCTTTTTCCTTTTCCTTCCATGTGAGCCAAGAAGTGACCGTGGGCTGGCTCAGCCTAGCTTTGTGGGTGGGTGGGAGCTGCTGCAGCCCCTCCTGTCCCCTGCTGTAATGCCATTTGCAGGGGCTGGTGGCAGTGAGAGTGACTGAGACCAACTGAGAAGCTGTTTAAAGTGTTATGGAGAGAGAAGTCTATACATATATGAGATAATTACATACATATGGAAGATAATTGAGGTCATTATTACATGGACCATGATGAATGGCATGTGGGCTGTGACAGACCCAGTGCAGAGCACCTGCAAAATAAAAAACTGCAAAGCCAGATGCGATAGCGAGTTTGAAGATGTGGGAAATCAGGAGTTGGAGACAAAAGTGCCCTTTTGGCTCCTCCAGTGCAGTTTGGCTGCTTGCCCTGTGAGGGTGCCTGGGCTCTTTCTCAGCAGCTGCATTCCCTGACCCCTGAGGGCTGCAGGACGTGGGAATCAGAGGATGGCTTTGGCATTGGCATCTCAGCTTGGGCAGGAGGGAGCATGAAGGGAAGCTCTGAAGGTTGTTTTAGAGGGCCTGGGGGTTATTTCTGTAGGTTTCGTTCTTATTTATCCCAATCTTCTGAGAGGGCATAAAACCTCCTGCTCCCCCAGGAGTGTGGGGAGGAGCAGCATGCTGTGCTGGCCCCAGCTGGGATGTGAGGAGCAGGGAAGGGAGCAGCTGTGCTGCAAACAGGCAGAGTAGTGATCTAAAGGCAGCACTGCTGGGGCCGAGAGGAGCCCAATTTATCAGATTGATGGCCTGGGAGCCTGACTCTATTAGTGGCAGAGTGAAAAGAAAGCCCATTAGTTTTTATCTAACAACCTTGTTTTCCCCTTTCCAGACCAATCTGACGGAGCTGAGGTCCTTTGGGTCACCTCCTTCTGCTGTCAGCAACGTCACCGCGGCCGTGATGGTGCTGACAGCCCCGGGAGGGAGGATCCCCAAGGACAGGAGCTGGAAAGCAGCCAAAGTGGCCATGGCCAGGGTAGACGGCTTCCTGGACTCCTTGATCAAGTTCAACAAGGAGAACATCCACGAGAACTGCCTCAAAGCCCTCCAGCCCTATTTGCAAGACCCCAAGTTCAACCCCGAGTTCGTGGCCACCAAGTCCTCGGCGGCGGCCGGGCTGTGCTCGTGGGTGCTGAACATCGTGCGCTTCCACCGCGTGTTCTGCGAGGTGCAGCCCAAGAGGCAGGCGCTGGACAGGGCCAACGCCGAGCTGGCAGCAGCCCAGGACAAGCTGGCCACTGTCAAGGCCAAAATCTCCGTGAGTGCCCTTGGGGGGGACTTGTTCTGCTTGTCCCTGCCTGGGGGAATCCTCTCCTTTGGGCCGAGCTGCTGCTCAGCGCTTGTGTTCTTCAGCAGGGGTGGGAATCCAAAGGGTTGGGGGGTTGCAGGGTTTTCTCTCCCTCCTGGTGCACTGGCAGCCCCAAAATCCAGCTCTGTGCTGGGCTGAGCCCCCAGCATGGGCAGCAGGGGAGGGGAAAGGGATTCTGCCCCTGTGCTCAGGTGAGACCCCATCTGCAGAGCTGCCCCAGCCCTGGAGCTGCTGGAGAGAGTCCAGAGGAGGCACCAGGATGAGCAGAGGGATGGAGCAGCTCTGCTGGGAGGAAAGGCTGGGAGAGCTGGGAGTGTTCACCTGGAAAAGAAAAGGCTCCAGGGAGACCTCAGAGCCCCTTCCAGGACCTAAAGGGGCTCCAGGAGAGCTGGAGAGGGACTGGGGACAAGGGATGGAGGGACAGGACACAGGGAATGGCTTCAAACTGAAAGAGGGGAAATTTAGGTTAGATATAGGGAAGAAATTGTTCCCTGGGAGGCCCTGGCACAGGGTGCCCAGAGCAGCTATGGGTGTCCCTGGATCCCTGGCAGTGCCCAAGGCCAGGCTGGACATTGGGGCTTGGAGCAGCCTGGGACAGTGGAAGGTGTCCCTGCCAATGGCAGGGGTGGAACAAGATGATGTTTAAAGTCCCTTCCAACCCAAACCATTCTGTGATTCCCTGGCAGGATATTGCTGCTTTCTCAATTTCCTCTGTTCTTCTCCAGCCTTGCTTGCACCTGAAGAGGAAGGCTCAATATGAATCCTTATTAGTCCCACCTAATTTTTTTAATGCAATTTACCTCTACTCCTGGGTCCCCAGAAATCCCATCATCCCACACCAGTGTGTTCCCAGTGTGCTGCAGGGGACAGGGCCTGGAGGCTGATTCAGTGCTGGGAGCACAGAGCTGGGCTGGCTCCACACTCAGCCCCTGGTTTTGCAGGAGCCTCATTTCTCATGGCACAGCTCCCTCCCAGCACATCGTGGATGTTATTTGGATTTTTGCTACTTTAAAAAAAAAAAAAAAGTTTAAAAAAAAAAATCTCTGAATAGAAGAAATTACAGCCTGATTAAAAGTGCATTTCCACAGAGTGTAGAGTGAGGCCTTTATCGTTTTCCTTCAGAAAATTATCTCCATGTGAAAACACATCCTGCTTTATCCTGCTTTTCTTCCTGCTCCCTCCCAGCACGATACCTGCTAAGGATGGGCTGTGGGAAGCAGCTGCTCCAGAACCTGCCTGGCTTTAGGGTGCTTTGGGATCTCTCTTTGGGAGTGGGATCCCCTCCGTGACCCACAGCAGGGCAGGGTCCCAGTGAGTGACCAAGGGGCAGCAGGTCCCTCTGCTCCCCTCACCCCTTCCACCAGCACATCACCCTGTTAGAAAACACATCACTCTTTTGATGTTTTCAAGGGCTTATCGTTCTTAAAATGCTTACTACACTTTTTAACTGAAAACACAAAAAAACGGTGCTGAACCCTCCGGTCCCCCCTTCCTGCTGCAGATGAAAGGAGGCACCTGAAGCAGGGCTGGATTTAGAGGGCTTTGGTGTCTAATTCCCCCACCTCAGATGTGCCATACAGTGCTGGGGAACTTTTTTCATCCCTTTATGCTGCTCTTTTCCAAAGCTTTTTATGCCTGAGCTTTTTCTTTTTTTCTTTTTTTTTTTTTTTTAAAGGAGTGGGATTTTGTTAACGAAAATTGCAATCTTTGCGGAGATTACTGGTGCTCCTCTGGCATGCACTGACAAAACTGCCTGGTTGAGGAGCCTTCTCCTCTCTGCAGATGGGGAATGATGCAGGGTAGTGTGGGATGGATGTGGAGGTATAGCCTTACTTATCTGGGGTATCTTGGAGAGCTTCACTGCTGTGTGGTGATTCATACCTGCTCACAGCTGGGCCCCAAGCTGCCACATCCTCATGTGTGGTAAAAAATGAGAACATTCTGAGTGTCCAAAATGTTAGGGGACTTTCTGTCTTCTCTGCCTGCCTGGGAATTGAGTGCTCTGCACCTGGGGGCTGCTGGAGGTAGCAGCGAGAGGCGTGTTCACAGCTGCACACAGCTGCATTTGTGTGCCCCTGCTGGGGGCCTGCAGGCCTGCTCCGTCCTGCAGACCAGATCCATGGATATATTCCATAGATCCTCAGTTATCACATCCTGCTTGTATAGTGGAGCATGATCTGTGTGAGTGTTTGTAGGCTCACAGATCCATAGGCACGCAGGGACAGAAACTTTTGGTGTTGCTGTTGCAAGGCAGGTCAAGGAGAGGCTGCTTTGTGTTTGCCAGTATCCAGGAGAGCTGCAGAGATCTCTAATATAATCCTTTTTCATTTTCGGGTTTGTTTCTAGTGTGTAGCTCAGTGTTAAAGTGATTTACAAGCAGTTTAGCCTTAAGCAGTCTGCACTGGGTGCAGATAAAATCAATTATTACTTCTTTTATCAGAAGTGAAATGCTCCAAGTGCTTGTGGGAACTGTTGGCTTGGTTGAGATCCGAGTGTGAGCAGCTCTGTCCAAGCAAAGGGCTCTCCAGCTTTTTCTGCAGCTGCTTTGGTCTCTTCCTGCCCCTCCCAGCCCAGTGACCTGCAGGGGACACGGCCCCACCTCACTGGGGGCTCCTGGCCCACACTTGGGCAGCTTTCAGAGCAGAACCATTTTATTCAATGACTTTTTATATTCCTTGCTGGAAACAGTGTGAGGGCATGGCTTGGAGATGGTTCAGGCAGAACTCCAGGAGCCCCTTGGGAGCCTCCATGGGCAGGGACACCTCCCACTGTCCCAGGCTGCTCCAAGCCCCATCCAGCCTGGCCTTGGACACTGCCAGGGATCCAGGGGCAGCCACAGCTTCTCTGGGCACCCTGTGCCAGGGCCTCCCCACCCTCCCAGCCAAGAATTCTTTCCCAGTATCCCATCCATCCCTGCCATCTGTCAGTGTGAAGCCATTCCCTGTGTCCTGTCCCTCCATGCCTTGTCCCCAGTCCTTGTTCAGCTCTCCTGGAGCCCCTTTAGGCACTGGAAGGGGCTCTAAGGTCTTCTTGGAGCCTTCTCCAGGTGAACACTCCCGGCTCTCCCAGCCTGGCTCCAGAGCAGAGGAGCTCCAGCTCCCGGAGTGTCTTCGTGGCTTTTTGGACTCCTCCAACAGCTGCACATCGTTCCTGAGTCGTTAAAACCGTGCTGTTCCTGACTTCCTCCTGTTTTTCACCTGCAGCGCCTCAACGAGAACCTGGCCAAGCTGACGGCCAGGTTTGAGAAGGCCACGTCAGACAAGCTCAAGTGCCAGCAGGAAGCTGAAGGCACAGCCTGCACCATCGGCCTGGCCAACCGCCTGGTGAGCGCCGCAGGGGCAGCTCCGCTGGCTCGGGAGGGAGGGAGCAGGGCTGGGCTGAGCCCCGTGCACACAGCACCTCCTGGCCTCCCGTGGTTTTGGAAACGTTCCCTGCACTGCAGCAGGTTTCAGTCAGGAAAATGCTTTTGCAGTGGCTGTTTCCGTGCAGCAGGGCAGCTCTGCTCGTTAAGGTGCCTGGCTCTGCTGCCGTCACAGCTCTCGCCTCCTTGCTGGGGCTTAAATGTGTGAGCAGGTACTGATGGGCCAGAAGTCTGTGAGTCAAAAATGGTATCAGGAAAACAAAGGTGGGAACATGCCCGTAGCTTTGAAGGTTTTGAAATGACAAGAATTGGGATGAAAAGCTCTCTAAAAGCCTCAGTGTCCTCCAAGTCAGAATACAAAGGTATTTAGAGAGGGGCCTGCAAGGAGCTGGAGAAGGGTTTTGCATCAGGAACTGTAGTAACAGGACAAGGGAGAATGGGAAAAACTGAAAGAAGGGAAATTTAATTTAGATATATGGAAGAGATCCTTCCCTGTGAGGGTGGGCAGGCCCTGGCACAGGGTGCCCAGAGCAGCTGTGGCTGCCCCTGGATCCCTGGCAGTGCCCAAGGCCAGGCTGGACGGGGCTGGGAGCAGCCTGGGACAGTGGGAGGTGTCCCTGCCATGGCAGGGGTGACACTGGATGGGCTCTAATGTCCCTTCCAGCCCAAACCATTCCATGATTCTGTGACACCACATCCCAGGCCAGGCCACATCTCTTCCCCACCTGGGAACAGCTTCCAACCTCAGCAATTCTGTGATTCTGCACTGTCCAAAATTCATCATTTCTGCAGGGTAGGCAAGGAACTCCTTGCATCCCAAGTTCCTACTGTGCACTGCAACCATCAACTTGTGTCATCCTGGCTTTGATCTGGGAACAGAACCTGACAGCCCTCACCGATGTGCAGCTCATTTGACATTCAAGAAGTGTCACCGGGGTGGCTGTGGAAGAAGAAATAAGAAATAAGTTCCCAGACTTTGAAACAAACACGTCTGAGGTTGTATAAGGAATGTAACTGAACGTGGAGAGCGATGCTTTGGATTGGCAAATGAACCTGGGGGACTGAGTACGGTGCCACATTGGCAACTCACAAGCTCCTGGTGACTTCTAAGGAAGATGCTTCAGGATGCAAGGGACAGGATCTGTGCTCCAGAAAGGGAGGCTGGCTGCTCAGCAGTGTTTGTGAGTGGGTGTGTGCTAATGCAGAGGAGGAAATTCAGTGGTGACAAATGCTAAATAACGTGTGCAGGGAAAACAAACTGTAATCATGCAGTTACATGGATAGGGCCTAATTGCACTATTATCACTCACAGAAGAGCTCTTGGAGTTGTTGCAGAGAGTTCTCAGGAATGGCAGCGTGGCACTTGACAGGAGGAAAAAAGACAAATTGAATATTACTAATTGGTGGAAAAAACCTCAGGAAACAGAAGTTAAGAGTCATTGTATCGGGTCTGTTGGGGCCTACATCCCACACGTGGTTACCCTGTCTAGGAAGGCTGTGGGCAGCCCAGGAAAGCTACAACAAAGCGTGTAACCACTTCCACATGAGAAGAGAGGGAATAGATTAGGGCTGTTCACTTTGGAAAAGGTGTACAGGGGATGGATGTGACAGAAGCCCCTAAAGTCATGACTGGTGTGCAGAAGGTGGATGTGGAATGATTGCTCACTCTCTGACATTACCAAAAAGCCAAAGGTAATCAAAGGAGTAGCTTTTAATTTGCTACTTGCTAAATAAAAAGAATTCCAATGACTTCTAGGATCTGAGGTGGGAGACACCTGGGATGTCTTGAACGTATTAAAACTGGCAGTAGTGTGTGATCCAAGCAAAGGAGAAGAAAAAAACCTCTAGGACCTAAGGAGATAAAAAGTAACCTGAAAAAATTAATTAGGAGTATGGAAGCACCTCTGAGTACCAGGAAAACCAGATCAATAAAGACTTCTTGGTCTTAGAAGGGCTGTGGGAGAAATATGGGAGTTGACCTCAAGGAGACTGGAGGGGAGACCTATGGATGCTTCATCTACAAAAACTACAAAGGAAAGGTGCCAGAACTGGGCACTGCCCTGTAACTGTAGTTGAGATTAAGGATAATTTATGCATGATCCTTAAAAGTGACCAGTAACTTAAAAGCAGCGCTCTGCTTCTTTTTCAAGAAGTAGGATAAGATGAGATGTGGGCTGAGACCAGGGCCTGTCCAGCTCCAGCTGGACTCCAGTAAATATCCAGAACAGAGGAGGAGCAGGGCAGGGATGGCCTCTGCTGCCTGATCCTTGATATTTTCCAGCCTTCATTCCACTGTAAGGAAAATGGTTTTCCATGATAAAACACCAGGCAGATAAGTGTAATGTAAAGTACATTGGAAAAATTAGGTTTTATTTCTCATGCCCTGTAAGCGATGCTGAGCTGATTGCTATCACTCAGGAGTGAAAGGATGGAGTTAAGAGTGCTGCGAGCTCTGTGCTCCCAGGAGCAAAAAGCCCTCACCAAACCCAAAGCCCATCTGAAACCGGATATTAGGGTTTATTAGGAAAAGAAGGGAGAACAAAACAGAAAAATCCTCGTCTTGCTCTGTGAATACCTTCTAAATAAATCTCGAATGTGCAGCATTACCGCCGCCCCCTCTGCTGCACCTCAAAGTCTGGAGGAGAATGGGAAATGGTGCAGAGACAGCAACAATGAAAGAAACCGGATAATAAAGATTGCATCACTCGGTGCAGATAAAGATTGCAAGGAAAATCAAAAGGCTGCTTCTGTGTGAGGAATTATTGAAGAGGCTAAAGCTCTTCAACCTGAAAAGAAGGCAGCAGAGGGGTACTGAGGGCTTGGAATCCTGAGTGGTGCAGAGAAGCTGGTGCCAGCAGGATTGTTCCCTGGTTTTGCACTGGACGAACGTTTTAGCAATTGAAAAGTTCAGGCAGCTCATCAAAGAATGTACTTTTACACAAAGCACAGCTGAACTGTGGATCTCCTGCCCACGGGATGCTGTAGATGCCAAAAGTTGGGTTGATATTCACAGCAGCTTAGGCTCGGTCATGAAGTCAAAAATCATCAGTGGCTGCTAAGCACAAGGATGTAAGCTCTGGGTCAGAAGGTGCTGAAGTCTGCAGCTGTGGGAAGCTGGAAGCTGTGTCCAGAGCTGTGCTTGTGTGTGCAGTGTTCCCAGGCCAAGGGCTGCTGTTGGCTGCAGGAGGCAGCCCGGGGGTCTGCCCTGCAGAGCTGCGCCTCTGGTGAGTGGCTCCAGAGGGGAACTCAGTAACTTCTTGGCTCAGAAGATCCTGGCTGTTTATCCAAGGATATGGAGTGTCCACGAGGCTGGAAGGAGAGCTGTTTGATCTGGAGTGAAGAAGAACCAACAACGGGAGCGAGTTTGTGTTGGGAATGGGAAGGTGGCAGGATTCTGCTGGAAACAGGACTTGGTCAGGTTGGAAGGCGTGACAGTGAAATTCAGTGAGGGTCTGCAGGTGTTGCCTTCCCATCCTGGGGATCTGTGTCTGCACAGCAGTTTAAGGTGGCAAAATGTCCCAGTTTAGGGGAATGAGCTATTGGAGGTGTTCCCAAGGCTTGCCACAGGGATTAGTGTCAGAGCTGGGCCTGTTTAACATTGAATAGGAGCCTGGAAAAATGGACAGTGTCATATCAGTGTTCCTTACCTGGGGAGGTTTGCAGAGGAGAAGGATACAGAGGAGGTTTTAGTGAAAATGAGAAATATGAAGAAATAAAAACTGTAAGTTCATGTGGACTGTGGACTGAGGAAGAAAAATAGAAGGTGCTGGTTGTCCCTGGTGGCAGAGAGAAGCTGTGCCTGCTGTGGATGTGCCCAGAGCTGTACATCAAGAGAGGTTTCTCCCTGGCAGCAGGAGACTGGCTGTGAATTTCACCATAAGATCTGGCATTCTTCATCCCAGACCCACGAGGTCAACTCAAAACTGGCTTGGGTTTTTCTGGCTTGTGAGCTGAAGGCTGCGTTCCATTCCTGTTTCCAGTGGTACCCCAAAAAGTACTGATGGCCAAATAAGTGATCCCTGCATGTAGAGGTAAATTATTTTACAAGGAGATGCTGAACCTCGTCAGAGCCCCAGCTGCACTGCCTGGACATTGGATGCTGATGACAAATAGGTACAAGAAAACATTTTTTTGACAGAATCTGAAGGGAATTGTGATCAAAATCCCACGTACCTGGTGTGATAATAAACTGTGTGAAATACTGAAGGCTGTGGAGAGGAGTGTTCTGTGTGGGAGAGGGTGTAATGAGGTGGGAATCTGTGGCATTAAGGCAATTAACAGCTGATGGGCTTAAATGCCTCTGTAATCCTTCCCTGTGAGGGTGGGAAGGGCCTGGCACAGGGTGCCCAGAGAAGCTGTGGCTGCCCCTGGATCCCTGGTAGTGCCCAAGGCCAGGCTGGACATTGGGGCTTGGAGCAGCCTGGGACAGTGGGAGGTGTCCCTGAGTGGAATGAGATGTGTTTTAAGGTCCCTTCCAACCCAAACCATTCCATGACTGTATGAATGACCAATTTGACTTGGGAATTTGCAGGTTGGGGGACTTGCCTCTGAGAACGTGAGATGGGCTGAGGCCGTGAAGGACTTCAAACAGCAGCAGAGCACCTTGTGTGGAGACGTCCTGCTGATCACGGCCTTCGTCTCCTACCTGGGCTACTTCACCAAGAAATACCGCCAGGAGCTCCTGGATGGCATCTGGAGGCCCTATTTGCACCAGCTAAAAGTAAGTCCTGATTCCTCTGAGAAGCTGTTGCTACTGGGATCAGTGTGGCCATAAATCGTGGTGCCCACAGGGGCTCTCTCAAGTAAGGGACATCACTGTGTCTTCACTGAGCTGGGGTGAGGATCAGGACATGGCCATTTGCTCCTCCCTGGGGAAAACGTGGTGTCCTTGCTCCGTGAAGTTCCTCCGTGTACACAGGAAAATCCCAAGCACACAGCCCAGCCCTGCAGTTCTGTCCATGGCCATGAAGGAGGGGAGACTGTGGAGAAGGAATTGCTTGGAGCAGGCAGAGCTCGCTGCCAGCTCTCCAGTAGGCTTGGAAAAACTCCAGGAGTTGTTTTTCATTCTGGACACAAGCTCTGGTCGTGCTGGCCATGCCTCTCTGCTGGTTTTATCCATGTCATGCTGTTAGGAGCAGATGGAGATCATTGTGCTTGAAACTTGTTTAATATTTCACTAATTTTAACAGGGTCCTCTCCTACAAATGGTGCCAAGAAGATTTTAAATAAGGTCCCAGTGGGGTAGGGATGCCCAAATAAAAAGGGCTGACCAAAGCAGACAGTTCCTTGGGCTGAGAGAGGGAAACTTCATTCTGCATTTCTTAACACTAAGCCAGAAACTTAGTTAAGAGGTGCAATATTGTTCCAAAAATGACCTGACTGTGCTGAGAAATGTCACCATCCTCACAGCCAAGAATTCCTTCCCACTAACCCATCCAACCCTGCCCTCTGGCAGTGGGAAGCCATTCCCTGTGTCCTGTGCCTCCACCCCTTGTCCCCAGTCCCTCTCCAGTTCTCCTGGAGCCCCTTTAGGCCCTGGAAGGGGCTCTGAGGTGTCCCTGGAGCTTCTCCTCTCCAGGTGAGCACCCCCAGCTCTCCCAGCCTGGCTCCAGAGCAGAGGGGCTCCAGCCCTCACCTCATGGAGCATCTCCACAGCCTCCTCTGGACTTGCTCCAGCAGCTCCACACCCTGCTGATGCTGGGCACCAGTGCTGGGGGCAGCTCTGCTGGTGGAGTCTCACCTGAGAGAAGCAGAGGGGCAGAATCACCTCCCTCAACCTCCTGGTCACGCCGCTGGCGACTCAGATAAACACAATTTATCACTTTTTAATTAAGCTAACCTTCCTCGGAATGGCTAGGAAGCCTTTCTTCTTGCCTCCCAGGTGCCGATCCCCGTGACCCCGTGCCTGGACCCGCTGGCCATGCTGGCGGACGACGCGGCCGTGGCGGCGTGGCAGAACCAGGGGCTGCCGGCCGACCGCACGTCCACCGAGAACGCCACCATCCTGAGCAGCTGCGAGCGCTGGCCCCTCCTGGTGGATCCCCAGCTGCAGGGCAGCAAGTGGATCAAAAGCACCCACGGAGAAGGGCTCCGGGTGATCCGAGTGGGGCAGAAGGGGTAAAGCCATCCATCCTCCTGCCGTGGCGGCGGTGGGGTGTGCTGCCCGGGGCGTCTGGGGGGCAGGGGACGCTCAGCTGCAGCCGTCTGAGCCAGTTGCACCGAGGCAAACCTGCCACTGTCTTTGCTCGCATTATCTGCTCGTTCATTACTAAAATGACAGATTTCTCATTAAATCAAGGGGCTGTTTAGTGCTTGGCTCAGTTACCATAGAAACCCGTCTGAAGCTGGTGATGGAGTGAGCTGAGTTCGGGTATCACGGAATCCCAGACTGGCTTGGGTTGGAAGGGACCTTAAAGATCATTCCATTCCACCCCTGCCATGGGTAGGGACACCTTCCACTATCCCAGGCTGCTCCAAGCCCCGTCCAGCCTGGCCTTGGACGCTGCCAGGGATGGGGCAGCCCCTGCTACTCTGGGGAATGGGCCTGTGTAGGACTGTGGCACCCTCTGTGGGGCTCACTGTAGGTGTCATGTCCTGGTTTAGCCTCATCCAGGAGGGCTTCCCACCTCTTGGAGAAAGAGAGGGCTCGGGTATGGAGAGGGCACCACGCCCTGCAGAGCAGCTGGGCTGAGGCTGCTCCCACCAGCTGGACACTCTCACTGCAGCACCCCTGCACGGCTCTGGATAAACCTTTCCTGGGAAGGCCTTTCCACCCCTGGCTCTCATCTCCAGTCAGACACACTGGTTTTCTGCTGTGCCACCTTGCACCCATCTCTGCCCACTCGTGAGGAGCCCCAGCTGGGGTGGAGCAGCCCGAGTGGAATCCTTATGGAGATGTGGCAGCACTGGGGCTGTTTCCCAAATACAGAGCAAAGCTGTGGTGACAGGCAGGAGTGACCCAGGCCTGGTGCTTCCAAATTCCCGGAGATTTGGAGATGCCTTGGGGTTGCCCACGTTTCCTCCTCTGAGGTCACCCAGGTTGTTTTGCTGGTGCCTCCTCTGCTTTCCTCAGAGAAAATAACAGCGAGTCACTCGATCTGATCTCGCGTGGGATCAAAATAAGGCTTGTTTTTCACAACAGCAAATTTCTGTTTCCCGGCCACCTTGGCCACAGTGCCTTGCAGTTACTCAAAGCTGTCTGTGGAACAGCAGGCATCCCAGAAGAGGCACCCAAATCTGAACCTGCAGGATGGAACCAGAGGAACAGACCCTGTAACATCCCTGCTGTGCCAATACAACATCCCTTCTTCCCCTCCCCGGCCGCACTTTGGGCTGGCAGGGGCTTTAAAGAGGGGAATTTATTGTTTTGCTGTGATGTCTCAGAGCTGAGGACTAAAAGCATCATCAGTGCCCCATTACAGTCATTCAGGGGATGTTTCATCCTCTGGGATGATGGAGCTTTTTGCTTTCAACTGCTGGAAGAGGTCTAAACCCACGTGTAAGGCCCACCTTCAGGGTGCTGCTGTGTGAGCAGCTCTGGGGACAGCTCTGTCATTCCCTCTGAGTTTGTGTAAAATACCCCTGGACTCAGAAAATTTGGGGCTGCTCATCAGGGGTGGGGCTTTCACTGGGTCAGCACATTCCTCTAAAAGTCAGGCCTAAAGGTCACTCTGAACTTTTGTTTCAGATCCTTCTGTCACCTCTTGAGCTCCCAAGCTCTCTGGCTTAGATGAGGAGTATTAATTTTGACCAGTGGACTTAGCTGAGGTGATTCAGTGTAACAGTGATGGTGGAGAAGTGCCTGGAGCATCCTCCCCTCCTGCCCAGGCTCCTGCTCCCCTCTTGGAAGAGGGATTGTGTGAAGTGCAGAGCAGCCCTGAAGGGCACAGCCCAGGCACCTGACCCTGCCCTTGCAACCCAAAGCAGAGCATCCCCATTTCCCAGCTAGGCACTGGGCAAAGGGTTCCATTTTGTGGGGAAAGAAGTCGTGCTAAGCATGACCCTAAAGCCTGGGCACAGTGGAGCTGAAAGCTGCTCTTCATCCTTGCTTTTATGCAAGATGAACTGCACCAGTGGGTTCTGGGGGAAGCAAAGCATGTGCTGAAAACAACTCCAGGCTGTGACAGCTTTTGCTCACAGCTGCCCAGACTCTTCTGGGACAGACTCGGTGGCCACTGCTTGCCCTTGGAAGGTCTGGGGCCTCATTCTCTCTGTTGGGCAGCCAGGACTCTGCCAGTGCCACTTTCTGCACCTCCTTACCCCTCTTTCTCTCTCCAAATGCTGGCACCTGCCTGTAGCTGCCACCTCTGTCCCCTCCTCACTGCCAGTGTCACAGCCTGCTCTGCTGCAGGAGGCACCCAGTGCTGTTTCCCACAGGTATCTGGACACACTGGAACAAGCCCTGGCTGCTGGAGAACTGGTTTTGATTGAGAACCTGGAGGAATCTGTAGATCCAGTGCTGGGGCCATTACTGGGGCGAGAAACAATCAAGAAAGGCAGGTGAGCTTGGGGGGGCTTGGGGACACGTGTGGGTGGGGGCTGGGGGGCTGTTGTGCTCTCTGTTCCTGCGCTCAGACCGTGGGTGTTCACACCCAGCAGCATCAACATCCTGCCTTCAGCAGTGAGGGCGTTTTAAATCAGGCAATCCCAGGTAATTCAGCCACAGGATGGCTTGGAAATCAACCTGGATTTCTCATTCCATTTCACAGCATCATTCAAACCTCATATAAAAGAGAGACCTGTAATTCTCCCATTGTACACTGACCTTGGGGCCTGTAATTGGCTGTTCTGACACTGAATTATTACCAAAATAGCTGTTGTGAAGTAAAAGCAGCCTTGAATTTTAGCAAACACTGCACAGCGTTTGGAAATGCAGCTGCAGGTTTCAGCATCAAGGATATCAAGTGTTTCTTAATGAGGTCAAGCTCTCATGGCAGCTGCTGGTCACCTCCAACCAAGAGGAGGGCAGCAAGAGAGGCAGCCAGGGAGCTCTTTTTCCTTAAGTTCTTTGAGGATTGTTTCCTTGCTCACCTAAAACATCCCAGGGTGCTGTAAACTGGTGGGCAAGGCAAGAGCTGTCTGCGAAGTGTGCAGGGGAAAACATCCGGGGAAGGGCAGCTGAGCAGGGGTTTGGCTGCAGGATGGAGGGGCAGGATTGGTCCCAGTGCAGGATTGAAGCATTTGGAGAGTGTTGAGAAGGGGGATGCAGCAGAGAGGGAGCAATCCTGAGCCCCCTTTTGGGGCTGTGCACCTCAAAACTCCCTGTGAGATCATGTCTTCCCTAACAAAGGGAAAATAAGTCATAAATCACAAAGAAAGTCCCTGGGTTTTGTGTCTCCAGGCCCTAAGCCCAGACTCCAGGCAGATGCTGCCAGACCCAGAGCAGGAATGGTTTTGCTGTGGGGTCTGGCAGGGTCTCTGGTGCTGCTGTGAGCTGCCTGCACTGGGGGATTTACAGCTCTAAAAGCAATCGAGGGGGCCAAGAGGGCACCCAGTGAGTGATGTTGGACTGGGAGGTGTATTCAAACTCCCTTGAGAGCCTCACCAGTCCCACAACAGTGACTAATGAAAAGCTCTATGCCGAGAGGCTTTTCCTCCCTGTAACTCCAGTTTTAGGCAGAATTCTGTCCAAAGCCAGGAGAGTTCATGGTTGCACTGGTTGTGCCGCTGCTGGAAGATCTGAGCCTCCTTAAACAGGATCCAAAATTCAGGGGAGACTCTCTGGGTTTTTTTACCCTAAATCAGAAATTATTCAAGGTGTCCAGTACGAAACACTTTGCTTCAATAACAATTTCTGTGCCGAGTGCCTGAGCGAGGCCACCCCCCACCCTACGGTGACAGCTCCTGGCACACGCTCCTGCCTGATGCTCCTCTGGCTGAAATTCCAGGTACATTAAGCTTGGGGACAAGGAGTGTGCCTTGCACCCTTCCTTCCGCCTGATCCTGCACACCAAGCTGGCAAACCCCCACTTCCAGCCCGAGCTGCAGGCACAGTGCACCCTCATCAACTTCTCCGTCACCCGCCACGGCCTCGAGGAGCAGCTGCTGGCGGCCGTGGTGCGCCTGGAGAGGCCTGACCTGGAGGAGCTGAAGGTCAGCACCTGGGAATTGTCACTGGGAGCAGAAATCAGCGTTATTATTGTTGTTGTTATTATTATTATTATTATTATTGCTGTTAGTAGTATTATTATTTTTATTATTATTCTACACCAAGAGGCCTGACCTGGAGGAGCTGAAGGTCAGCTCCTGGGAATTGTCACTGGGAGCAAGTAGAAATCAGCATTATTACTATTATTATTATTACTACTACTATTACTATTATTATTATTATTATTCACCAAGAGCCCTGACCTGGAGGAGCTGAAGTTCAGCACCTGGGAATTGTCACTGGGAGCAAGTAGAAATCATCAGGAGCCTTGTTATTATAACTATTATTATTAATATTAATAATATTGTTATTATTATTGTTGTTATTATTAATATTGTTATTATTATTGTTGTTGGTCTACACCAAGAGGCCTGACCTGGAGGAGCTGAAGATCAGCACCTGGTTGTTTACACTGGGAGCAAGTGTTACAATCATAAAACATCATTTTATTTTTATTTTTATTTTTATTTTTATTTTTATTTTTATTTTTATTTTTATTTTTATTTTTATTTTTATTTTTTAGAACTAACAGCATTTCTCATGCCAGCTTGCAGAGATTGCTGAGCTCATCACAAAATCAGATTTCCCCCGTATGACAAACACTGAGGATTTTTTTTTCCCTTCAGCCTTCTCTTTTCTCAGTATTTTGAGAACCCTGGTACTGAATTTTCAAGGTTTTTCTCTTTATTTTCCTCCTCCTCTTGTGACTGAAAGCTGAGGTTCTCATTACATCATTTTTTTTCTGGACTTCACAGATTTAGCTTTGAAGGCAGCATTAATCTCACTTAATTTTCTGCATTTATGGTAAAGGATTCTCTCTGTAAATATTGTGAGGCTGGTAATGATAATTTTCTCTTCTGGTTCTTCCTCCCACTTCTTTGTAACAGGCCAAAATATTTTCTCTCTCTCTTAATAAGTATGGCTTCAATTTCAAGATAATTTTATAAGGCAAACCTTCCCTTCTGATGACACCTTTAACAATGCAACGAAAATGTATAATGCTAAATATTTTCTGAGAGTGGGAATAAATTTACTGCACATGTTCAGTCAGGCCAGGCCAGTTCTTTAATAACCTTTCCATTTAATGAGCTTCTGAAGTACCTTAGCTGGGCAGCCTTAATGATGCAGCGAGGCTCATGTGCTAATGAGCCAAAAAATGGCATCAAAAATGCACAGTGAGCTGATTTAATGTGTGAGCCAGGGGTGCTGTGCTGGGGCCACGAGGGATACAAAGCCCTGCTCAGTGCCCCCAGCACAATTCCCGTGGGATGGCATTTTCCTTACCTTGAAGAACATTGAATTATTTCACTCTAACACCAGAGCCATCAGCTCTCCTCTGCTTCTCAGCCAGCTCCATCCTGCTACAGCCCTGCTGCCCCGGGAAGGAGAAAACCAGCCTGGTATTCCAGATGTTCTGCTGGATGGGGAACAGTCAGAAAACCTGCTCCCTGCTGGACTAAAAGCAGAGCTGTGTCTCCTTGGGCACAGTGAGGGGTGGCAGTGCCACCTGTGACCAGGGGCTCAGCACCTTCTGCCCCCAGGGCTGGGTCTGCTCACTGGGGAGCTCCTTGGAGGCCCAGATTGGAATCCTGGGCTCCCCAAAGGAGAGGTCACCTCTCCAGGTGTGTGTCAGTCCTTCCTCTCCACCCTGGGACTGAAGGGACAGGTATTTGGTGGCCAGGGAAGGTTCAGAGCTCTGGTTTGGGGGTGAGGGAGATGATTCCTAAAGCACTGCACACAGGTTGCTGAGCTCAAAGCACACTCTGTATGTGGAGCTCAGAATTTATTGCTAATAACGTAATCAATTAAATAACACAACCAAACCAGCAGAAGGGAAAAGGAAAAGTGGCTGCTGTGGCTGAGCTCGGAAGGCTCTGGAAGTGAATCCTGCAGAGGTGGCCTGGAGTTCTGGTGAACTTTTTTTCCCATGGAATGAAGTTTGGAAGGCTCTGGGAATAAGCTGTTTCCCAGGAGCAGCACTTTTATACATCAGCTGTGAAATACCAGCTAATGAGCTGCACTGCAGAAATAAGGAATGATGATCTTGCTGTGCTGCAGGGGCTGGGGGCACCCAGTCTGGGCTTCTGAGGGTGCTCCCAGATCCTGTGTGGGGATTACAGGCAGTTGGAACAAAAATCCACCCCCTCCTCATTAATAACTCCAAGGCTGACAGTCCCTGGGCTGCAAAAAGAGCTGCAAAATGTCCTTTTTCCAGGCATTCAATGCTCGAATGACAGGAATGCACACAATTAGCCATGTTAGTTTTCTGGTTCAGGACTTGTGAAATATTCACCACCACCAGGAGGAAATTCCTGTGTGTAAAGCCCCAAGAAGAGGCCTTTAAAACAGCCCTTTCCAGCTGAAATACCAAAGCAGACACACTCCAGTGCCTGCTCAGCAGAGCTGCTGTTAACGTGGGATGAGGGTGTGCACAGAATTCCATATATTGAAAGATGAGTTATTAATGAAAGAATCCCTTAACCTGCTGGAAAATCTCTGAGAACAGAGCAAATCCTACAGTCTCACTTCTGCATGGTGGGACTGGGAGAGGCATAGGGTTTCACATTTCTCCTTCCTGGGGCTCCTCCAGACCCTACAGGGGGACATGGTGTTCCCAAAACTCTCTTTGGAGCATTTGGAGCATCTCCTTGGCTGATGGTACTGAGTCTGTCATGTGCCAGTTGCCCAGGACCTGTCTCAGTTCCACCTGCCCCATGTCAGGTGTTTCACAGAGCACAGGGTTTTGCAGGGCTATCAAACACTCTTCTGCAAGTTCCTTGGATTTCTTGCTTTGTGTCACTTCAGCACAGTCTGAGGGTTTAAACTGGCACCCAGCAGTGTTTCCCACAGCACTGACTTCACCAGGCTTAGACCAGCATCCCAATCAGAGCTTTCCCACAGGGTATTTTCTGTGAGAACTCTAAAAATAGGTGTTCACAGTAGGGACGTGTTGTGGAATGCCACAATAAACCCGAGAGCCAGGAGTTTTCTCCGAGCAAACACACAGAATAGGGCAAACACATTTCAGGGGAGAAAGCCTGTCCTGGAGGAGAAGCTCAGAAAGGAGCCAGATGAGAGCCTTTGTTTGCACCATGAACAGAGCTGATGACTGGTGCTTCTGCAGGGGAGGGGGAGGTGGGACCAGTGCCTGCAGAGGATGGAGAGGGCGCTTCAGAGACATGGGAAGAATTTGCTCTGCAATTCAGAAACCTGCCCGTGGCACAGGATGGTTGTACTGGCCTGAATCTGCTTGCCCATCTTTGTGCAGGTCCAGTTTAGCCCAGTAAGCCACTGGTCCCAGTGGGACCTCGAGGCCAGGACACAAATGGGAGCAGATAGGAGAGGGCTCTGCCCTCAGTTCTGAGCCTGAGATCTCCTCGTGCTCACCTTGGGACCTGAGGGACTTTGCTGCTGGTTTTGCCATCAGGTTTTAACCCTGTGGCCCCTGTTGCTGGTGTGACTGGTGCGGTGTGGAGTGGCACGAGCAGAGGTTCAGCAGGAGGGGTGAGGAGCAGCAGGGACTCTCCAGGCTGACGTGAGCCCGAGAAATGAGGCACAAAGGTACAGGATGTGTGTTTGAGATGGGGATAAAGGTCTTGTCTTCCTGATTCATTTCCAGCATTTTCCTACACTCCTAGCAAAGGCACTCTGTTCTCCTGGTGCTTTCTGTGCTGCTCCAGGTTTCTCTGAGCTGAGAGCTTGTTGGATAAGGAGTGATCCCGGACTCCAGAACTCTGTCCTTTCCCAGGAGTTGCAGAGAGCAGGAATAAGCACTACTGGACTATGGAGGTTGTCAGTGGGAAGTCTGTTCCCATGTGAAGGTGGTTAATCCTTATTTTACCACATCCTCGGTGGCTAAAACTTTCTGTATTTATTACTTGCAGTCAGATCTCACAAAGCAACAGAACGGGTTCAAGATCACCTTGAAAACGTTAGAGGACAACTTGCTCTCTCGGCTGTCATCAGCATCTGGGAATTTCCTGGGAGACACAGCGTTGGTGGAGAACCTGGAGACCACTAAAAGGACAGCTGCAGAGATTGTGGAGAAGGTACAAGGACAGTGACAGCCTGGAGAAAAGCATGGCTGTGATCCTTTAAGGATTTCTGGGTGGAATGTAACCTCTGCTCTGCCCACCTCTGCTCCATCTGCCGAGCAGAGAATAGAAATTGGTATTAAATTGTAAATGCTCTCCATTCTGGAGAGCTCCAGGCCATTTAGTTCTTTGGAGCTTTTTTTTGTGTTAAATGACCTATTTAAGACCAAGAGAAAACATTGGTGCCTGCTGTAAAGACAATAAAATTTACACACTGTATCAAGGCAGCTTTAAACTGTTCCAGCACGATCCTGGGTACATCACACTGCCTCAGTTAGGCTGGATTTTAGTACTGACCAGGGACTGGAATCTGGTGAGTCTGTGATCTCGAGTAAATCTGCAATAACTCACGTATTTCACACCCTTCCATTCCTCAGAGCATAAATCAGCATTTGTAGGAGCTGTGTGAGCACTGCCACCTGCCCAGCTGCCCTTGCATGGGCTTAGGTAAACACACAGAGGTTTTTCCTTGCCTTGAGAGCACTTGGGAAGTGTGGTTCCCATGCCAGGATTGTCCCAGGACCCCGGTGTGGCCGTTCAGCTGCTCCCCTCTGCAGAGCCCCCATCTCCAGAGCCTGCACTTGCCCTTCCCCAGCCACTGGCCCATGTTCTGCCTGGCTGGGGCTGGAACTGCCTCTCGCTTCCCAGCCAGTGACCAAGAAACTGAGTGATCCTCCCTCCACGTTAAAATTCAGAATTATTTTCCATTTGTGGTGCATCAGGTGCATTCAGCTGCCTGGGGAGGGGTTGCTTGGACCCTCAGAGGGGGTGTTGAAGGGACTTTTTGACATGGAAAGCTTGGCATCTCCCCCTTGAAGTAAGTGGTTTGGAAGTGTTCCACCTCCTAAACCAGCAGTGCCAACAGGGGATGAATTTTAGAGTTTGCACCTGGATTTGATGAGTTTGTTCCCACCTGGAAGGCTGTGGAAGAGCCCTGTTAGAGGTTCAAGTCAAGCCTCACTCTCTTTTTGGTCTGTCTACCCAAAGAAAGGTGTTCAGCCAACATTTTCCTTCCTATGGAAGTCCTCCCTGCACTACAGATGAAGAGCATCTGCCTGCCCCACCTCTGGCTCTGAGTTTCAGCAGGGGCTGTGTGATGCTGTGCTGGCTGGTTCTGCCACAGAAACCTTAGGAAGGACTGGAGAGGGACTTCTTGCAGTTATAGGACAAGGGGAATGGCTTCAAGATGAAAATGAGCAGATTTAGATCAGATGTTAGGAAGAAATTCTTCCCTGTGAGGGTGGGGAGGCCCTGGCACAGGGTGCCCAGAGCAGCTGTGGCTGCCCCTGGATCCCTGGCAGTGCCCAAGGCCAGGCTGGACAGGGCTTGGAGCAGCCTGGGACAGTGGAAGGTGTTGCTGAGTGGAATGAGAAGAGCTTTGAGGTCCCTTCCAACCCAAACCATCCTGGGATTCTGTGATCCCATTGCATGGTTTGCTGAGCTGGCTGGGTCAGCAGTGTCTCAGCAGCTCCTGGCCATGCTGTAAGACACGTCTGTCCTCAGCCAGGGAAAATAAACCCCAGGAGGCTCAGGGATGTCACTTCGTGCTGCTGAGGTGGAATGGAAGAACAAACAGGACCGAGGTGATAGTGGGGTGCTGTATCTGCCAAGAAGATTTTCACATGTCCCCCACAGCAGCTGCAGAGCCCTGAGCAGCGAGGTGGGAGGGTTTGGTGCTGCTGAGGAAAGGCAGCAAAGAGCTGTTCTAAATTAGCAGCTCTCAGCCCTGGGGAAGCTGCCTGAGAGCAGCACTGGGGCTGCTCAACCCAGGGTTGTTAATGACCCGCACAGGAGGGGGGCAATTAGCACGAGAAACTCATTGATGAGAAAACAAATTCCAGTTAGCAAAGAGCAGGGGTCCTAGGGAGAAGTCTGGAGGGGACTCAGGAAAATGGGGGATTGGGCAACTGGGTGGAAAATGGGGTTAAATGGAAGGTTGCAGAGGGGAGGATGCTGGGGAGGGCAGCTCCAGCCTGGCACGGGCTGGTCCCACGGGGTCACTTGTGGGTTGCCCTGATGACTTTGTGGCCGATGTCCCCCCTCCCTGGGCTGCCCCTACTGCTCAGGGGTGTTGTGACAGGAATTCTGTTGCGTGTTTCTCTCCAGGTGCAGGAGTTTAAGGTGGCAGAAGCCAGGATTAACGAGGCCAGGGAGCACTACAGGCCCGTGGCCAGCCGCGCCTCCCTGCTCTACTTCACCATGAACGAGCTGCACGCCATCCATCCCATGTACCAGTTCTCCCTGAAGGTACCTGCCCTCCAGGGGGGCTCCGGGGGGCTGCTCCCTCTTCCTGGGGTTCATAAAATGAGAATTATAGAGTCACAGAGTCACAGAATCACACAGGGTTTGAGTTGGAAGGGGCCTTGAAGCCCATCCTGTTTCTCCCCTGTACAGGAGGACACCTTCCACTCTCCCAGGTTGCTCCAAGCCCTGTCTAGAAAAAGTTACAGCTTTAATATTTTATTCAATGGGAAATGGGTTTTTTGTCACATAAGACAGGTATTTTGGGGGATGGAGGGTTAAATGAGCATCCTGCTCTACAACTTCTTCCAAACGATTTCTTACCTTGACAAGTGCCCTGGAAAAAGGAATTGAGGAGAGACTACAAAATTCTGAGGCTCATCCACAAAGAAGCTTTTCCTTTTGACATCCACGATTCGTTTGTTGAAGTAATTTTGTCAGGAAAATGTACAGAATATCTTTTGTGCCTTTTGAAAGATTCATCCCTTACACATACATAATAGTTACAGGGGTTCCTGAGGTTTCACTTTTAATCTGTGTCTCCCATAGTTAGTTTGTTTTATGTTTTCCAGTGAACATTAGCAGCGTGTATAAATACATAGAAAATTATTGGGTGAAATGTTTTCTCTAATAAATTTTGATGACAGACCATAAAGCATCGTGTAAAGATGCACAGGGATGATTTTAGAATACTTGCCACACAGCTGGGAGCCCATTACAAATTAGAACATGAAGATTTATGTGCTGCTCTGCAGCACGTTTTAACACAATTTAAAGAAACGTTAAGCAGGAAAATGCATTCTGCAATTATTTAATAATGCATTAGGTATCAATGTTGCTTTAATTTGTTGAGGCATCATTTTTCCTTTGTAGAACCCTAAAAATAAGGCTGCCAACGTGGTCGTGCCTGGACCAGTTGGTGCCATCACTGTGTATTGGCCTGGTTGTTTCCTTCACTGGAGCCTTTGCACTGCTAAACAGGACTTGGCTTTTATTTTCCTGTTAATTTTCTTTTTCCAGTTGCATTTGGTAATTTACTCATGCTTTTAATTTGGACGACTCTGAAAGTTTTTTGCCTTTTATCACTTGGATCAGAAATGCTGTTGCAATAATCCTTAATCTCTTGTATAAGAGGGTTGTTCTCGATGCAGACACCCACCCTTGGGGGGACTTCACTGGCTGCTTCAGCTCACTACCAGTGCTCCCTGCCCTCTTCAGCCAGTCCTTTGATGGATCCAGACAGTAAGACACTCCCAGGACTTAATAATAATAACAATAACAATTNTTAACATTAATATTATATTATTATTATTATTATTATTATTATTATTATTATTATTATTATTATTGTTGGTGTTGTTGTTGTTTTTGCTGTGGCTGCCCCTGGATCCCTNACTTGATATGTAATTGATATATTAAATATAGTATATTCCTATATATTAATATATTATACATATTCTATATTTATATATTAATATATATAAAATATAGTATATATTTTATACATTCTATATTTATATATTTTATATATTANAGGACTGATGAGCTTGTGTCTGTGTTCTCTGTGCTGTGTCCCCGCCCTGGGGAGCGCAGTGTCCTGGGGATGTCCCCGCTGCCGGGCTCTGTGCGTTCCCTGCCCTGCAGCGCCTGAGCTGGCACCGCAGGGGCACCCAGGGCCGTGCAAAGGGCATCTCCCAACCCCTGTGCCCCTCTGCCCTCCCAGGCGTTCCACGTGGTGTTCCAGAAGGCCCTGGAGAGGGCAGCTCCTGCTGAGAGCCTGGCGGGGCGGGTGCTGAGCCTCACTGACAGCATCACCTTCTCCGTGTTCCAGTACACGGCCCGGGGGCTCTTCGAGAGGGACAAACTGACCTTCAGTGCCCAGCTCACCTTCCAGGTACCAGCACCCCCTCGGGCACTCAGTGCCACAGCAGCCCGTACAGGGGCTGAGGGCCTGATTGTCTTCACTGCCTCTCTTGGAATCCCAGAATCATCCAGGCTGGAAAAGCCCTCCCAGCCCAGCGAGTCCAACCCGATCCCCACCTTGTCCCCAGCCCAGAGCTCCGAGTGCCACCTCCAGCCCTTCCTTGGACACCTCCAGGGATGGGCACTCCAAACCTCCCTGGGCAGCCCCTGCCAAGGCCTGAGCACCCTTTCCATGGGGAAATTCCTGCTGCTGTCCAACCTGAGCCTCCCCTGGCCCAGCCTGAGGCCGTTCCCTCTCCTCCTGTCCCTGTTCCCTGGCAGCAGAGCCCGACCCCCCCGGCTGCCCCCTCCTGTCAGGGAGTTGTGCAGAGCCACAAGGTCCCCCCTGAGCCTCCTTTGCTCCAGGCTGAGCCCCTTTCCCAGCTCCCTCAGCCTCTCCTCGCAGGATTTATTCCTGCCAGTAGCAGGCACAGATGCTGTGTTGGATTTGAATTTTGCTGACAAAGGTTATGTGAGAGAGTAATTCCTGCTTGCAGGACCTGGAAGAAACGGCAAAGCAAAGTGGCCTGGAAGGCTTCTTGCATTTAACATGAAGAAGTGCTCACTGCAGAGCTGCTGTCCCTCTGTGTTTGTATAATTTTTAGTGTCCAATCTGGCTCTGCTGCCAGGGCCTTCTCCCCAGGGTGCTCTCCACCCACCTGGATCTCAGCCTTTACCACATGGTTTTCCCAGCTTTCTTCCTGTTCTGTTGTCAGTCTCCACACTATTCCTGGTCCTCTTTTGGGACACCCAGAGCACCTACATGGTGTGTCCATCACACCCCTCCAACATGGGGCATGCTGTACGTTTTAGCCACACATTTTTCAAGCACGTTAATTGAATAATGCATCTGCTGGAGTTTGTTGCTGCTCTGGATCCTGGCTGCTCTAGGATATCTCGTTTGTTTGGATTTGCAGATACTTCTGATGAATAAGGAAATCAACCCAGCAGAACTGGATTTCCTGCTCAGATACCCAGCACAGCCAGGAGTCACGAGCCCTGTGGAGTTCCTGTCTGATCACTCCTGGGGAGGAATCAAGGTACCTGATCCATGGGAAATCAGCTCCCCTTATCTCCTCTAAAAGCCCTTCAGCCCTTTAGGTGGGTCCTTGAGGCATTTGGTGAACAAAGTTCTGCCCATACGTGAGCACAAAAAGGCCACAGACACGGAGAGTTCTGCAGGTCCAGCACTGATTTTCAGGGTTCTTCCCTCTGAGATTTAGGCTTCTCCCTGTTAGACCAGACCGAGAATACCCTCAGGGGTTTGTGGTTATGGTTTGTAAAGGACATGGCCATGCCCCATTATTTGGGAAGAAGTGGGAATTTCTGCAGGGATGTGCTGGGGTTGGAGTTGTGACAGGTGCCAGACCTGCAGGGAAATACTGTCATGGGAATGGGCAGCTCTGGCACCTGCCCTGTGTTTGGAGTGAGAGGGGAGGAAGAGCATCCCAAAGAAATGACAGTTATCATATATTATATATTATATATTATATATTATATATTATATATTATATATTATATATTATATATGTGTTATATGTTATATATTATAGGACATATATAATCTATAATCTAGTCGATATCATATATTATATACCATGTATTATATATCATATATTATATATCATATATAATATATCCCATATTTGCTCCTCTTTGTCAACAAGTGTGAGTTGTGCTGGGTATGGACCTGATCCAGCAGGGTGGGATTTGTTTTCTGAAAAGGGTCCAAATATTCTCCACCTTTGGCCTGTTCATTCACACCTTGCTGGAGCTGGGATTGTGTCCCTTGTCTGACTGTGGTACTGGTCAGTCTCTGGCATCTGTGGTGATGTAAAAATCAGTTTTATTTACAGCGTGTTGCCTCTGTGGGATGTTTTCCTGGTGCAGTGAAGTAGGGAGTGAGGACTTCCAAGTTTCATTGGGATAGTCCTCAATTTTCCACCTGGGGCTTTGGGTTTTCCCTTTCTCTCCCTTCCCCCTGCTGAATGGAGAATGTGTCTGCTTCCTGAAGAGGGACCAGACAGAAAAACTTCAGCCAGGCCAAAGACGTCTGAAGAAATTCCCACTTCATCAACCTGTGATGTCAAGCAATGGAACCTCTCACTGAACCAGCTCTGTTCAGCCTCTAAAAGGTCTATTTCCATAATAATGAAGGAATTAAAAAACCCCTACACCTTTTTCTTAATCATCTTCTGTTCAGCGGTGGCACTTGGCTGTTCAGACAGCAGCAGCTTTAATTTTGTCCCTTATTTGAAGACAAATTAAATGGACACTGAGGGTCAACACACATAATCAGGAGGACTCAGCCATCAAGCCCATGAAACACAAACTTTGTAACAGCATGTTTTGTCTTTGGGCTGTGCAGCCTGTATGGATTGTAGATGTACATGCACATCATTGCTTGACATCACAGCTTTTCTCAGCTCTGCTCTGTCCCTGCCCATGTTCAGCCTGGGAAAATGGGGGTTGAAATGTGCATTTCAGTTCCCTGGAGTCCCTCTGGGTTCTCATTCTGCACCGCCTGGGAGTGCCCTGCATTGTAAAGCTTCCTCTTACTTCAGTCCTTTAAGCTTCCTCTGGAACGTGGCCTTCCTTCTGCCATGGGATTTAGAGGCTTCAGACTCTAATCCTCATTTTGGAGATACTTTTATGCATCTGAGGAAACACATATGTTTCCTGGCACTTGAGGACATGGGTTAGGGTTGATGGTTGGGCTTGGTGATCTTAGAGGTCTTTTCCAACCTTTATGATTCTGTGATTCTCTATGACTCCAGCAGTGCCCGAGGATGCCTTTGCCACCTGCCTGCAGGTGGTACATTCTCCAAACCAACACCTGCTGGGTTTGCAGTGAGTTTTCTTTGTGAGGTCATCCCTCCTTGTGCTGCCAGTCCCACTCCATGTGGCTGAAATGACCTTTCCTGTTCCCTGTGTGATTCCCTTCAGGATGAGCCCTTCCCACTCAGCTTCCTCTTCCCCACTGAAGAGGGTTTGTGGGTTTGGGGTTGAGGTGGAAACTGTGATGCATGCCACAAACGCATGTGCAGGTTTCCAGGTGTGCTGCACACCTCAGCTGTCCTCAGCCTGCATCTGATGGCCCCAGGAACTGCACATCTCCAAGAGTCACTGCCCAGAATCTGCACTAATTTTATGAATTTCAGGGCTTTCTGATAGAGAATTCTATGTTATCAGATACTGAATACCCTTCAGGTTGTCTTTTGTGACGATTGCAGCACTGATTATACTATAAATAATGTGGTTGGTGTCAACTTTATCAGTGTTTATGTTGATGTCTGTTGGTTTATTAGCCTTTGAGTTTTTGGCAGTTCTAGTTACTTGAGGCATGGGTTTAGTAAAATCATATTTTGTCACAGGCTGCTATAATTAGGTTAATTAGTCATGGCTTCTACACAGCTTATTAGCAGGCTAAAATCTCCTTTTCTTATATCAAGAAGATTAAATGCTATAATTGTTTCTTCAACAAAGCTTGAGCAAAGTACACTTCACATTTATATTTCAAATTCAAAGCGAAATTTAGCATTCTGCTGATTTTTCACAGAAACTTTGAAAATGCTCCAGCCCAAAGGGCTCCTTTGGCCAGGGAGTTCTGGCCAAGATAGTGCCAAAAGAAATCAATATTGATATTTGTGGCCCATTCTGAGCCTCCCACTTTGGGCACATTAACTTCCAAGGAAACTTCATTAAATGTTGAGGGCTCTGGGCATGCAACTGGCCTTGTGTGACTTGGCTGATTATTTATTGCTGGGGGTTGATTAATAATATATATAGGCCAATAATCCTTTGCAGCTGTGTGGCTGTTTGCAGCTCGTGGTGCTGGAGCATCTCATTTCGGAAGCATTCATTTATGATTTAGTTTTTCCAGCTTCTTTCCAGTTCAGCACAAAGTTTCACAGAGCCTTTTGCTGTAAGGTGGGTGCCAGGGAAGGTCGGTATTCACCCCTGGATGAAGAAACCCACAGCCCTGGCCAGAAGGATGTGGTTTGTAGGAAGAAGTAATAGCTTTTATTATATCTGCTAATAGACCTGGGAAAACAGGCACATTTCAGGCTCTTTGGTGCTTCTTTAAACCTGCAACAGGAATTGAATTCAAGCTGAATAAAGGCTGAGAAAAGCTGCTCTGAGCTTGGCTTGGTTCTGTTCATCAGTCAGATGTGTGGGAGGGAATGGTACCTGTGGAGCCCCTGCGGAGGAGCTTTCCTTGGCTCTGGAGCAGGGGAGGTGTTAGCAAAGGGCACAGTCATTGCCTCGGTGCAAATCCTGCCTCTGGGTCATTGAGGGTTAGTTGAGAGCAGGAAGGGGACAGAATTTTGTCATTTAATTAAAGCAGTGCCTTTGCTGAGTCCCTGGCTTTGGTGCTCGGTAGAGTTGGTCATTTCAGTCCTGTCGTTTGCAGGGGCTTAGCAGTGATCCCTTGAGAAGGCAAAAGTGTTCTTTTGCTCCTAATGAGGTTTTCTGTCTCTTTTCAATTTCCTTTATTACAGCCTGTTGTACTGTTCTCCCCCTCTGTGTTCCCAGCATCTGCTCTGAAAGTTTTTATTTCTGTTGGTACTTCTGAAAATGTTTTCTGTGCCCGTGCAATGCCGACCATTTCTCGTGGCTTGGCTGGTGGCTTCCTCACCAGTGAATTTGTGGACACACCTTAGACCACGGTGGCCACAACCAGGTGCAAATGCCATTTGGGAATTCTGGTCGTGTGACTGAATTAACACAGAATCCATGTAGAGATTGTCCTCTGGAGAGTGAGTATTCTCTGAATTCATCTCTGAAGTGATGCTCTGTGGTCCCTTGAACCCTGTGTGAAGCCCAGGCTGCCCTGTTGAGCTGTTGTTGGTTATCCCCAGGCCAAGGACAGACAGCTCCTGTCATGGCTCTTCTCTGAGCATGATATTGAAATGATGTCATTTGGTTTTAGGGTTGTTTGGCCTTTCAGACCCTATCCAGACTAACCAGTAAAATGAGCCAGCAGTTGTTTGCTGGCCCTGGCAGCACCTGACTGCACACAGTGAAACTCCCCTGACCTCCCAAACCAGAGCCGCCTCACCCATTGTTTCCTGTGGGCAGCCCTGCAGAGTGCTGCCCTGGGTCGTGCCCAGCCATTTCCTGAGAGCAGGAGAGCTCACCAAAGCCAAAGGTGAGCCAGCAAGACACTGGCAAATTGTGTGGCTCACCCTGAGCTTGTGCCTGGGCACTTTCTGCAGGCACAGATGGAGGAGCAGATCAGCAGGGAGGGAACAGCACCTTCCCCTCGCCGTGCTGGGCCCTGAGACCCGCAGGGACAAATTCCTTCTGCCCGTGGTCTGACACAGCCTTGCTCTGGAACAGCCCTGTGGGCGTGGGTTTAGGCCTGAGTTTAGACCCTGTGCCCATCAGTGGCTCAGGCACAGCCTCACACAAGGCACGGTCACCCTTTCTGTTCAGACCAGGCTGGTGTTCCCTGGGGTGCAGCAGAGCCCTGGGTGTGTGCCTGGCAAAGATCACCTGGGCATCCCCTGGGGCCAGATGGGCACTTCTCAAGCTTCACCACCACTGATGGAGCCGTGGGCTGTGCCCTCATGGTCTTCACTGCAGTGGTTGCCTTGGCCAAAACCAAAACCAGGAGAAGGTGAGGGCGGTTCTGGAGGGTCTCCCTGGGACCCCAGTCATTCCTGACAAGTTCTCCCGAGCTCCAGCTCCTCCATGTTCCCCGTGGTCCCTGGCTCCCCGTGGTGCACGTGGCTGTCCCCGTGGCCGGCTGTTCCGGGAGCCTCGGTTGGGATGCGCGTTTCCCGAGCCTGATTTCCTTTGTGAGATTTCCTGCAGTGCCTCTTCAGTGCTGAATGCAGATGTGTCCCACGGGATGAGTGCAGCGAGTTAGTACACAGCAGGAGTACACCTGGCCAAGTTGGATTACTTCTTATCCCAATCACTTCCCTCATCTTTTTCTGAAGAGGAAGAATTTTCATTATGTAGATATGAAAACGCCACTGAAAGGGCATTGTTTAATAAATGTGATGTTGAATAATGAGCTCTAAATACCGAATTCAGCTTTTGAGGAGGAGAACAGCCCTAGACAAAGTCGTATATTAACTCCATATTTATAATTTTGCAGAATGCAGATGATAAGATTGCGTGTGTGGCTTATGAGATAAAATACCGAAGCATATATTTTGCATTTAAGAAAACTGGAATTTTTTTGGACAAAAGAACAGAAATCTCTCTTCCAACTTTCTCTTCTTGCACTTTTTAGATGAGGAAATTTTTCATTCTTCTCCAAGATTCATTGTGACACAATCTGCTGCACACATTGTGCTCTCTGTGCATATGCAATGTCCTTTGATCAGGCTGGTCAGACAGGAAAGGCTCACAGCTCACAGCTTCCCTCCTACATTCAGAATTATGATTATGCCAGAAAACCATAGTCTTAATTAAATATCTTCCATTAACTCAGTTCTTTAGATGTGCAGCCTTTTAGAGCATCTTTGATAGAAAACATTGATTGTGACACTTCAAATGGGCATTTATCTGCTCTCGTCTAGAAGTTTCCTAAGGACATTCTTCTCTCCTCTGTATCAAGTCTCAGAGAAATATTCCCGGTGTCTCACAGAAATGCTACTTGAGAAGGTTTTACCTTTTTTTTCCCCTTTTCTTTTTTAACCTGCTGGCTAATGATCTGATGCTTATCTGAAATACAGCAGAGATTGTGATCACATCAAATATTTAAGGACGCACTTTGTCGGTTTGATTACAGAGTGGAAATCGAGTTTTCCTGGATGCTCTACAGCCTCTGTCTTTCCCTGACACAAAGCCTGCTGTCAGCTGAGCATTTGGAATGTAAAAGCCTCTTCACCCTCTAAAAAGAAGGAAATGGAAGTAATGGCTTCATCCTGCCCTTGGGTCACACCAACCCCAGGCTGGGGCAGAGGGGCTGGAAAACTGGGAAAGGCCCTGGGGGTGCTGGTGACAGAGGCTGGACATGAATCCAGGTGTGCCCAAGTGGACAAGAGGCCAAAGGCACCTGAGCTGTGCCAGCCCTGGGGTGGCAGCAGGGCCAGGGCAGTGCCCATCCCCTGTGCTGGCACTGCTGAGGCACCTCCAGTGCTGGGGCAGCTCTGGGACACTCAGGACAAGAAGGACCCTGAGGGGCTGGAGCGTGTCCAGGGCAGGGAACGGAGCTGGGAAGGGTCTGGAGCAGCAGGAGAGGCTGAGGGAGCTGGGAAAGGGGCTCAGCCTGGAGAAAAGGAGGCTCAGGGGGGACCTTGTGGCTCTGCACACAGGGCAGGGCTGGCACAGAGCGCTGCAGCTTCCATCCCCAAGGTTCTTTGAGCAGGGCTGTGACCACGGGTGGGGAGGATCTCGGGGCTGTGTGCCCNTGAGCTGTGCCAGCCCTGGGGTGGCAGCAGGGCCAGGGCAGTGCCCATCCCCTGTGCTGGCACTGCTGAGGCACCTCCAGTGCTGGGGCAGCTCTGGGACACTCAGGACAAGAAGGACCCTGAGGGGCTGGAGCGTGTCCAGGGCAGGGAACGGAGCTGGGAAGGGTCTGGAGCAGCAGGAGAGGCTGAGGGAGCTGGGAAAGGGGCTCAGCCTGGAGAAAAGGAGGCTCAGGGGGGACCTTGTGGCTCTGCACACAGGGCAGGGCTGGCACAGAGCGCTGCAGCTTCCATCCCCAAGGTTCTTTGAGCAGGGCTGTGACCACGGGTGGGGAGGATCTCGGGGCTGTGTGCCCCAGCTCTGGGAGGAGCAGCTCTACAGCTTGTTCCCTCTGCTGCCTGTTCTTGAGGCCAGTCCTGCTCCAGTGTCACCATGAAACCACGGCTGGGAGAAGTCTCATCAGGGGACGAGTCCATTCATCTGTGTCCATTTATCAGGACAGAACCATGGACATTGAGAGCTTTCCAGCAGGGGAGATCTGGAAACAGCTGCTTCAGCTGAATTCTTGCAGAAAACAGGACTTATTTTCTCTTTCAGCTTTGCTGTGCATTGGCCCATGGCAATGGCCCATCTGGGATTTATAACAACCAAATCCAGGGAAGTTTTCAGAAATACACAAGTACCACCTTTCAGCTGCCCTCGGGGCCCCATGCCCAGCTTCTGGCTGTGTGTCCCTGATGTGCTGAGAGGCATCCAAGAGTGAAGAGGAAAGATGGAAAGCACGGCTTGGGAGAACAGCCTGACTCTGCAAGGCCCATTCTCAAACCCACTCGGACAAACTTTTTAGAAAATGGAGAGAAAATGTCAACATGAACCCGTCTGGGAAACGTCTCAGGCAAAATGAGGAAAATATGGTGGGTGGTTGTAAGCAATGAGAATACAAAGAGTGTGACTAAGTCTCAGTTCTGTTTCTGACCTTTCCCGTCAAGAGGAGCTGGCTCTAAGAATGCGCTGGTAGGAAGGAGATGAGTGCTGGAGCCATCGTTCCCTAATTTATGATATTTCACTGGGAATTTTCTGGGGAAAGGTGGTGAGATCCGACCCGTCGCTCATCAGACTGCTTGTGGTGTCCATCCTTCGTGTTGTGATGCCCTGGGAGCCTGCAGATAAACAGGGTGGGTTTGGACAGGGATGTGTTGTGGCTCTGCACACCTCCTGTCCCCACTGAAAGCAGAAGCAGCAAGGAGGAGTTTGAAGGGAGACAGGGGCATACAGTGCCTTGAGCTTGTCAACCAGATTTTGTGAAAGAAATAAGGAGGGTTGAAATAACATTTTTGTGTTGAAAGGTGATTGAAGCTTGGCAAACCCCATCAAATCTTTATTTTCACCTTTGGTAGAGATTTTTCTTGCGAGTTAAATTATTCAGGTAGTGCGGCTAAACAGAAAATAACACCTTCAGTGCATGAATAATACAACCCCAAACCTGGGATGGAAGAGATTGTAAATAATCCATCATCTGCTTCATTAATTGCTCTAGTTAACAGTAGTATTTAAATGGAGCAATTCATCTGCCCATACGTCTTTTTCCTGAATGATCCAATCCATCAATTGAAGCCAGGTGCAGGTCTGACTTTGCCATTCTTCCAGGAGCTGTCATTTTCCAGCTGTGGGGATGCTGGTTTTCCTAAAGACTGTTGGGCCAGCTGCAGAAAATGAAAGAAAGGAATTATGAATATTCACTGAAACCTGTGTAAGCAGTGCCCGTGGACAGTGTAAGACCTTTACAAAGTGCTTGGGGGATCACAGAATTGTGGGGTTGTTAAGGTTGGAAAAGACCCTCGAGATCCTCGAGTGGCACAAGTGCTGAGCACTGTGAACTTCTCATTTGTGGATTTCTGCTTAAAAACTGTGAAACATAATTCATAAAGCCACAGCTCCTTAATTCTGCGGGTGAAATCGTGACTAATCATCAGGATTTAATCATCTCACAGATTGTTACAACTGTGAGAATATGAAATATCATTTCTTTCCAGTGCTCCCAGGTTGTGTGATTTTTATAGAGAGAGGTTTGATGTTCAGTGTGTTCCCTACAGAAGATCATTTTTTAAAGCAGAGGCTCAAGTTTTTTTTTAAAGAAAAGCAAGATATATAAGTAAAAACTGTAAGTAAAAACCAGATATAACCTGAAGCCTCAAAAGATAATGATAGCTTTTACAAAAACCCTCAAATCCCTTTATTTTGATTTCCTTCTGTCTTTTAAAACGCAGTCTCATGGCTGCTGGGGAGGTGGGTAACTGGGTGTTGGGAGTGTTCTGGCAGCTCTGCCTTTACTGGCTCTGTTTTATTTTCACCCTGTTTGTGTCAGTACAGGGCACAGCCACGAGGTGATTTTGTCCTGCCTTGCCCCAGAGCTGTTCTCGAGTCAGGTGGTATTTTAAATCATGGAAATATTTTAAAATGCAAAAAATCTCTTATTTTTTAAAGTAGGATTCCTTTTGGAACTGAAGGGAAGGAAACACGGCGCTAATATACGTGTTTGGGGTTTTTTAAGGTTTTATAACATCTTGTGAAGCAACACCTAGACTTGAGGCTGGTTTGAGCAGATGGTTTCCTTAGAACAGTTGCCTTTAGTGATCAGAGCAAGTGTTCCCTCTAATAAATGTCCAGGACTTGTTGTGCTGTGTCTGGCACTAGGAGATAACTCGTGGGCAGCAGCAGCCCTTTGGACTTGTTCTCTTCTCTGAAGACTCCTCTGGATTGTGAGGGTTTCCTCTCCTCCTTGGGTGTCCTCCTTGTCCCCCCAGATGTTGTCACCACAAAGATCCCCCCCTTTCCTTGGATCCTTGGCTGTGTGTGGAGGACACTGCCAGGATTCGTGTCCCGCAGCCAGGGGCTGGTCCTGCTGTGTTTCCCAGAGCTGTGGGGGAATGAGAGAGCTCTGCACCCGGGAAGGTGTGAACCCCACGGAGCTGCTGCCACACCAGCCCCACAGCAACACTGCTTCTGGCTTAGATGAGCAACTGCCAGAGGAACCTGAAGTGACAAAGCAACTTGTCTGTGACTCAGTGAATGAAAAACCATCTTCTCTGAGAAGGTGGTGGATCCTCTCCTTGACATGGTGTGAAGAGCCCTGTTTTGCTGAAAAAGTCTCATTTTGAGATGTAAGCTCCAGCCCCTCCTGTTTCCAGCCGTCAGAGATGATCACAGTGTGGGCTGCAAAGACAAGAGCTCGGGTCCTCCTCGGATCATTTTCTATTTCAACCGATATTTTTTGTCTCTCTCAATTGCCATGACAACTCTAAGTGACAAATGTACTTTTCATTATGTGGACAAAAATAGATACCCTGCACAGGTTGATGTGCAGTTCCCATCTGCTGCCCTACTGTACCTCTCCTGCCTGGGAACAGGGATCTGTTAGTGCTGGACTAAGTTTCCTGGAAAAATTCACACCAGAGGTGTTGAAAAGCAATTAATATTCCCAGAAAGATTACTGATTGAGAGAGCTTTCACTCCACTGGCTTTTAAATGGAAGCATCTGCCATTAATACCATCACTCCTAATAAATGCTATTAAAATTCTTGACTAATGAAAATTTTAGCGTTAATTTATATAACACAGAGTTTTTATTTGCAATTAGAGCTTTCGTGATTCTGCAGTATGTTGTTCAGGGAGAGAGGGAGACTATCATTTCTGATTACATGTCTGTCATTTAGTTAGAAAAAAGCAATTTTTCAGAGTCTCCCTTGTTAACATCAGCCAAGAGACTTCTCAAAGCAGCAGCAGCCAAAATTCTGAAGTGATATTTTAAGTAAATCTCATCAAAAATCAACAGTGAGAAGATGTTTTATGTAAGCACTTGCACTGAGAATTCCCCGAATTCAACATTTGCCATTGTTTTACACTCAGCCATGAGAGGTGCACTGAATACATTTATTGCTGCAAGGACCAGGGCTTGGCAGGTCAGAATCTGTGGCATCATCCCTGGGAATTTCAGTTTCTCATGTTCGGTGCTCTGGTTTCTCACAGGAACCAGGGTATGGCGCTGAGTCTGGAGCCAGTCCTTCTGCCGCTGACATTTCTCCTTGTTCGTGCAAATCCACACATGGAAGCAACAGCTGTGAATCACTCCTCTGCTCACAGTCTCCATGGAATTCCCTGGATCCCTGGGAATTTGGCTTGGGGCTGGTCAGTGGAGAGCTGAGCCCGTCCGTGCTGTGGCTCTGCAAACCCTCTGCTCTTCCCCGTGCCTCGGGTGGAGGGGCTGATGGAATGCTGCCTTTGGGCAGGGCTGGGCTTGTTGCAGAAGAGTTTATGGTGGTATCTGCAAGTTCTCCTCTGCCCTGAGCTCTGGTTCTGGCCCTCGAGCACACGGCCTGTGAGGGAAGGAGGGGGGATTTGTGCAGCTAGGAGAGGGCAGAGCCGTGTTCCCCATCTTGGCAGTGTGTAATAAGGATCAGCTGTGACAAACTGCAGCTTGGGAGGTTCTGCTTGAACACGCTTTTTAAAAAATCATCTCCTTTAGTGTAAGGGCAGCCCAGCCCTACAGCAGGGCACCCAGAGGGGCTGAGAGCTTCACCTTGGAGGGCAACGTTTTGGTGGACACAGCCATGGGCAGACCCAGCCTGAGCAGGAACTTGGCCTGGGCCTCTCCAGAGGGATTTTCCAAGCAGTGCTTCTGTGAAGCTGTGAGTGGATACACAGCAAAGGGTCACAGCACCCTCTGGGAACAGCTCCACAACCTCTTTCCCTCTGTCATCCACAGGCATTCGACCTGGCACAGGGTGCCCAGAGCAGCTGTGGCTGCCCCTGGATCCCTGGCAGTGCCCAAGGCCAGGCTGGACATTGGGGCTTGGAGCAGCCTGGGACAGTGGAAGGTGTCCCTGCCCACAGCAGGGATTTGAAATGAGTTGAAATTCAAGTCCCTTCCAACCCAAACCATTCTGTGAGCCTGTAATTCCCACTGCTAAAAACGTGAAGGCGTTTGTTATCAGAAGCCCCCTTTTCTGACATCTTCCTCTCCTCTCTTCACTCTCTGTCTGTAAATTCAGTCTGTTAGGAAGAGCAAAATTTTACACTGCTCTTGTCTTCTCACTGGGAAGCCTTCCAGAGGAAAAGTGGGGTTTTTAAAACAGTGTGATCCTCAATGTCTTCTGCCTTGTTTGCAACAGACAATCCCTCACACCTCTGCCAGGGCCCTTCTGGGACTTTCCAAGCCCTGTGCAAGGGTGGATCTTCCCAGTTCATCTGAACAAGGTGTGAAAACAGTATTTCCCAAAGGGCTTCCTCAGGGGCTTCCCACAGTGAGGCCTTATGGGGTGGGAGCAGGAGCACTGCTGTGGGGAACACCTCTGCTCATCAAGAAGCTTCTGCTTCCCTCTGATGCCCTTGTGTTTCTGTAGAAAACAGCTCATTCACTGTTGTCCTTCACTTGTCTTTAATCCTTCACTTGTCTTTTCCATTTCGTGTTCAGCCGCTCACAGCTCCAGATTATGCCAAATGAAGATGTTTGTTTCAGTGAGAATTTTACTCGAATCCAGAAGAGCCTTACGAGCTCTGCAATGTGTTCTGCCACCACTTGTGTGAAAGAGAATTTGGATTCTTCACTTGTCTGCATAACATTTATAGTTGCCACTTTCTAACTACAAAATTCAAGTGCATTTTCATTGTAATTTTAATTTGTTTAATGCCTTGCTGGGCTGGTTTTGGGGGCATTCTTCAGCTGCCTGTGTCTGCTACAGACTTGTAGCACCTAGAATTTCATCTTTGTGTGCATTTGGCAAGTGGAAACCCAATGATTTGATTTTTATCACAATCCTGGATGGGCTGAGTGCTTGAACAGAGAAAGCACCCACCTCTTTACATCTGCCCTGCGTTTGTGGAGGTTCCTGGCTCCGTGGTCACCATGAGATGAGTGGGAAGGCTCAGTGTTGTGGGTTCACAGAGGGATGTGAGTGGGGGAACAGGGAGAGAAAAGCCACTGCGTGTGGATGAAATGACCCAACCCATGGTAAGGGGGATGGAACAAGATAATCTTCAAGGTCCCTTCCAACCCAAACCATTCTGTGCTTCTGTGAAGACAAATAATATTCCAACTGTGAAATCCCTTTTAAAAAGAGTGTTGGTGAGCATGGCGTGTCTGAGTGTTTGTTCAGCACGTGTTTCAGCAGCTGCTGTGGGTTTTGCTGCACGATTCTCGTTTCTGTGGAACCAGTGAAGAGACCATGCAGCTCATGGGAATGCCAAAAATGTACTCTCCTATCAGACATGGGCTCCAAATTTCCAGCTCCATCCAAAACAGGCATTTCTGGGATAACTGACAGCAGCAAGTCCTTGTCACCAGAGATTTTTCCAAACAGGAGAGGAGAGTTTTTCCCTTTTTGGGTCATGAACAGGGCGTGCTGGTTGATGCCAAAATCTTTCATCCTTCCCTGGACTGTCCCTTCCGAGGAGAATGGACAAAATCTGGTCCTGATGGGTTTCTGGCTGTGGTTGCCAGACTCCAGCTCCCTGGTGGAGCAAACCATGAGGAGTCAGTAGCGTTAGAAGAACGGTTCAGAGGCACATAGGATTGTTCTTCCTGACCTTCCTTGAATTTTTCCAGGCTCTCTCATCCATGGAGGAGTTCAGAAACCTGGATCGGGATATTGAAGGGTCTGCAAAGCGGTGGAAGAAATTTGTGGAGTCGGAGTGTCCTGAAAAGGAGAGGTTCCCCCAGGACTGGAAGAACAAGTCAGCTCTGCAGCGCCTGTGCATCATGAGAGCCCTGCGGCCCGACCGCGTCCCCTGCGCCCTCAGGTGGGGCCGGGGCAGCTCTGGGGCTGGGCTGGGCTTCGTGGGGAGCAGGAGCAATTCGGGGATGTGTTTGCACTTGGGAATGTCAGTACATTTTTGGGATGTGAGTTCTGGGATATGGGTTCCTATCAAGGGGTCTTGAATGAACCGTGAGGGTGGGGAGGCCCTGGCACAAGGTGCCCAGAGCAGCTGTGGCTGCCCCTGGATCCCTGGCAGTGCCCAAGGCCAGGCTGGATGGGGCTGGGAGCAGCCTGGGACAGTGGGAGGTGTCCCTGCATGGCAGGGGTGGCACTGGATGGTTTTTAAGCTCCTGTCCAACCCAAACCATTTTGAGATTCTATGATTCTCTTCGGTGCATTTGAAGATATAACATTTTTTTGATTGTTTTAAAGTTGTCCAGGCCAAAACCCCACCCTTTTCCTTTGTCTAAAAGATGTAAAAAAAGCATTTTCTTTCACAAAATCAGCTTTGCTCGTGGGCTTTGTGCTCCAGCATCTCCTTGGCTCCATCCCAGTGCCAAGCCCCTGCTGTCCCTGCTCGGGGACACAGGCAGTGGAGGGGACTCCACCATCACCATGCAGGTGTTGCACATCTGCTGCATTTTGGGTGATCATCACAACCTCTAGGGCTCCATAACATCTGTTTTAGCTACTAGATAATTTTTGGCTGCACCAGAATAAAGAATAGAAGTAAAGGAAAGTCTTAGAGAGGTTTTCTCTCTCCTTTTTTTTTTCTTCTTTTTCTGTAAAATGCAAAATTTATGGGCTGCTGGTTCTGAAAGTTGTAGTGGTAAATTATGTAGTGAAGGTAACTGGGCGAGGCTAAACTTCCTGAAGTTATGCAAAAGCAACATTCTTGTTCCAGGACAACCTAAAGGTCTTTCACTCTGTTAGGACTTGGTTTTCCCTTCTCTGCCCAATGTTTTGACATTTCGGTGATGTCTCTCATGCTCCTGCTTCTCCAGTGGTTTATATTCCTGCACCACCTGATGTGCACATGTCAGGGTATATTACTCACTGTACGAACTACATCTGTTTGTGCTTTAAAGTTCACAGAAAAACACAGACAAGACAGAGTGAAGTCTCCCCGTGGTCAATGGTATTATTTTTTACTAGAATAAATACTGTAGTTTATCACAGTACTACTACTAATCTATCTTCTTTTTCATTTCTTACTCTTATGGCTGGATTCTTCATGTGTCTCTGAGCTGAAAATATTGGTTTTCCTGTTGCTGTTTAGCTTGAGTAAAATAAGCTCTTGAAATCTTAGGTGCATATTTCATTTATGCAACTAAAATTCATTTCTTTCTTACACAGCTCAGAAATAACTGGAACATCAAATCTCAGCCCCTTTCATATCTCTCTTTTATGAAAAGGGAATCCAAGTTCAAAAGCTTGGCTGGATATTTTTAGGGTCTGGGCATGTCAAGCTTCTCTGTTTGCACAGGAATATTTAAATGGGTTTTTGTATTGTTTTGTTTTGTCTCTTATCTCGAAGTAGGTTAGGACACAAATGTGCAAACAGTGACCGTTCACTGAGCCTTCCCCAGGGCTTTGGAGACTCTTCTTGAAGCACACCTGAGTTATCAATATCTCAGTGTGCCAACACTGAACACCTCACTGGGGATGCACGGACACCGTGACCAGGCCAAACCTCCCCATCTCTCTGAGGGCCCTGTCCAGACCTTGGGTGCATTTTAGGAGCAGTATTGTAGCCCAGCCACAGGTGGCCAGGGGGATTTTAGATGCCCTGGAATACCCCAACCTCATTTCCAGCCTCTGTTCAGAAAGGTGTGAGGCCCTTTGTGTCCCACATCACAGCTCCTCGATGATGGTATAGGATTTCTTTGGGATTTAAGATGATCCAACCCTGTACAGGCTTCTTGCATTTCACTGCCTGAGTAGTTGGGTGTTCCAGGCACTCTTCCCAGCAGATCCCTGGGAATGTTTGCCCGGTCTGGTTCATTCCCTAGGCCTAAGGAACCATCAGGAGAGGCCCCTCTTACCCTCACTCACTCCTTAGAGCTTCAGGGCCAGCAGTGCACCAACAACTGTAATTCCCTGAAGGATTTCCCCCTGTAAATATCCATTTCATCCTTCAATCTTATTGAAGAACACCAGCAAAAAGCTGCTTGTAGCACCCTGTGCTCCCACTCCTCCACATCCACGATGAGGTCAGTCCGTCCAGCAGCCACTGCTGAGGTGTGGCTCGGTCATGGTGCAGTCCTTGCAGCAGCACTGCCTTAGGGACAGACCCTGGGGACAGTGCAGCAGGGCTCAGGGCTCTGGTGCCTCCATGGTTGTGGCACTCACTGCCCAGAGAAGGGGGCATGGGCAGCTGTGGCTGTGTGCAGCACAGATCAGCCCTCAGCCAGGCATTGTCTTGCAGAGTACATTTTTATTTTTCTTCTGGCACCGTTTCTCAGCCCCTGCCACTGATATGGTGACCCAGCCCCGTGGAGACCTTGTTTGAAAGGCACCACGTGTAGGGACTCCTCCAGCCCTCCCTCTGCTGGAGTCCCACCTGGAAGCCTCCCTCCCACCTCAGCTGTGTTTCTGAGTCCCCAAGGCACCGTTTCAAAGAGCTGAGACGTGAGGTAAAACAAGAATGTTGTGACCTCGGATCTGATGGACTTCATTAAATTTTGTGACCTGAAGCTTCCAGCAGCAATTTAGCAAATCTTGACCCTGAACAAAAAAATCTACTTGAAAGAGGTACCAAAAACGTGGAAGAGATTTTTTTTTTATTTGTAATCCCTTAGGCATTTCTATTCCAACTGCCTTTCACCAGTCCTTGAAGGAGCTTCTCAGCTCTCTTAAAAAGGATTTGGCTGCCTTCAAAAGGCCTGAGTAATCTACCTTCGTTCCAGCAGCATTCCTGGGGCTTGGATGTAACATTCCTACCTTTGAATCAGTGCTCAGTGTCTCTCTCTTTGTAAAGCAGTGATGTCAGGAGCTCACTCTGGGGGAATCCAGCCAGAACGTTCTCCCGTGCTCTGCTCCGGCAGCTGCTGTGGAGCTGAACCTTTTCCTGTTCACTCCCTTGTATTTTTCCTTGTCACTCTCATGCTCCAGATATTCTTAGAGCTCTTCCCTTTTAGCTTTCCAGATCAAAGTAATTGTGTAAATCATCTGGACTTTCTGTGGATCGGTGCTTTCTCTGGAAGGCTGCTTGGGTTGCAGAACACGTGGCAGGTTCTTGTATCTCGTACCTTAACTTATTTCTTTTCTCCTGAGATTCCTGAGTCAGAATCCAGGCAGTGCTTGTATTGAGCTTCTGAATGCAGCCTTGGGCTGGCAGCTCCCACTGCTCCCCCTTCCCACTTGCCTTCGTTTGTCAGGAGCTGGTGTCTCCTGGGGCATCGCACCCCTGTACAGAGGGCCTGGCACTGCTCCCGAGGGACAGCCCTGCAAGCCCAGCTCACACATCCTCTCCACAATTGTTTCAAGGCTCGTTTTCCTAATTTCAGTTTCTCAATCGTTTGAATCATCAAAATGAAAACTAATTAGAGGACAGGTCATATGAGGAGGGGCTGAGGGACCTGGGAAAGGGGCTCAGCCTGGAGAAAAGGAGGCTCAGGAGGGACCTTGTGGCTCTGCACAACTCCCTGACAGGAGGATGCAGGGTCAGGCTCTGCTCCCAGGGAACGGGGACAGGACCAGAGGAAACAGCCTCAAGTTGCACCAGGAGAGGTTTGGATGGAATATTAGGGAAAACTTTTCCAGTTGAAGGGTTATCAAACCCTGGCCCCATCCCTGGAAGTGCTCAAAAACCCTGTGGATGGGACACTTGAGGACATGGGTTAGTGGTGAACACAGTTGATACTGGTCGCACTTGATAACCTTGGAAGTCTTCTCAAACCTTCATGACTCTGGGATTCCGTGATAATTAACTGATTGTTTGCAGGGGAATCTGCATTTTCTGAACAAACTGGCGAAAGTTGTTTCTCTCTGGCAGAGATTTTGTAGAAGAAAAGCTGGGCAGCAAATACGTGGCGGGGAGGTCCCTGGATTTTGCAACGACCTTTGAGGAATCAGGGCCTGCAACCCCGATGTTCTTTATCCTGTCCCCAGGAGTGGACCCACTGAAGGATGTGGAGAAACACGGTGAGTAAATCCTGTCTCCAGGCACACCACAGCACTGCTATTTATCTGCTGCGTTATTATCTTAGCACCACATGCCTGTTTCATTGGTTTTTTTTTTTTTCCCCCTCATCTCTTTGTAGATAATGAAGTAATATGTTAAAACCAGATAATTGTGAGAGGGTGAGACGGGATTTTGAGTTGGTTTTATTGTTTTTCTTAACGTTTTTTGGATTTTCATCTGAAGTTTAATTTAAACTTGTCTCTTTCCTGCACTGCCTGGATTCCCAGTGTGGTTCACACTGCAATGATCTCTGAGCTGGGTTTGTGCACAACCTGTAATTTACGTCAGAGATATCTCACATGCTGTCAGATGCTTGTTGCCAGGAAAGGTTGAACCAGAGGACCCTTGAGGTCCCTTCCAGCCTGCTATTCTACTATTTTATGATAACTAAAAATAAGCAACAGCTCCCTGTAACAGATTGCTGCTTTATGGCAAAGTTTCCAGGTTTTCTTCCCATCCTTCCTGAGCTGATTTCCATGTGGATGGTCGGCTGTGGAGCTGTCAGCTGGCTCCAAAGCCGAAGGGGCTTCTGTGAGATGCCTCCCTAGAGAAGGCACTGACGCCCTTGTGCACCAATGGCTGCAGCCACTGCTGTGCTCCAAAGCTGCCCTTGTGTAGAATTTGCTCTGGGTCTCAGCTCCACTGTGGAAAAATTCCCATTTTCAGCCTGAACATCCCTCTGGAGCAGAGGAGTCTGATGCCTTTGGGGCTGGACAGTCCCAGGACTCAGCATCATCCAGGCTGGCACAGACCAAGGCAGGAGAACAATGAGCTGTGGGTTCTTTTTCCTCTCCACAATGCACCTTCTGGGCCATCCCAAAATAAAGTTTGAGTGATCCTTTACCCACATTGCCAGGAGCAGCTGTCAGAGCTGCTAAACCTGGTGCAGCCTCAGCCACAGGCAGCTCACTGTGGGGAATTCCTGGGCTTAGCTTTGCATTTGAGGCTCTTTCTGCCCCCAAACCAGGTGTCATTACTGGGAATGGAAGGGATCTCCCCCAAAGGAAGCTCCTGTCACGTCCCTGGCTTCCCTTTGGAGCCACGTTGGTGATCCTGTCTCTCACTGTTAGTTCCTCGTATGGGCAATGAAGCACTAAAATCAAGCCCTGAGTGGTTTAATTGGAATTGTAAAGATGAGCGTAGCTGAGCACCTGGGGTTAGTCAGCCAGAAAAGCTACAGCGAGAGAGAGCAAAAAGAGAAGTAATGAAATAAAATCATTGCTACAGAGCAGCTGCACTGGCCTTGGAGCTGCCTCTCTGGGGCTGCATTTGGCTCGTTATTGATATTTTCTCTGTCCTTCATTAGGTTTTATTAAAGTGCAGGATGATTCCTGTGAATGGCAGTCAGCTTCTTGCAGATGCTGCCCACTCGCGGGACCTTTCCTTGGCGTCATGGGGAGGGCCCTGCAGCCAACACCGTGGGCTGGAGGAGCTTTGTGCCCTCCCTGAGTGCCCATCCCCTCCCTTCTGCAGCCAGCGAGGAGGGGCAGGGTTGGCACTGCCAGGGCAGGCTCACTGATATCCCTCTGCAGTGAAAATAACAACTGATGTTCCTTTATTATGGGTCACCTGGTTTGGGGCAGTGCCCTGGTTCTGTGATTTGCCCCTTCCCCTCTCGAGACAGTGGATCTTCAAGGCAGAGGAGAAGATCAGCAGCTTTCAAAGTTGGCAGCAGCCAGAGATGGTGGGAAAGAGAACTGGAAACTCTAAAATGTGTGGGGAGCTGTATCCCAGGGGAGGCTGTGGTGAGGCTCAGCAGAGAGCTGGAGTTTGGAGGTTTGTTCTCCTCATGGCCATCTGTTTCCAATCTTGTCCCACGAGATGGTTCCTAAGCCTTGCAAGACAAATCTTTTCCTTGTTTCTCTGTAAAACTTGCCTGCTTTTAGCAGGAATCGGGAATTCAGGGTGCACCATCTGCAGGAAGGCAAACCTGCCTGCAGAGATAAGTGTGGGCAATCCCCAGGGATCAGCACGTGGGGATGAGTGCTGACTCCCTGGCTGAGCCCAGTCCATCCTGGGCAGTGTTTTTGGGGCTGTTCCCTCTGGCAGCACAAATTGGGGTTTGTCTTCTGAGGAGCACAGAGCAGGGAGAGCTCTGGTTCTCCTGTGAGAGGGACAGCAGCGGGGCTGCTCTGTCTGGGAGTGGCAGATTCCAAACCTGGCCCGGAGATCTGCAGCCATGAGCACAGAAACAATCTGGGATGCTCCAGAGAGACCAGGGGAGGCTGAAGGATCATCACAGACCACATGAAGGGACACTGAAGAGCTGCCATCCTTCCTCCAGAGCAGGGCAGTGAGTGGCAGGGGTCTGGGGCTCCCAGCCTGCAGTGCAGAGGTGGAGGGACACTGGGAGGTGTCCGGGTGGCTCCCAAACCACCCCTTCCCGTGGGCTGTGCTGACTCCACTGGGGCCTTCCCACAGGAAGGCAATTCCAGTGATGCTCCATGAGAAATCTGGATGGGTCACTGCTCTCCAGGTCACCAGACACCTTGATTGAGGCCACAGGAAGCTCACATGGATTCCATTCCAGCTGCCCTCCCCAAACCGAGCTGGTGCACCCAGCCTGCATTGCAGGGGCTTTTCCCCACCCAGCTGTGGGTGTTCAAAGCCTGGTTAATCAGCAGGAAAAGATTTTAATTTCTTATCACAGTAAAATGTGCTTTCACACGAGGTTGCAGGGGAATAATGTTCTTTAAACAAGAAGCACTGTGTAACAGCGTACCTTTGTGCAGATGCTGCTCTGTAATTAAAAGAGTTTGGGAGAAGCTGCTGCTGTTCGAGCACTTGGGCAAGGAGTGGGTGAGAGCCAAGAGAATGAGACAGGAGAACTGATATGAGGAGTGTGATAGAGGAGTGTGAGGTTTGGTATGAGGGAACCCTGCCTGGCTGTGCTGGGGCCCAGCCCTGCCTCCCTGCCCCGTGCTGAACTCACTCCTTGTTTCCTCCTAGGGAAGAAACTGGGCTACACCTTCAACCACAGGAACCTCCACAACGTTTCCCTCGGGCAAGGCCAAGAGGCAGTGGCTGAACGAGCTCTGGACCTGGCTGCAAAGGAGGGTCACTGGGTCATCCTTCAGGTACGGGGTCAGTGGCCAGTGCTGCCCTCCTCCCAGCTTGTCCCATGAGGACAGCCTGCCGTGCCTGTCACGCTGTGTGTCCCAAGCAGCCACCTCTCCCTGTGTTGCTGCCATCCCTTGCTCTGATCAGGCTCTGCCAGTTTGGGTTTCTCCTCCTGGAGCTGTCTGTGGGGTGTGCACGAGCAGGAGCCTCGAGGGGAGGTTGTGCTGCGCTTCCCTGTGCCTTTATTTGCTCCTTGAATGGATGAAGAGCTCTGTCCTGTGAGCCCCTGCACTCGTTCTTTGCCCAAAGCTCCCCCTGTACCTCAGTGAGCACAGAGGGCTCAGCCAGAGAGGGAACTGCAGTGGGGCTGGCTCCTCTGGCACCCCAAAGCAGGGAAATGCTGCCAGCTCTCATCACAGCCCCACAAAATGCTTCAGAGCCTGCTGGGGTGCGGAGGGAGCTCTGTCTCTGTCAAGTGCTCTCAGGAGCCGCTCGTTTAGTGAGTGTTTGGGTTTGCTGATGTCAGCTCTCATTACAGGTTTTGGGAACCCCTCTGATTTCCTTGATGTGGATTATATAAACTTTTATTATCACTGAATTGTTTGCATAAAATTAGATTAAGACAAAGCTCTGAGTCCTGATCTGAGCCCTCAGGCCTGGTTAGGAATTGAAATTAAATACCCTTGATATTTTGATCTTAATTTTAGCTTTTTTTTTTGCAAGCTCCCTTTGAGGTAAACAATGCTGAGCTCTGGAGCTTTTAATATAGAGAGGGCTGCAATCCTGGCATCTGCCTTTGAGGTGGTGCAGAAGGAAAGATGCAGCTTTTTGAGCTGTTCAGTAATGCAGAGTGAAGAGTTGTTTTCTACAGTGCCTGTGTGCTGCTGTAAAGGACCTGTCAGCAGTGCCAGTCTCCATGTGCTGCTTCAGTGCTAACAGACAAGCACTGGGGGCCTGAAGGATTTTTATTACATCCATTCCCATCTTCTCTGGTGGTCAGAGCAAGCAGTGAGAGACTCAGCAGACACTGAAAGGTAAAGGAGAATAAATTCTTCCCTGTGAGGGTGGGCAGGCCCTGGCACAGGGTGCCCAGAGCAGCTGTGGCTGCCCCTGGATCCCTGGCAGTGTCCAAGGCCAGGCTGGACAGGGCTTGGAGCAGCCTGGGACAGTGGGAGGTGTCCCTGCCATGGCAGGGGGTGGCACTGGGTGGGCTTTAAGGTCCTTTCCAACCCAAACCATTCCATGAGTTTATGATTCTGTGATTAAATGAGAAGAGCTGCAGAAATCAGATTTCTGTAAAAGAGCAATGTTGGTGGTTGTGCTGGCTGGTTTTCCAGGTGTGACTGTCTCTGGTGGCCCAGAGAAGGCTCCCCCTGAGCTCAGAGAGGAGCTCGATCCAGCTGGGTTAGGGTCAGGGTGCTCTGCTGCATGGGGCAGGCTCAGCAGTCCCCCAGTGGCCCTGGGGACAGGATTGCAGGTGCCAGTGCTGGGTCAGGGTCAGTCAGACATCTGGGATTGCCTCTGGCCTAGTCACAGAGCTGGTAACACTTCATACAGGCAAATATTCCAGTTCTGTGCTGTGCTCGGCTCTGAGTAACGGGATGCGGGCAGGAGTGGCTCAGCACAGAGCTCAGAGCTCTCTGCTTCTGCTCCTAATCCCAGACTCCTGAGCAATCCAGCACTGACGGTCCCACAAGGAGCTGGAGTGTGCCTTGGTGGCACTTCACCCTGGGTTCAGAGCTGGGCACCTCCAGCAGGGGTTTGGGGCAGGCAGCAGCAGTTCCAGCTTCTGGAGGAGTGGCAGCAAAGCAAAGGGACTCCATTGTCACCCAGCCAGGCCAGGCTGCTCCGCTCCAGAGCCTGTCTCTGCATCCCACTTCGTGTTCCCAGCTCCTCCCAGGGGCTGGAGCTTCATGGAACAGGAGAAGGAGGGAGAGCAGCCTGAGGGGCTCGAGGTGTGTCCCCTGCATTGGCAGGCAGGAACCCCTGGTCTGACAGAACTCCTGTAGGGTCAGCAACTTCCACGGCAGGAAAGCACCCTCTGGGCAAACTGGGGTTCAGAAGGTTGGACAAAGCACCTTCTGAAGGCTGGAAATCTGACCTTTGGCAAAATCATTGCCCAAACTCATCCCAGTGGGAGTCAGTGAGGAGGGGTCCCACAAAGGGTTCTCCTGCCATCGCAGTCAGAGGGGGATCAGAGCAATATTTGCCTTGTGGTTTATGTGGCACGATCTTTCCTGCAAGGTTTTGGTGACAAATGCCTCACAACCAGTTCCAGGAGTGTTTGTACAAGATCTGGAATGCCACAGACGACTCAATTTACAGAAGCATCACAGGATTTGTGGATCATTGCATTACTAATAAAAGAGAGGACAGAGCAGATCTCAAGTGGCACTCGGGGTAATTTTACCCAGATTAATTAAACTCATTATTTGAAGGCTGTATCCCACCCACAGCACAGTTATACCCAGGCTTCCCATTTGTTTTTGAGCAGACAAAAAAGCAACTGTTAGCTTTGCTTCTGTATTTTGCTATGCCCTGACCAACAGCTCAGCTCATGTGGAGCAGAGCTTCTCACACACACGTTCTCCAGGACAAACACCTGAGGGATCATCCGGGTGATGCCTTAAGAGGCCTCCTAGAAACAGAGACTAGACAGAATAAGGGAATAAAGGTGGGTATTTATTTGAAAGGCCTTCAAGGTACACCCTGGGGAGCCAGAGGCCACTGCCAAGATGGACCCCAGGATGGACGGCAGGTCACGAGTTCTTCACACTTTTATAGGTTTGGTCCATTTGCATATCAGGGTTAATTCTCCAATTAAAGCTTCAGTTTAATGATGTAATATCCCCAAGCTTGCCCCCCACTTTAGACTCTTAGGTTTACACATTTTGGGCCTAGCACTGTCAGGGTGTCCTTGGAGAGCAGGCCTGGAGAGGCTTTGTTATGTCTGCCTAACATGAGAGAGCAGAAATGAATGAACAGGCTACAAGAAACCTCAGAGTTACACACTGGGCAATGCAGGATTTGAAAAATATAAAAGTCAAAACCTAAGGCATCATGGGTGGCTCTTACACATGTGGCTGTTACTGGTCCTTGACTGGGACCTGACATAATGAGAGTCACGTACTCTGAGCACCAACAAGTCAGGGTAATTAAGTTTGTGGGAGTTAAAGGGTATTGAGGGAGGTTCTTGTTGGATTACAGGAGCAGGATCACTGCTGAGCTGGGAAGGGCTGCTGTCCCAGGGCCAGTTCCTCTCAGTCCCGGTGCCTTCTGACACAGCAGGAGGCGAAATGGAGACAAAAGCATCTGTGGCTGTCCTGGGAACTGTAAAGTTTCTCAGCTCACTCTGAAAATTCATAGATTGTCATAATGACTCATTTTATGAGAGAGAACAGCAGAAATCCACCCAGCCCTTCCTTTCCATGGGAAGACAATCCCCCTCACCCTGGCAGAGCCTGGCCAGCAGCTCCCCTGCTCCTTCAGCACCAGCGTTGTTCTTGTCCGGTGGCTTCAGCTTTGCTGAGCCCTGGTACAGGGTGCTGACAGATGAGGAGAGAGTGAAGCCCAGAGCTAAAATTATTCTCTACGAGTACAGATGGTCCAACTGCAAAATAGGAGCCCCTGAGGCAAAAGTGCAGCTCTTTAAAGGAGACTTTGTTACCTGAGGGCTGCAGGAACAGCCCGGCTCCAGCCCAGCAGCTGCTCTGTTCCTGGCACTGAGGAGCCGAGCCTGATCTTTGAGCTCCACAAAACCCATTTGATAGCGGGCTCAGCCTCTGGCTCTCCTTAGCAACAGTCCTTATGTTTGGAGGGCTTTGAAGCAAGGGGTAGGTTCCATTTGGAAGTGCAGGCAGAGCTCGTTGGCAGCTCCTCAGGGCTCTGGGGGGCAGGGACAGCTGGGCCCCACAGCTGGAGGGGCTCTGGTGAGGCTCTGTGCAGTGCTGGGCATTGTTCAGCCTTGGGAAGAGATGACCTGGGGATTCCATCGCCCTGGATGGGGAGGAGTGAAGACCAGACTCTCTCCAGTGGTGTCTGGTGGCAGGACCAGGGGCAATGGAGACAGCTTGAAATCCAGGAAATTCCATTTAAACATAGGTCCAGTCTTTCTTGCCGTGTGATTTCCCAAACATTGGCTGAAGTTGCCCATAGAGTTTGTGGCGTTTTCATCCTTGGACGCATCCAAAGGGCACCTGAGCATGTTCCTGGGCCATGGGCACTGCCTGACCCTTTTGAGAGCAGAGGGCTGGGACTGGGGGATGCCAGAGGTGTCTGCAGCCTCAGTGACTCTGTGATCTCTGCTTTCCCATGCCGAGTTATCCATGGATCTGGTTTCTCTGATGCCTGCAGTCTCCTCTGTGCAGGCAGGAAGGAGCTTTGCACTAAGCTGTGAGTTAGCACAAGCTGTGTGTGCTCAGTTTCCCTCTCAGAAGCCTTCTGCTGATCCAGTGGCCACCACAGTCACCAAATGGGCTTTATCAGCTTATCAGCAAAGACGCAGTGAGATTTGCTTGTGTTTGTTCAGGTGCACGTTTGAATGCACTGGTGCAGGGAAGAGTTCAGACATTAGATATTCCCAGTTTAACTGTAGTCTTCATCCATTAGCCAAAATGTCACTTCCCTCTCTTTGTGATCAAGTTAATTTAATTCTTGAGCATCTTTCCATTTTCCGAGGTTGCTGCTTCACTGAGTCAGGTTCATGTATTAAATTGAATAACAGTGAGCTCCTGGAGCAAACCTGTGTGAGATTCATCACCGTGTCATAAATCACAGAATCCCAGGATGGCTGGGGTTGGAAGGACCTCTGGAGATCCTCTGCTCCAGCAGGGTCACCTGGAGCACAGGGTCACATCCAGGTGGGTTTGATCATCCCCAGGGAAGGAGCCCCCCCAGCCCCCAGGCAGCTGTCCCGGGGCTCTGGCACCCCCAGAGAGGAGAAGTTTCTCCTCCTGCTCAGCCAGAGCCTCCTGGTGTCCCTCTGTGCCCGGTGTCCCTGTCCTGTCCCTGGGCACCGCTGGGATCCGTCCGGCCCCGGCCGCTCGGCCCTGAGGCCTTTGGACACAGGATGAGGTCCCCTCTGGGTTGTCTCTTCTCCAGGGGAACAGCCCCAGCTCCCTCAGCCCTTCCTCAGTCCCCTCATCATCCTCGTGGCCCTCACTGGACCCTCTGCAGCGGTTCCCTGTCGTGGCTGAGCTGGGGAGCCCAGGGCTGGGCACAGCTCCAGGAGCAGAGCAGAGGGGCAGGGTCACTCCCTGACCTGCTGGCACTGCTCCTCCTCCTGCCCCAGACCCCACTGTCCCCTGGCCCCAGGACACTCTGCTGGCTCAGGGACAGCTCCTTGTCCCCCTGGCCCCAGGACACTCTGCTGGCTCAGGGACAGCTCCTTGTCCCCCAGGACCCCAGGACACTCTGCTGCCTCAGGGACAGCTCCTTGTCCCCCAGGACCCCAGGACACTCTGCTGGCTCAGGGACAGCTCCTTGTCCCCTGGGACCCCAGGTCCTGCCCATGACAAGGGGTTGGAATTGGATGATCTTTGAGGTCCCGACCCAAACCATTCCATGGTTCTGTGATTTTGACACCACATCCCAGGCCAGGCCGGTTACATCTCATCCCCACCCCGTGACCTGGGACCAGCAGAGCCCTTCCCTGTCCCTCGGGGTGCCCCAGCACCACGGGCAGTGCGGGCTGGCCTGGCTGTGCAGCCTGGCTGGCACAGGGGTGGAACAACGGGGAATGTTTGCCAAGAGTTCTCACAGGACGAGACTCTGTAAGAACAGCCAGCTCTCCTTGTTGCAGGAGGTGATTTGTGACAAGGCCTGAAGGAGAGGGGCACTTTCAGAGAGGGGCAGGGTCCCCAGTGGCTGCCAGCACAGGGAGGGGAGCGTGTGCTGCTTTGTGTACATGTGGTGCTATTTCTGACGGTTACCGTGGCAACGCCTGTGATTTATGTTCCGCCTTGTGAAGTGCAAACACACGGAGGGGTCTTGGGAGTGAACCCCCAAAGGAAATCCTCTGGTGCTCCCACCTTCCTGCACGTGCACCCCAGCCCAGCCCTTCCCACACCGCCTCAGCCTGCAGCGCCTGCTCTGAGTGCAGGGGAGGGTCAGTGGGGATGGTCAGTGGGGATGGTCAGAGTGCAGGAGATGGTCAGTGGGGATGGTCAGAGTGCAGGAGATGGTCAGTGTGCAGGGAGGGTCGGTGGGGATGGTCAGTGGGGATGGTCAGTGGGGATGGTCAGAGTGCAGGAGATGGTCAGTGGGGATGGTCAGAGTGCAGGAGATGGTCAGTG
>VXAD01006084.1:354126-376672 GCA_013399195.1 Dicrurus megarhynchus
GGTCAGTGGGGATGGTCAGTGGGGATGGTCAGGGTGCAGGGGATGGTCAGTGGGGATGGTCAGCGTGTGGGCGATGGTCAGGGTGCAGGGAGGGTCAGTGGGGATGGTCAGCGTGTGGGCGATGGTCAGGGTGCAGGGAGGGTCAGTGGGGATGGTCAGCGTGTGGGCGATGGTCAGGGTGCAGGGAGGGTCAGTGGGGATGGTCAGCGTGTGGGCGATGGTCAGGGTGCAGGGAGGGTCAGTGGGGATGGTCAGCGTGTGGGCGATGGTCAGGGTGCAGGGAGGGTCAGTGGGGATGGTCAGCGTGTGGGCGATGGTCAGGGTGCAGGGAGGGTCAGTGGGGATGGTCAGCGTGTGGGCGATGGTCAGGGTGCAGGGGATGGTGTAGATGGTCAGTGTGGGCGGTCACTGGACGGTCAGTGGATGGTCAGTGGACGGTCAGTGGACGGTCAGGGTGTTGCAGGCTGCCCGCCCTGGCTGGTTTTTGGTGGCTGACACATCTCTCCCTCACGGAGGCCGGGTGTGCTCTTCTCAGCTGCGCTCTCTCAGGTTTTGTTTTCTGACTGCTGAGAATTAATTTGCAGAGTTTCCTTCCAAGCTGTGAATCCCTCCCACAGCCTCTCTGTCCGGCCTGGGCAGATATATTCATCTGAATTACAAATTCTTAGTCCCAGCCCATGTTTTGCTGCGTATGTTCCTCTCTTTCATCCCTTCTATCACAAAAGCACAGGATATAAATGCACTCAATTATCACTGGGCTGGAAATATTCCCTAAGTTGGCTGTTAGCAGGCAGTGATACCCACAAATAATGATCACTGGTGTCATGTCAACACAAGCAAAAGCAATTATTTTTGAGCTATCTAACACCACAAAAGCAGATGTGGGAAGAAACTACCAATTAGAGATGAAAACACTTAAGGTCAGATATGCAGACTATGATTAAACTGATACTTAATGCACGAGTTTCCTTTTGATATTTTGTTGAGCTGTTCCCCAGTTTTGTTAAATCTCTGTGGTCTTGGAACCACTTTGGTTGCAGGTTTCAGTCCTGGCTGTTTGACTCGTGTTTGTAGAGTGAGTTGGTTGTCTGGGCCCTGGGGATGATCTCATCTCCTGAAATCCTGACAGCCTGAGTGCATCAGGCCAGCACTGGTGCAGCAGCACTCAGGTGTAATTGCATTTTGTCTGCTGCTCCTCACACAGTCCTTGTTTGTGAGAAAACAGCCCCAGAACACGATCCCTTTGCCCAGGCATCTCCTCTCATCTTCCCCCCACACCCCAAACTCCGTTTCACCCACGTAACGTGAGCACAACCCTAAATCATTTCAGGGAAGGGGACTGAATTTCTGCAGTTCTAAATAAAAATATTGTTCCCAGCCACATCAGTCAGATTTGGGGCAACAGAACTGGAGGCAGCAAAGTGTCCATGGCTTCCCTAAACCACAGTTCTCGTCTCACACCCCTTGGTCCATCTCTGAGTGCTGACCCATCCCTCCAGCAGGTTCAAACCCTGATAACAGTGACAGCAGCCACCACTCTGTCCCAGCCCAAAGGACCTCAGCTTTTCCTTTCCACGATGTTCATCCTCTTCTACAGTCCCAGCTGGGATCTCTCCATACATAGCTCACCAGAAACCTCACAGGAGGCACCTGCACCCTCCACCAGAAAAGCCAGAAGAAGTTTCTGTGTTCCCATGAGGGAGCTCCCGGGGTGTCCCTGCGTGGCACCAGTCCCTGGAGAGCCCGAGGCACTGCCAGCCCAGCTCCTGCCTGCCACAGGCACCTCCACAGCCTCAGGGAGGGGGTAGAAATGGTGCAGGTGTGCAGGGATGTTGGAACAGGGCAGTAATGGAATCACCATCCCTGGAAGCGTTCAAAACCCATGTGGATGTGGCACTTGGGGACACGGGTTAATGGTGGTGGTGCTGGGGTGAGGGTTTGATTTGGCGATTTTAGGGTTTTTTCCAGCATTAATGGTTCTGTTTCTCTCTGTGCCTTCCAGCTCAGCTCCACTCTGTGATTCTCTCAAGTCCCAAAGCACCCTGAAGCAGTAAATTGGCAGTTTAGTTCTGTGTCATATGAAAATGCACTTCCACTTTTCTGTCAAAGCTTGCAGCCTGCTCTGTTCACCCTCCACTCCCTCCCTGCACCCCAGCCTCTGCTCCCTCCAAATGGGTGAGCCCTTATTGATGGGGTGTCTCCTTTTGTGGGAGTTCAATCCTCTTGGATTTAAGAGGAGTGGGAGCTGGGTGCTGTTTACAAGATGAAGGCCCACCATGGATTTATGGAGTGGCAAAACAATGTCTGCAGCTTTATCCTCTGCTCCTTTGCTGGCATCTGATTGCTGTTGCATTGTTAAGCATTGAACTGTTATTTGCAGGAAATAACTGTGAGGGCTCTGAGATCTCTTCCCTGAGTGACAATAGTTAATTTTGAAGCCATCAGTGTGTGTATCTGTAGCTGGAGTTGTTTTCCTGAGTGCATTACTTTGCATCTATCACCGCTGAATTCCTTCTGCAGTGTCATTGCCAGTCACTTAGAGTGATGGCATCCTCCTGCAGTTCCTCGCTACCAGGCTTTATTTTCAGGGCTTGAAATGACTTTGTCTTATGAGTAATTTTGTCAGCTCACCAATCATTTGCTCTTTCAGATGGTTTTTGATCTGGTGAGAAGTCAAAACTCCATCAGTAGTTTCCTACTCCTGTTACCCGTGTTTTAGCTGGTTGGCAGCTGGTGAGACCTTTCCTTTTGCCTGCAGCAATAATGGTTTTGGGAAGAGAAACAGCTGGTACTGATGAAAATCCATGCCTGGGGATACAGTGACCCCACAGAGACAATTCCTGCTCCGTGCTGGTGTGGGGGGTGCCCAGGGAAATCCTTTCTCCAGCCCCCAAAAAAGGAGTTCATGGGGATGAGCTGCTGTGCTTAACCCAGATGGAAACTGAGCCCCACGTGCTGCTCCCTCACTGCCCAGGGGCGGGATGGGGGAGAATGTGGGGTTAGCAGTGAGAAAACTCGTGGGTTGAAATCCAGACAATTTAATAGGGAAAGCCAAAGCCGCCCAGGCAAGGAAGCAAAGCAAGGAATTCATCCCCCATCAGCCATCCCCTGCCAGCCGGGCTCTGTCCCACCCCGTGGTGGCTGGGGAAGGCAAACACCGTCCCTCCCGACACTCCTGCCCTTCTCCTTTTGGTGCTCTTTTCTGTTTTTCTCATTTGGACCAAATTTCCACTTTGTGAAGAATGTAATTTTACTCCTAATAATCTCCATTACTGCGCTATTTAACCATGAGAGCTCCTTTCTGGCCCCATTTTTAGGTGATATATGTTTATTCTCAGCCTCTAGTATGGTTCCTGGATGTAATTTCTTTGCCACCTCCAAGCAGTTTATCTTTCTGGCGGCTGCTTTTAATTTAGGTTTAGCAAGTTCCTTGTCCTTTCTTTGGGTGGGATAAATCACCATCCCAAGTGCCTGTGAACACAGCCAGTTCGGATTGCACACCTGCCTTTAAAACAAGGGTACTTTAGCCCACAAATCCCATTCCTACTATAACAAAAAGCTGTTTTCTTGCCTGGAAACTATAACACTGTATAGGACTCTAGGGGAAAAACTGAGGCTTGACTTCATCCATTTCACCATCTCCCCACGATTCTGCCTAATCTTCTGAGAGATGTGTCCAATTAGTTGCATGAATAAATAAATCCTTTTGTGTTGTTGTGTGTGAAATCACCTGCTTGACTTCTTTGCTGTTGAGGGTCCTCACTGAAATTCTGACAAAAATGAACAAATGTTTTCATTTGAGCACGGTGGGGCTGGAGGGAGGAATGACAACTTTACTCCCCAGGAAAAACAACTTTGCTCCCCAAGAATAACAACTTTTCTCCCCAGGAATAACAACTCTGCTCCCCGGGAATAACATCAGCTGGTATTGCTGAAACGAGGACAATTCCAGCACTGAGAGCCCAACCAGCCCAGCTGCGACTGGCTGCTCTGCTGCTGATTTATATTGATTATTCTGAATTTTAAAATGTTCTTGATGCACGTGGATCTGTGGGGCTGGGAGCTGCACACAGGCGCTCCTGGGACAAGTCCCAAATTCCAGAGTGCCTCCATCGGTGGGATGGGTTTGGTGCCTGCTCAGCCCATGGGGGTAAAACAGGGGGACTGACCAAGCCTTGTCCCCTTTGTCCCTGCCAGAACATCCACCTGGTGGCCAAGTGGCTGAGCTCTCTGGAGAAGAAGCTGGAGCAGCACAGCGAGGGCAGCCACCGCCATTTCCGCGTCTTCCTTAGCGCGGAGCCGGCGCCGTGCCCGGAGAGCCACGTCATTCCCCAGGGCATCCTGGAAAACTCCATCAAAATCACCAGCGAGGCCCCCACAGGGATGCACGCCAATCTGCACAAGGCCCTGGACAACTTCAGCCAGGTAGGAGCACGGTGGGGCCCGTGACAGCTCTGCTGGAGCCCCTGAGGAGCCTGATGGACGTTGCCTGCCCCTTCCCTTGCATCACGGAGCCTCTGGGTCCAACACCCCCCTCTGCTCTTCCCCACCAGCTGGGCACAGATCTCTTTCCAAGCACTGGTTTTCCCAAGAGAAGGTTCAGGTGGTCCTGAGAAGCCTTTTCTCTGCAGCAGGGTACAGGACACCAGGCTTCTGTCCAGTTTAATATTTTTCTCCCCAGTGTGTGATCACAGAATCACAGAGAATCACAGAATGAACCAGGTTGGAAAAGAACTTTGAGATCATCAAGTCCAGCCTGTGACCTAACACCTCCTCATCAACCAAACCATGGCTCTGAGTGCCACATCCAGGCTTTTTTTAAACACATCCAGGGACAGGGACTCCACCACCTCAGAAAGGCTCTTTCAGTGCAGAATCCAACTTCCAACTGCAGCATGGGGAGACTTTGTCATGTTTCAGTTGATTTCTCTTTCTGGGTCCCTCCTTTCTGGGCTGGTGAGTGACCCACGCCATCTAACACCCAAAGCCGTGGGAGGTGAGCAGGTTAAACCTCACTTTTCTGCCTGCTGTCTAACCAGGGTTAGAGGTTCAGAACTGCTGATCCACTCACATCCCCCTCCAGAGCAGCGCAGGGAGGCTGGTGTTGTGTGCCCAAAGGCCATTCAGCTCAAGACCTTGCTGACATCAGGAGTGCTGCAAATCAGAGCTGCAAGCTGCCTGCAGGCAGGAGTTGCTTTGCCAGGATCTAAATTAGACCCTGTGAGAGTGGCTGGCCCACAAGAGCCACCCGTGGCAGGCTGCTCGTTGTGTTTATTGCTCACAAACCCTCCTGTCACAGCAGGCCCTGACCCCTGTCCCTCCTGGGCAGGGGAACAGCCCCATGTGTGGAAGTGATGGACACATTCCCGGTGCCACAGAGGGTGTGGATCAGTGCCAGAGGTGCTGCAGGGCTGTGGTTGAATGAGATCTGCTCTGTGGCCCTGCTCACACCAAGGGGCAGGAGCAGGGCAGGATCCCATCCCTGCAGGACTCCCTGGGAGCAGCCCGTGGGCCCCAGGGCAGGATGGAGCCAGAGCTCTCAACTATGACCCCGTTTGCCTCATGACACGAGGGCTGAGCATTCGTGTTGCTGATGATTCCTGTCCTAGGGACACCGAGTGCCGTGTCCTGCCACGCTGACCCTCACTCACACACCTTGGCACACCCAGCTCTCACAGCAGGACCCCTTCAGAAGGCTCTGAGATGCTCTCAACCCTCGAAGTGCCCTGTAGGATCACTGGTGCTGACACTATTCCAGCCTCTCCATTCAGCCCATGGCTGTGCTGGGAACACACCTCCAGATCTTGCAGGGTTGTTTTCTCTCGTGAGAAAATCTCTGCTTTGCTTTTGGGAAGCCCCACCTGCTGAGTCCCCCTGTGGAGCCCCAAACACAGCTGGAACGAGTCCAGAGGAGGTCACTGAGTTGATCAGAGGGCTGGGGCACCTCTGCTGAGGAGAGAGGTAGAGAGAGCTGGGGTTGTTCAGCCCGGAGGAGAGAAGACTCCAGGGAGACCTTCCAGTACCTAAAGGTACCAAGAGAGCTGGAGAGCGACTTAAGACAAGGGCCTGGAGGGACAGGACAAGGGGAATGGTTTTAAATTGAAGGAGGATAGATCTACATTGGATATTGGGAAGAAATTCTTCCCTGTGAGAGTGGGGAGGCCCTGGCACAGGGTGCCCAGAGAAGCTGTGGCTGCCCCTGGATCCCTGGCAGTGCCCAAGGCCAGGTTGGATGGGGCTTGGAGCAGCCTGGGATAGTGGAAGGTGTCCCTGCCCATGGAGGGGGTGGAATGGGATGGTGTTCAAGGTCCCTTCCAACACAAACCATTTTGCAATTGCCTCCATAAAGCCTCTTGTTATTTGGGATGAGGCAGGAGCAGCCCCAAACAATTGTGGACCCCAGGCCCTGGGTCATGAGGCAGGGGAATGGGGCAGCTCACAGCTGTTTTTGCACTTAGGTGTTGGTGTGGAGAGAATCCCAAGAGCAGGAGGGAACGTTGCTGAGCAGGTGTGAGGGGAGGCACCACGCCAGGATTAATGCCAGCAGTCAGGGGAGATTAATCCATTTTTATCTACTGTCATTCATCATCTTGAACTCCACAAAATGTCCTGGAGAACACGGGAGGGGAGAAACTTCACCCCAAGTAACATTTTCATCCTGCCTCTGCTCATTTCAATCAATAGTAATTAGCATTTTCTGAATTGCTGGAGGATTATAAAACATCTCTTATCAGAAATCCTGGAGCGAGTGGGTGGGGTCCCTTTTACACCTCATTTCCTTGCTTTATACAGAAGAGATGTTCAAATTTAGCTTTCAGCTGACGGCTACAAAGAAGGCCCTTTATTCTGTGCAGGGGATATTGTTCTGCTTTGTAGCTGAAGAGAAATTCACAACTGAAGAGAGGCCAAACGAGAGTGAACTGGGTTGTTCTGGGGATGTTTCCTAAAATGAGAAAGGTGTTCTGCACGCATTTGAAGCAGTTCTTCATCACAATGCTGGTAATAAAGGGAGCTTTGAGTGCTGCCTAATCAAGGGGAAAACAGATTTTGGGATGTTCTTGATTATCACATGCACTTGGTCAATGTCTTGCACCCTTTAGAGTAATGGATTCCCCCTTTTCTGCACAGACCCTGAGCTCTGTCGTGCTCTCAGAGGATTAGAGGTCTCACATGGCATTTTTTAAAGATAAAGGTTGGACGGGGCTTGGAGCACCCTGGGATAGTGGACAGTGTCCCTGCCCATGGCAGGGGTTGGAAAAACATGGACTTTAAGGTCCCTTCCAACAGAGAGTTCTGTGATTCTGTGGCTCCCTCCCCGTCTATCTGGTGAGGGATGTGGAGCACATGCAGGTGATGGGGCGTTGAGTGGGTGCACGTGTCCTTCCTTCCCCGTGTGTGTTCCCGCGCAAAGCCACTCGGAGCTGGGAACAGTAAATATTAAGTCAGAAAATATTTGTTGGAATTTGCCAATAAATTTGCAATGCAAAGCCACTGACTTTGAAAATTAGCACATGTGTGTGTGAGATGCAAAAATGAACTGGAGGACAATTTGATTGGCCTCCTGTCCCAGGTAACGAGGGGCAATGACAACAAGCGTCGGCAGGGGAGGATCAGGTTGGATGTTAGGAAGAATTTCTTAACTGGAAGGGTGGTTAAGCACTGGAACAGGCTGCCCAGGAAAATGGTGGAGACCCATCCCTGGAACTGGTCAAAAAATATGGTTCACAATCAATTGGGCATGGAGGTCTTTGGTCATAGGTTGAACTTGATGATTTGGGGGTGTTTCCCAGCCTTGGCCTCTGTGATTCTGTGATTCACCCCTGTCCAAAGTCCGGTGTGTTTGGGTTCCCTGGGAGCTGCTGGGGCTGAGGGCAGGTGTCCTGTGTTGCAGGACACCCTGGAGATGTGCAGCCAGGAGAAGGAGTTCAGGAGCATCCTGTTCGCCCTCTGCTATTTCCACGCGGTGGTGGCGGAAAGGCGCAAGTTCGGCCCCCAGGGCTGGAACCGCTCGTACCCCTTCAGCACCGGGGACCTCACCATCTCTGTCAACGTGCTCTACAACTACCTGGAGGCCAGCTCGAAGGTGGGGGCACCACAGGGGGGCTGTCTGGTGGCTTTGAACCGCCAGGGGTGGCCTGGTTTGTGCTGGAGCTCTGGGGAAGTGTCCCGAAATGCCATTTCCTCGGTGCCTTTGGGTTTAGAACGCCACGGTTTGGGGTGCCTTTGGGAGGAGATGGGAGGCCTCGGAGCCACTCGCTCAGTGGGACATGGCACTGTGGCGTGATCCAGCTTTCCTGGGGCAGGATTTAACTCCTGCCTGATGCTTGTTTGCTGAGAAAAGCGAAGCAGTGAGGTGGGAGCCCAGAGGGGGCAGGGCAGTGCTTGGGCTCAGCCCTCCCTGCTCCACACCCAGGTCCCGTACGATGACCTGCGCTACCTCGTGGGTGAGATCATGTACGGAGGTCACATCACGGACGACTGGGACAGGCGGCTCTGCAAAACCTACCTGGAAGAGTTTATTAAGCCAGAAATGCTGGAGGGAGAACTCTGCCTTGCTCCTGGATTTCCCCTCCCAGGGAACATGGACTATAATGGCTATCACCAGGTAAGCCCTTTGTTTGCTGCCATTATTTATGCATGTAAATGGGATGTCTTCCATAAGTGCCCCATAATCTGCCTTAGGAGGCAGGAACAGGGCTGCAGCGTTCCTGCACTCTTCCTCTTATCTCCCATTATGTTCTGTTCCTGTGGATGTTTCAGCATTCCCCTGCATGAACCAAGTCTAATGGTAATTTGCTACTTCATCATGGGCTCATTCTGTTCCTGCATGAATAGAGCAACTGTATTGGTGCTTGAGACTTAAGCGGGGCTCCTGGAAAATTACATCCACATACTGTTTGCTAAAATGGCCCTTTCAAGCTCCTTTTATCATCAGTTTTGATGAGAATCACTGAAGGGTCTTGTTGATCTACTTACTGATCTCATCTGCTCTTTGTACACAAATGCGGTAGCAGAGAGAGGCACATTAGGCTGGTTTTGTTCATAAAACTTAACTACTGGAAGCTCAATTCCCACAAGAGATTTCAGGATGCTGATGCTGAAATGCACAGAAGATAATTGCCAGAGAAGGTCCAGCCTGAGACACGGAGCCAAGCCAAACTCCAGCAATTACAGCATTTTCCCAGCAGGAGTAGAAGCAGTTCTGTAAACATTTGTACTCTCTTTCCCCCATCACTTCCCCGGTGCTTCAGCCACAGGCAGAGCTGGGTCAGCCCGGGCTGACCTGTCTGGGGGGATGATTCCGGCACTGCAGCTCTGCAGGCGAAGCTCCCCGGCCCGTCCCTAACCTGCTGGTGACTCTCTCCGTGCAGTACATAGACGATGCCCTGCCTCCAGAGTCTCCCCACCTGTACGGCCTCCACCCCAACGCCGAGATCGGCTGCCTCACGCAGCGCTCGGAGCAGCTCCTGCGCACGGTGCTGGAGCTGCAGCCCCGGGACGGCAGCGCCGGAGGAGGAGGAGCGGGGACCCGGGAGGAGACGGTGAGAGCGCACAGGGGGAGCTGCTGGGTTTTGGTGCCTGTCTCACGCACCAGTCCTGTCTAGCTCAGGCTTGTCCGTTGTTCTGTGTTCTGCCTCTGCCTGCCTAAAGCCCGGCTTTATGCGGAGCATTGCCCTGGCGGGGCGTACCTGAGTGTTGGTGCCTCTTAATTACCCCTTGCACTGCAGAGCCTTCATTATCATCCTCTGAAGGTGCTGCAAATAAGCCTTGCCTGAGCAGCAGCCCCTGTGACTGGCATAGCAATGGGCTCCTGAGCACTGGCACTGCCTGCCACCCACAACGTGCCACCCAGAGCTCAGCCCTCCTCTCACTGCTGCCACCACATCCCACCAGCTCCCCAGCTCCCAAGGGCCTTGTAATTCCTTATTTCCAGCTGAACTCCTTTGCTGTGCCTGTGTCCTGGGCTGATCTCAGCCCTCCCTGTGGAAACTCACAGCTCATTAAAACGTGGCCCAAACATCCCTGACAGGATCTGGAATCAGCCAACACATGCTCAGGTTTTCACTCCTGCAGTCTTAAGGTGCCACCTCTGTGTTTGAAGCTTTGCAAATTAATGAATGGCTAATAGCAGCCCATGTGAAGCCGTGGTTTCACACGAGCTTCCTTTGGCTTGCTGTGAAGCTGGGGAACTGACTGCCTTCCCCTAAGGGGCTACTGGAAGTGCCCAGCATGGTCAATTTTCAGTTCACACTGGAATTTGAGGTGAGGGGAATAATCCAGAGGTAGCAAAGCCAAACAAGGTGCTCAGAGATAGCAAATGTGAGTGCCTCTTCTCCCCTGCCACTCCTTTTGTTATTGAAACACAAATAAACTCCTCAGCCAGAGAAGCAAAATGACCAGTGAGTGCCCCAGCAGCGGTGTCACAGGTCATGGCCACCCTGGTGACAGGCAAGAAGACTCTCACAGGAACACAGAATTCCTCATGGCTCTGCCTGGGAATAAAATCTGCCTGAGAGCAAACAGAGAGGGACCTCAGTGCCCGGTGTCATGCCTGGGGACACGCTCCCACAGCTCATTTTCTTCCTGGGGTCATCTCTGTCATAGTCCAAGCTGTCCTTTCCACTTGGTCCTCAGATGGGAGTGAGCAAAGCCTTCTCTCAACTCCTCCACTGAAGGATATCCAGCCCCTGGTTTGGCTGAGGTGATTTTAGGGAGCTTCCAGGGAAAATGTGAGCCTGTCATTTTCCCGAGGCTCTGACAAGTCCAGTTACTCCCACAGATTTCTGAGGTCACATTACAGCAAACGAGCTGTAATTGCTGTGAAGGATTCAGAGCCAAAGGGACTTGCAGGGGACTTTCAAATTAGCAGATATTTCTGTGCTGCCCCCGAGGTCCAGCTGAGGAGCTTTTCCAGCTTTGGCCACCTGTATGGCTGCAATAACAGCCCACACCTCGTCACTGCTGACGGGAGCAGAGGGCTGGGAAGGGCAGCAACGGGAGGAAACTGGAGTACAGGGTCCAAAATATGAATGTTGGTGGCCCTGGCAGTAAAATGACCCTGCCCTGGCCCTGCATGCCAGGTTTGGCACTCTGGATCATAGAATTTTAACTGTTTTATGTGTGCCCAGAAAGTGCCCAGGAAGCAGAAGTGTTGCTCAGGTTCCAGCTCAGAAGTGAAGCAAAGCTTTGAGTGAGACACTTCCACAGCAAGCTGCCCATGTAAACCTGGGAAATGCAGCTGAGCCCATGGACAGGAGGGATTCGTGCCTCATTGTCAGGAAGGGATTTGTCTCTTTTATTTAATTTTTTTGGACACTACAAAGATCCTGTTGCATTGGAGCTTTCCCTGTTCAGTACTTAGAGTCCCGAAGAAGCTGTGATGGTGACCAGAAAATAATTTTGTTTTGTTATGCTTTTCTTCCACGGCTCCATTAGTCCAGAATGCCAAATTCAGCTTAAAATCCAATTTTATATAATCACCTCTCTCCATCAATACACCAGAGAAAACCAGCTCATAAACTGTGTTGTCCTGAGGCTCAGCTGAGGCTCCAGCCCCATCCATCTCCTTGTGAGTGTGACCTCGGGAGAAATAAGAGAGCCAAGAAGAGGGGAGGCTGCCATGTGTCACAGGGACATTTTTAAACCATCATTTTGAGAGCTCCCCATCTGACATTCACTTCTGTCAGCATTTGGATTTTAATAGGATGGGGCAAGCTCTTTGAAAGGTGCCCACGGCTGACAGGGACGGTTTTGGAATCACTGATGGGCAGAGGGAGTTCTCACAGTTCAGGCTGTGAGCCCAGGGATCACTCACCAGCATCCCCCTCTCTCCTCCCTTTGGCACAGGTGCAAGCCCTCCTGGAAGAGATGCTGGAGAAGCTCACGGATGAGTTCAACATGGCAGAGCTGATGGCAAAGGTGGAGGAGAGGACGCCCTACGCCGTGGTTGCCCTGCAGGAGTGCGAGCGCATGAACGTCCTCACTGCCGAAATCAGGCGCTCGCTCGCGGAGCTGGAGCTGGGGCTGAAGGTGGGAGAGCTGGAAAATCCTGCACAGTGCTGCTCAGGGGATGCAAGGGGTCACAGGGAAGGATTTGCTGCTGGCTGCAAAGCCAGCCTGGCTGCACGGGGCTCCCAGGGGGATTTCTGATGGCACGGTGTCTGCGGGCACTGGGAGGGGTTACAGGCACACACAGCAGTGCTGCCTTTGGGCAACAGGGGCCAGGCACTTCTGGCCACCCCAGATCGTGGCACAGCAACAGCAGGTCACTCCCAAACTGAGACTTGGCCTACTTAAAGGTGAGCCAAAAATCACATCTTTTCATAAAATGTCCATCAGTGAGGGGAGCTCGGAACAAAGTCTCTCAGAGGCACAGGCTGAGCTGAAATCAAAGATTGGTTTTGTGTGAAGGCACAAAATGTCCAGAACTGTGGGAGAAAAAGGCTAAAACCACAAGAGTTTTGGAAGAGCCCTTGCTGGGTGTGAGGCACTGGAGGAGGGCAGGAGCTGACCTTCCCTAGGGAGTCACTGCCCGTGAGGCTCCACTGCTGCTGCTTCCCCATCTGGTGTGAAACGAGACTCTGCCCCATGTCTGTGTCCCCGTGGGTGCTGGCTTTGCCACACCAGTTAGGATGCAGATTTCTGGGTTCAGCAGGGTGCGAGGGAGGGCTGTGATTGATGCTGCATCCACTGGTAGGAGAAGTCACCTCCTGTATCCCCCTCTAGCACTCAGTGGGACAAAATATAAAAGGCTCTGAGTGCCCCTTAGGGGATGAACCAGCACGGGTCAGGCTGCACTGCCAGGAGCTGCCTGGCCAGTGCTGGTGCTCTGTAACAGCACTGCCCCTCTGCCTCGGGGCTCTTCCCCACAGCCAGGTGCTGTCCATCCCTTGGGAAGGCCCAAGTGCAGCACAGGAACGCAGCCTGGAGCCGGCAGAACAAAGCTTCAACACTGCCCTGCTGCCTGCCCTGCCTCACAGCTGGGCCCTGGGGGTGTCCTGGCCATCAGTCAGTGGGCATTCCCTGCTCCATCATTTCCACAATGACAGGCTGCCATCCCACTGCACTGCAGTGCTCAGCTCCCACAGCTGCTTTGCACAGCGTGGGGACCACGGTGACTGAAGGCTCTGGGCTTTGACCTGGCCCATTCCCAGGAAGAGCTGAGGGTGAGCAAGGAGGTCCAGCCCTGGGATGGAAGGACATCCCAAACCTCTCCCAGGGGCAGCTTGGAAGAGAAACCTTCAGCTGCCTGACCTGCACAAGGAGGGGCAGGCTTAGCTCAGGATTTAGGCACCAAGCTGCTCCCAAATCCCAGCTGCAGCCTGGAGCCAGCAGCTGCAGATGTGTCTGCACTGCATTTGCTGCTGGTGCTTATTAAAGGAGAGACATCACAGACACTTGTGGTGGGTCAGTGTGCACAGCCCATTTTGAAAGAAGCTGATACTTATGTAGTCAATTATCATAAACAGATTTCTCTTATTTTCTAGCATAAGGCAGTGGAATTGAAAATTCCGTTTCCTGAGACAGGTAAACAGAAGTGATTTAATGTTCCAATCCCAGAGCCCCAAACAAGATATAATTGTGACTTGGACAATGTGTGGCAATTAGATTTAATGTGAGGAAGGATGTGCTGTTTAATGTTGGTCAGGGAACGAGGGGATGCATGGGCTTAAATAAACCACAAAACAAAATAAACCACAGGAATCAGCAACACAGGGTGCAAACCTCTCCCCAAAGCCTGCCACAGATCACGGCAGGGAAGGAGATGGGATCTGCAGAAAAAGCTCCTCGAAGGGCTGCAGCAGCCTCAGTCCCTGAGCTGGCATTCAGGGACATCCAGGGCCGGGACTGCAGGAGAAGCTCAGAGCAGAGGAGCAGCAGCATTTGGCATTTCTTCATCTGGTGGTTGCTGCAGAGACACAGCTGAAGGGTCTGAGAGGCCGTCAGTGGGCGATTCAAAGAGTCACGGAGTCCTTAAGGCTGGGAAAGACCTTTAAGGTCACCAAGTCCAACCGTCACCCCAGCAGCACCACCGTGCTCACCACCGAACCATGGCCTCAGGTGCCACTTCCAGGAATGGTCACTCCCTCCAAGCCTGCCCTTGGCAGCCTGTGCTGATGCTTGACAACCCTTTATGTGAAGAAATTTTTCCTGATATCCAACTAAACATCTCATGGTGCCACTTGAGGTCATTTACTCTTGTCCTGTCACTTACCACCTGGAGAAGATGCACCGACCTGGCCACATCCTCCTTAGGGCAAACCAGGCTTGCTCTGGGCTTAGCAAACCTTTCTCCAGGGAAGTGCCCTGCAAAGAGACCAGAGCCTCCCTTGGCACACAACTGTCTCCAGGACAGGAATCCTCTGAGGGAACCAAGAATCCTCGGAGGTGACCACACTCAGGGATCCCCTGAGGTGACCACACTGTGGCAAACGCAGCCCTGGGAGCTGATGGATGCAGCTCCAGCAAAGGCTTGGACACGCACCTGCTCCGTCCACTGTGTCCAGCCAGAGGGAGGAAGGGTGTCAGCTGAATTCAGGCCCTGGAAATGTCCACTTGAGCGCTTCTGGTTTTTAGAACTTGACTTACAACCCTTATCCTTTTTTTTTTCCCCTTTCCCTTTCCCTTTTCCTATTTCTTTTTTTTTTTTTTTTTTTTTTTTTTTTTTTTTTTTTTTTTTTTTTTTTTTTATTTTGTTTCTGTGAAAATTTCTAAGCATCCACACTAAAATTCGTTTTGTCTGGCAATAGGCAAGGGCAGGAACTCAAGGGAAAGTCCCCAGCACTCCCCAGTTCCAATGAGAGCTGAGAATTTTTTGTACTGCCCCGTGCCTGGAAACCACTGCGGCCCTGGGATCTGCATGCAGAGTCTCCCTCCCTCCCTCCCTCCCAAGGTCTGTGCCTTCCCATCCCAAAATCCCCTCCCTGGGAAATGTTAATCTCTCAACAGGATGAGCTGGTGCAAGGCAAGACTAAACCTCTGCTCCAGACATGATTTGTTAAATGCAGCAAGGTTTTAAAGGCAGACACTGTCTGAACCCGCTGGGTTTCCCCATGGAGAGCAGATTTCTGGTGGATAGAGAAAATCCTGAGTACAAAGGGTTTAAGATGGGTTTCGAAGCTAAAGCAGCAAATAAGGTTAAATGAAAGAGGAGCACTTGCAATTAGCACTAAACTATGAGGAACAACCTTCCAAAATCTCCACCATGATCTTCATCCTCAGGAGAAACTGGGCACAAAGAGGAGCTATCAATGGGCTGGGCTAAAGCCATGGCAAGGCTGTGCAGGAAGACAAAAAAGTCCTGCACTGGCCACAGCAGGACACTGAAACAGGAGGATTTTGTGCTCCTGGAAGTGTTTTGACGTGGGTAAGAACGTGGCAGAATGTGTGCAAGCAGCCAAATTGATTTAAAGACACCCTCCCCTCGATCATATATCATGTCTGGTTTTACTTTCAGGAAACAAATGAATTAGCAAATGTAGTTCTCAGCAAGGCTTGAGAAAAGCAATTTTTAAAGCCTGCGCACTCAAGCATGCTTTGAGTCTCCTGTGAGCGTTCAAAGCATCTACAGCAGCAATCTCATAGAGTTGTCCAAACACAATTATGCATAAATTTGCATTTCAGATGCTGAATACTAAAGTGCATCAGAAATTATTCAAGTTACTTTTTAATTTTTTTTTTTTTTTTTGTTTTCCCCAACGCTGGGAGTAATTTTCATTTAAAGACACCCTTGAAGGAAATCCTAATCAGCCTGCAGCCATTCCCTCAAGATGAGCACACCATTGGCACAAATCGTTTTCTCAGTTCAGGTTATTTTCACTTGATACCCAGCTTGCCGATCGAAATTTGGTCTTTGTTATTTTATAATACATATTATCCTCATTTTGGAGGCTCATCCTTCACCCAAATTGCAAACCAGAGGATCTGCTTGTGAAAATGAGGCTGGTACAGCATTAACATGCGAGTGCTTCAGCCCAGCCTCTGGTCCCACCCAAGCCAGCCAGAACAAAGGGCTTTGAAATGCAACATACAGTTATTTCTGATGGCTACCAGTCTATTGCAATTTCTCTTCCTCCTAATGGGATGTCTCCTATTTTTGGACCAAACAATCACTTTCCGCTATGATGACACGATGAATTATTCAAAAATTCAAATTAGCCGTGACATTTCCGAATCGCCTTCTTCTGGCAGATCCTTCAGTCAGTTAAAAACAATAAGCCTTGTTTTCTCTGGGCTTTATTTATTCTCTGCTGAGCTCTGTGGGGCCTGGTTTGTAAACTCTCCTCCTCTGAGCGCTGTCAGTGCAGGCCCCCAGCCCCAGAGATGAACGAGCTCTCACAGGAAGGAACAATTAAAGCAGGATTTCTTCCCCAAGCTCAGTGTAAGGCCCAGAAGTCAAGTCAGGGCAGCAGCAGAAAGAGCCCTCAGCCCCCTCTGGCTGTTCCGTGGTCCCCAAGGTGTGGGAGGTGACGTGGGGGATGCTGAGCAGGGTTTTGGGCCATGCACAAGGTCTAATTCAGCTCTGCAGGGACCCACGTGTGACATCTGCCTGCAGACACAGAAGAACCGGGCTCAAGCTGTGCCAGGGAAGAGCTGGTTTGGATGTTAGGGAAGCTTTCTTCACGCAGGGGGTTGTACAGCACTGGAACAGGCTGCCCAGAGCTGGAGTCACCAGCCACAGAATATTCCAGAGCTGGAAGGGGCCACAAGGATCATCGAGTCCAACGCTTCAGTAAATGGCCTGTGCAGGGATTGAACCAGCCCTGGTGGTGCCAGCACCAGCTGAGCCAAAGTACCCTGGAAGTGTTGAGAAAACCATGGCAGTGGCACCTGAGGCCATGGTTCAGTGATGAGCACGGTGGTGCTGCTGGGGTGACGGTTGGACTTGGTGACCTTAAAGGTCTTTCCCAGCCTTAAGGGCTCCGTGACTCTTTGAATCGCCCACTGACGGCCTCTCAGACCCTTCAGCTGTGTCTCTGCAGCAACCACCAGATGAAGAAATGCCAAATGCTGCTGCTCCTCTGCTCTGAGCTTCTCCTGCAGTCCCGGCCCTGGGTGTCCCTGAATGCCAGCTCAGGGACTGAGGCTGCTGCAGCCCTTCGAGGAGCTTTTTCTGCAGATCCCATCTCCTTCCCTGCCGTGATCTGTGGCAGGCTTTGGGGAGAGGTTTGCACCCTGTGTTGCTGATTCCTGTGGTTTATTTTGTTTTGTGGTTTATTTAAGCCCATGCATCCCCTCGTTCCCTGACCAACATTTAACAGCACATCCTTCCTCACATTAAATCTAATTGCCACACATTGTCCAAGTCACAATTATATGACTGGACTTGGTGGTATTAAAGATCTTTTTCAGCTGTCAGTGTGACCCACAGGGCATGGTCAGCACAGGAACAAACTGCAGGGATCTTTAACTGCTGGGCTCTGACAAGCATTGCCAAACAGCTGTGGGGGCTGCTTTAAGAAGATTTCAACTTTTGCTAAAGCTCCATAGATTTTTGTGGCCCCAGCAAAGGGCACCTCTGCTGACCTCACGGCTGGAGGCACTGAAGTCCTGTGGAAGAACAGTTGGAATCTTTTAATGTGAACAGACTGACCCAATTCCCTCACCCTTGTTCTCAGCAATGGCTCAACTGATTTCAGTTAATCTTTCCAAAAACACTTTGCCCGAGGCAAAGAGAAATTGTAAATCAGATAAATTTTGGCAAAGTGATAAGGGAACAAAAGGAAGTGTTTATAATGGAGAGCAGTGATCGACATTATCTGTGGGTCTCCAAAGTGCTGGGGGGTGTTGTACCCCTCCAGCTGAGCGCAGAGCGTGCAGAGATTTCAGTTGTGGAGATCATTCCATAGCAGGGAAGCTGAGCCTGCTTTGCAGGCTCCCTCTTTGCATCCTGCTCGGCTTGAGTGAGCCAGAATCACAGAGGAGTTGTTCAGGACATTGTCTGGCCCAACCCCATCCCAGAGCAGGGACAGGCAGAGCAGGTTGTTCAGGACCATGCCCTGCTGGGTTTTGAACATTTCCAAGAGTGGAGACTCCTCTGCCTCTGTGCACAACCTGTCCCAGTGTTCAGCCAGCCTCGTGTTGTATTTCAGTGGAATGTCCTGGAATTCAGCTCTTCTGGCAGAACTGATACAGGGTTTCTAAAAGCTTTAAAACTAATTAATTGCTGCACAAAGGAAAAGTCAAACCTCTCTCTTTATCTCACTTGGCTGAATCATATCTTACTTTGTTGTGTGTTTCCCTGCTGTGGAAGGAGCTGTGATTACATTTGCAGACAACACATGAAGTCAAAAAGAAAATCTTGCACTGTGAAGCAGTAAATGAGGGAGGGAGTGGAGGAGAGGAGGGGGATAGGACTTGACATAACAAATATTTGGACAGTTTTAGAGTAGATCATCAGAGTCTCCGGTATCCTGCCCTGGCAGTGAGCGAGAACAGCTTTACACCCCTGAAAACCTGCCAGTCCATGAGAGAAAACAGGAAAAACACTGGGACAACTGAGGAACAGCCCTGCTGCTGTCACTGTTACACAGCTTTTCCTCCCAGTAGCAATTTTACAGCAGGGAGGACGAGGATGCAGGAATATGCAATAGGAAGTGTGCAGGAAAACCCCAAACTCCTGAAGTCACTCCTGGTACGTGGCCAGCAGTGCCTGTGTGGGGTGCTGTGCTCTTCCTCCCGTCCTGGCCCAGCTCTGCTTCCAAGCAGGCCCTGCTGGGCACTTGTCAGAGCTGACTGTGCCCTTCCTCACCAGGGGGAGCTGACCATGACCAGCGACATGGAGAACTTGCAGAACTCCCTCTTCTTGGACACGGTGCCCGAGTCCTGGGTGAAGAGATCTTACCCTTCCACAGCCAACCTGGGCTCGTGGTTTGCCGACCTCCTGGCTCGCATCAACGAGCTCGAGGCCTGGACCAGGGACTTCTCCTTACCCTCCACGCTGTGGCTCGGAGGGTTCTTCAACCCGCAGTCCATCCTGACAGCCATCATGCAGACCACGGCCCGGAAGAACAAGTGGCCTCTGGACAAGATGGCGTTGCAGTGTGACGTGACGAAGAAGAGCAGAGAGGATTTTGCCAGTGCTCCTCGTGAAGGGGCCTATGTCCACGGGCTGTTCATGGAGGGAGCACGCTGGGACGCTCAGGTGAGCTCTGCGAGGCTCGTGGGTTGAGAGAGAGGACCCACGGGTGTTGTGTCCTTCCTGCTTGGTGGGGTATTCCAGGGAACAGGAGCTCATCTCAAATCATCTTTGGGAATGAGGGATGGGAGGTGTGGGCCTGTCCTGTGCAGCCTGAGTGGGTGTCCAAGGGAAGCACCCCTTGGAGCTGTTCCAAGGCTGTGCAGAGTGTTCAGGGTGGTGGTGCCAGGGGAAGCACCCCTTGGAGCTGTTCCAAGGCTGTGCAGAGTGTTCAGGGTGGTGGTGCCAGGGGAAGCACCCCTTGGAGCTGTTCCAAGGCTGTGCAGAGTGTTCAGGGTGGTGGTGCCAGGGGAAGCACCCCTTGGAGCTGTGTGTTCCGTGGCCGTGCGGGGTGCTCAGCTTGGACTGACCATCCCGTTGGTGCCAGGGGAATCTCAGCCTCAGGGTTCAGTCGGTACTTGAGGTGCTGCTACAGACACAACCCACGGGGTCCTCGCAGGGCTGCACTGTCCCCACACCTTCACATGGGTGTGGTTCCACTGCTGCCTCCAGAAGTGACCTGGCAGATTTTGTGGGGCCCTCAGTTGCCTGTCTGGGGAGAAAGGAGGGGACATCCTCAGAGCTGGATGTACCAAACCCAGAGCACCGTCCCTCCACTGCCAGGGGCTGCAGGGTGCCAACTGCGTGGGTAGGGTCTGTGACCAACAACGAATCCCATCCTCTAGCTGTCCCTTAAATAAAGCTGGATGAAGGTCTCCCTGGCAGTCCTTGGGACAGTTCCCAGCTGTCAGGAGCACAGTGTGCAGAATGAGAGCCACTGGGCTGACAGTTCCCCATGGGCTCCGACCTCTGAGCTGCCTGGCTCGTGGTGCCATGGCTCCCAGTTTGTGCCATGGCTCCCAGTTTGTGCAGTGGCTCCCAGTTTGTGCAATGGCTCCCAGTTTGTGCCATGGCTCCCAGTTTGTGCTGGGGCTCCCAGTTTGTGCTGGGCCTCCCAGTTTGTGCCATGGCTCCCAGTTTGTGCCATGGCTCCCAGTTTGTGCTGGGCCTCCCAGTTTGTGCCATGGCTCCCAATTTGTGCTGGGCCTCCCAGTTTGTGCTGGGGCTCCCAGTTTGTGCTGGGCTTCCCAGTTTGTGCCATGGCTCCCAGTTTGTGCAGTGCATGGGAATTCAAGGACAGGGCTTTGTGCAGCTCCTCCTGTGGGCAGCTCGTGCTCTGCTGCTGATCCGTGAGAGAGCCAACGCTCCCCAAAGTGGGTCACTCAGAACTTTCATGCCTGTGTCGAGTTTACCCCCTCACAAGAAGAGGTTTTCATGCCAAAAGCAGCTCTGTAGCCAGCCCCAGCTCTTCAGGCTCTAAGGCAGCCCTGGAGATGCTGGTTTACGTGCTGTGGGGTGTGGTGGTGGGTGCTGAGCAGCGAGGCTGTGCCTGTCACACTCCAAATCCCAGCCTGACCTCGCAGCTCTGATCTAACATTCCACTTATTTATCATCTCCCTCTCTGCAATGATTTGTCATGAAGGATAGGAAACTAGGGAAAGCTGTGACCTGCCTGATGGATGCCATTTCATCACATATCCTTGGGGAGTTCAAAGCTCCAGGCTGTTTTTCGCTCTGGAAATGGCCGGAATTTGGTCTGGGAAGCCACAGGCAGCCGGGAACATTGGCAAAGGCTCTGCTGGAAGATTGCAGCGAGGATCTCACGTGGCTCAGGTCACATCTCCCTGCTCACAGCACAAGTCACAGCAGCAGAGCAGGGACCAGCCCTGTCCATCTCCCAGCTCTGGCCCCACGCTCCCCTGGCTGTTCCCTTCTCCAGGCCTCTGGTGTGGCTGCCATGCACAACCCCTGGGAGGTCACAGCCCCTACCACAGGGAGCACGGGACTTCTGCTGCCCTAAAAACCTGACAGAAATCAGCTGGGCACACCAGAACAGAGTGTTTAAAAAAATTCCTGGTCCTGCATACCAAATGCTCTGTTTAAGAACATTCCAGTGCCTGCTGTTATGTTTTCTTTGCCACCATGACGAGAAAATGAGTTCTGCCCGGGTTTTACCCAGCTCCAGTCAGTGCTGGGAGTGAAGAGTGAGAGGTTTTGGTGGTGCAAAGCCAGAAATCTTTGGGAAATACTTGGCTTCTCCCCTCTGCTTCCCTCTAATAACTGGTGTGGCTGATTGCATCCAGCAACGGGATTTGCCTTCAGAGACCATCCCAACTCCAGTAAATGTGTTTTTCTGATTACATTTTCCTTGTGATTGAAAGATACTGAGCAATTATGTTTATGGAGCCATTCATAATCTCTGGGTATCATGCCTCAATTTATTTCAGAAAAGAAAAGGATATTTTCATGGGTTGCTGCTCACACTGAAATATCATTTCCACCTGGTGGAACCATTCATTTTACCTATAATCCAGTGAGTACCAGTGTGCATTAATGGATGCACACTTTTAAAACAGGTGCAAAGCTCTTTTGGGTTGTGTACTCCTTCCAAATTAATCCTCTGATAAAAATGGCAGGCCACGTTTAGGAGAATTCCTCTGGGGAACACCTCCACTTTTAAAACAATATTTCACATTTAAGTTGTGCCTCCAAAAAAGGAAAGAGTCCTTCTGTGTTCTGCTACTCACATCTTTCTATTTATTTAAACATTTATGTTTGCCCTTGGGTGTCTTAAATTTATAAAACATTCATTACAAACCAGCAGGCAGCTATTAGATGAAATGAAACTAAGCAGATTATTTTGGGTGCAAATGATCTCTTGCTGCAGCCCTGTTCAAGTCACCGGGACTCAGTGACAGCCAGCAGGATGCTGTGGCTGGGGACACTTTGGGACGTTTTATCTCAAGCTGCTGACTGACTCTCAGCTTTCTTGCTCCCAGCAGTGGAGAGTTTGATGCCAAGAGTGTGCCCTGCCCCTCTCCCAAGGGGGTTGGAGCGTGGTGGGAGAAGGGCAGGGGTGGGTTTTACACCCACGTGGGCTCCATGGAGCTGTGGACAGCTCAGCCCCTGGCATGGCACCACAGAGTCCCAGACTGGGCTGGGCTGGAAGGGACCTTAAAGATCAGCTCATTCCACCCCACCATGGGCAGGGACACCTCCCACTGTCCCAGGCTGCTCCCAGCCCCATCCAGCCTGGCCTTGGGCACTGCCAGGGATGCAGGGGCAGCCACAGCTGCTCTGGGCACCCTGTGCCAGGGCCTCCCCACCCTCCCAGGGAAGAGTTTTTCTCATTCCCCTTGTCCAGCTGAAGCCACTGAGCCCACCCCTCTGGGAGCCCCTTGGAGTGATCCCTGCTGGCTCCATGTCCCCCTTCCCCGCTGGCTCCATGTCCTCCTTCCCCTCTGGCTCCCTGTCCCCCTTCCCCGCTGGCTCCGTGTCCCCCTTCCCCGCTGGCTCCGTGTCCCCCTT
>VXAD01006084.1:377032-409608 GCA_013399195.1 Dicrurus megarhynchus
TGTCCCCCTTCCCCTCTGGCTCCCTGTCCCCCTTCCCCGCTGACTCCATGTCCCCCTTCCCCTCTGGCTCCCTGTCCCCCTTCCCTGCTGGCTCCATGCCCCCTTCCCTGCCAACAGGGACTCCATCCCAAAGGCAGCCAGGCCGTTCTGGGGGTCCCTGGGCTGGCTGTGGGGTGAGGAACCTGTGCTGGGACCACCTCTGAGTGCAGGGAGTGCAGGGCTGGGGGTCACAGGGTCTGGGTTTGGGCCCCTCTGTCACCACCCCTGGTTTGTGACGGCTCCTCGTGCCCTCAGCCCGTTCTCAGTTGCCTGCTGGGAATCTGGGGCAAGCAGAACTGAAGGATCCTTTGGGATCTGAGGCCTGAGCTCTCCAGGCACAGAACGGTGGCTTTTCAGCAGGAGTGCTGTGCTGGTAGTCAGGAGAAATTGCTTTCAGAGCAGAATTAATTTCTGATGATGAGAGCGATAAAAAATGCAAATGAGAATCAGCCCAGACATAACAAAATGATCTCTTACACAGAGGTACCTCAGGAAGATTTCAGCTCTTGTTAACCCAGAAACAGGTAGAATATCTCTTGGAAATTTCATTTGAAGTATTCTCAGCAGTTTAAAAGAAAAAAGAAAAAAAAGAAAAAGACCGGATCAAAACCCCATCTCAGAAATGAGAGGTGTGGATTTAAGAAGAATGCATAATAATGTTTCATAAATAGCTACTGTGCAAGGTATTACACGAATTATTTAATGTTTTTTTCAGCACGTTGGAAATATAAAATCCTAAATGAGAGTTGGATTTATCATAGCTGAGTATAACAGATGGCATTAGCACAATTAAGCCAAGGTGTGTGGCAAGAGGGATGATTTTTCTTCACTCGTTTGCAGAACTAAATAAACTAGTGGAGAGGCTGAATCTCAGCCCACAACTCTGATCCGAGAGCATTTGGAATAATGATGATATGTGAAGCTCAGCTGCACTGAGAGGCAGTTTCTTCAGCACTGAAAAGTTTCCTTTCCATTTCCCTATTTGTTTTCATTTGGTCTCTCCAGCCTCCATTAGGCAATTCTCCCTGGGTATGGATTGATGTGCAGGGTATTTTGTTGTCAGGAAGAGAGAGAAAAAATGCCAGAGAGACCCCAATTAGAGAAACAAACTTGATTTCTTGTCCTGGCAGGGTTCTCTCCCTCTCCTGGCTTGGGCAGCCTGCTGGGCAGGGCATTGCTTGGAGGGGGATAGCGGGGACTTGATATTTAATGGTGATATTCCCACAGGGAAGTCCTTTTGAATCCTCTTGGTTGCATCCATGAGAGTGAGAACAAGTCCATGGTGCCTTTTTGGGGCCACACAAGCCCCGTGTGCATGCAGTGCCCAGACAGGGGTGTCCCAGGTCATGCTCACATCGTGGTGCTGTGGTGGGACCTTACTCGGTGACTTTCAGGCTCTTCTCCAGTGAGGGTTGTTCTCCATCCCAGTGGTTCAGGTGTCCACCCTTGCTCCCCCCACAAGCAACACCTCCCATGAGGTGATTGTGGTCTGGCAAAACTCTGAGGAAGAGCTGCCCGAGAACAACCCCAGGATCACTGAGGTTGGAAAAGCTCTTCCAGCCCATCCAGTCCCAGCTGTGCCCCAGCCCCACCTTGACCCCAGCCCAGAGCACTCAGTGCCACCTCCAGGAATTCCTGGGACACCTCCAGGGATGGGCACTCCAAACCTCCCTGGGCAGCCCCTGCCAAGGCCTGAGCACCCTTTCAGTGAAGAAATTCCTGCTGCTGTCCAACCTGAGCCTCCCCTGGCCCAGCCTGAGGCCGTTCCCTCTCCTCCTGCCCCCCTTCCCTGGCAATAGGACAAGAGGAAAGGGCCTCAAGCTGCACCACAGTGAAAGCCAGGACACGAGAAGTGAAACTTTGTTCATAAAGTGGCTGGACAGGGCCAGGGACACTGTTCCCACACAAAGTCCAGCTTGGATGTGAAGGTTTGAGCATCTGGTGAGAGTGCAGGCAGCTGGGCACCGGGGATGTTGTGGTGAGACAGGGAGGTGCTGGATCCAGACCCTCCTTCCTCAAACAGACTCCTCCAGCTCCTGCTTGCACCTCCCCAGTGGGAGCAGCTTGGATAAAGATCACGGGGGCTCAGGTACATCCCAGAGCAGCTGATGGACACCTTGGAAATCTGACCAGTGCTCTGCCCCCTTCCCTCCGCAGAGCGGGATAATCACGGACGCCAGGCTCAAGGAGCTGACCCCGGCCATGCCTGTCGTGTTCATCAAGGCCATTCCTGCTGACAAACAGGACACCCGGGGCACGTACCCGTGTCCTCTGTACAAAACACGCCAGAGAGGGCCGACCTACGTGTGGACTTTTAACCTGAAAACGAAGGAAAACCCTTCCAAGTGGGTGCTCGCTGGTGTGGCCCTGCTGCTGCAGATCTAAGGCGCCAGCATGGCCCCCGCTCTGCAGATCCCTCACGACGCCTTTGTCACACAACTGAAACAATGAAATGCTGAGATTTACCCAAGTTCCATCTCTCTGATGTACCCAGGACTGGCTCTTTGTCCTGGGGTTGTGACCCAAAGAAGGCCTGGGAGGAGGTGACAGAGGTGCAGAGTGACACGTGGCCCGGGGTCCTGGCTGCTGGAAATCAATATCCTGAAATTCTTACATTGCTGCACTAGAAGATCCCATATACCACACCCAGAGAGTGCTAAACTTCAATCTAATTTTTATTTCTCCTCATGATCCAAAGTAGTTTTAAAATCAGCGGCCTTCTCCAAAACACTTAAATAGTCTAATGGCTTGTGAAATTCTCCAGAATTTATTCTTTTCTCTCCGTGAGTGTTTCTTTGTCGTGTGTGTAATGTTGGGAGCTGGGAGATGAGCAGATGTTGTGGTTATGAGCTGTGTCTTGCTAACCCTCCTGTAAATCTTAGAAACATTGAAAATGGTGTTAATAACCAATGTGCTTAATGGAATCAACGGTGAAAGTGCAGCACAGGGATTACTGAAGAGGAATATGTCATGATGATAGATATTTACTAATAAAAGTAATTGTTCCTGGAATGGTCTCTGGGAGCTGCACGTTTAGGGGCGGTGAGGACAGCACGGGGGGTCAGGTGGGATGCACACACCTCTGGGGGTCACTGGGAGTTTAATTCTGGCTGGAGTGGGACAGGAGTGGGGAGTGAGGAGTGGAGTGTTCCCGGGGCACAGAGCACACGGGAGCAGGGTGAGCCTTGTCTGACTGAATGGCAGCAGCTGGCTTGGTTCCTGGGGAAACGGGGCTATTCCTGGGGAAATGGGGCTTTTCTTGGGGAAACGGGGCTTTTCCTGGGGAAATGGGGCTTTTCCTGGGGAAATGGGGCTTTTCTTGGGGAAATGGGGCCATTCCTGGGGAAATGGGGCTATTCCTGAGGAAATGGGGCTATTCCTGGGGAAATGGGTTTTTTCCTGGGGAAATGGGGCTTTCCCTGGGGAAATGGGGCTATTCCTGGGGAAATGGGGCTATTCCTGGGGAAAGCTCTCCCTGCTTGGAGGCACACACAGGCCCTGCCTCTGTCCAGCATTTGCTGTTCCTCTGCTCATCCTCCCAGCCCTCACCACCCAAGCAGCCCTGGGTTTTCACCTCTGAGTGAACATCCAAAATCCTCGTCCTTGCAGTCCTGGAGAACGACAAACTTCTGGATGAAGGTAAGGAGGGAAAGCTCTCTGGTAAGAACTTTGTTTAATTGCCAGGCAGTGTCTCCAAGGCACAGCCCCAAAAAATTAATGATGAAGGAGCTAGTTATGGCTTAGTAAAAGACATCTGCAAATATCTAATGGAAGGCAGAGAGCTGTCTTAATCTGGCTTTTTAAAATTGCCTCTAACACATAAACGAGGTAACAGAGTCTGTAGAGTATCCCACATAATGAGTACCTGCTAGAAGAGGTCTGTTAGCTGGGGAAAGCTTTGCTATTAAATTAAATCCCTCCCAATTTAAATTAAAACCTGCCAATTAGCTAGGAAGTGTGAATTGGTCGCTTCCCAGAGTTGGGCACATTAAATTCCCCCTGTATTTCACCATGCAGGAGGTTTAGATGCATAAAGAGAGCGCTGCTGAATTAAACAAAAAAGAGGAGGATCAGAAGTGCTCCAGATAATCCATCATGCTGGATTAGTCCTTCACTGGGATGTCTTCAAGGCTTCTTTTACCAGGGGGGACCTTGTGGCTCTGCACAACTCCCTGACAGGAGGGGGCAGCCGGGGGGGTCGGGCTCTGCTCCCAGGGAACAGGGACAGGAGGAGAGGGAACGGCCTCAGGCTGGGCCAGGGGAGGCTCAGGGTGGACAGCAGCAGGAATTTCCCCATGGAAAGGGTGCTCAGGCCTTGGCAGGGGCTGCCCAGGGAGGTTTGGAGTCCCCATCCCTGGAGGTGTCCAAGGAATTCCTGGAGGTGGCACTCGGAGCTCTGGGCTGGGGGCAAGGTGGGGACTTGGAACAGGTTGGACTTGCTGGTCTTTGAGATCTTTTCCAACCTCAGTGATCCTCTGTGTGACTCCATGTGATTCTCAGTGCTCTGGATGTTGGATTTCCTGCCATTCTGGAGACTTTTGCTGTCCTACACTTCATTCTTCTTCTCTTTCAAAACCTTTCCTCCTTTTTCCAGCATACCAGGGCCTCTCTCTGCCCAGTGTTGCCCTCCAAGATGCCCCTGTACACACAGGAAAGAGAAGCTCAGCAATTCCCCAGGCACTGCCTGCTCTTTCCAGAGCCACAGCCTGGGCTGTTCTCTTGTCAGCTGAAGAAGAATGGTCTGTTGACAACAAAATGGATCCGATTGTTTTATTATATATATATCTCCCTGCATAATTCACCAGTTGGGCAGGCAGGGTAGTGGGGAGATATTTATAGATACTAGAAATGTCACCAGGGTGCTCATTCTTCATCCTTTGAAAATCATCACAGGAAAGAGTTGGCTGCAAAATGCTACAAGAGGACGGTGAATAATTTGATGCTTTAGGGGGTGGAAAAAAAATCTGACAGGCGTGAGATTTTCCAGCCATATCTGCCCAAACCAGGCAATTAAATCCAGCTGGACAGGCTTTTCATTAGGAGTGATTCATTAGTCAAAGGTCAACGTTTTCTGTCCACGAGCTCTTGGAGACAGCTGCCCACTTGGCACTGCCACGTGCACCTTCCTCATTGTGGCCTTCCAGGATCTGAAAGGAGCTACAGGAAAGATGGAGAGAGAGGATTTACAAGGGATGGAGGGACAGGACACAGGGAATGGCTTCCCACTGCCAGAGGGCAGGGATGGATGGGATATTGGGAAGGAATTCCTCCCTGTGAGGGTGGGCAGGCCCTGGCACAGGGTGCCCAGAGCAGCTGTGGCTGCCCCTGGATCCCTGGCAGTGCCCAAGGCCAGGCTGGACAGAGCTTGGAGCAGCCTGGGACAGTGGGAGGTGTCCCTGCCATGGCAGGGGTGGCACTGGGTGGGCTTTGAGGTCCCTTCCAACCCAAACCAGTCTGGGATTCTGTGATTTTCAGGCAGTTTGACGACAGGGAACATGTGGTTGCTCACTTTTACATGAAGCTGGAGACCCTGGGAAGTGACAGTTCCATGGCTGGAACAAGTCTCACGAGGTCACTGTCCAGGCCCAGCTCTGAGGCTGCTCTCTGCCCCACAGCCCCCTCCATCCCAAGCCCCCTCCTTCACCCCACCCTCACCACTGAGCTCCCCAGGCCTGCTGAACCCCAACCCTTCCTTCACCAACGCCAGTGCTGGCCAAGCTGAGCAAACAAAGTTTTAAACAAGCAGCTCGGTGTTTCTGGATGCCCAGGGGACCCCAGCCTGGCTCTCAGCTTTTCTCTGCATCTGTGGGGCTGCTTTGGGCCTGACTCCTCCAAAGGTCTGTGGTCAATTGGTTAACTCCAGGTTGGTGACATTTTCCAAGGAGATGAAAGGAGAGAAGGAAAATTGTGCTACTGAACACTTAATGTCAGGTAAAATTGACTGAACTCTCCCAGGACAGAGAAGTGGCTTTTCCACAGCCTGGGAATGTTGTACCTGCTGCAAATTATAATTGGCAGAAGAGCACAGTTCAAAGTAGAGTCTTCACAAATGCTTTGTAACGCTGTCCCAAATTTTGGGGTTAACCAGCTCCATTTTAGTGCAACTGTTGCTCACAGAGCAAAGGAAAATGTGGAGTAGGCACATAAAAGGAGAGCCTGGCGGGTGGGCAGGAGATTGGCTCCACTGGGACAAATTAATTGCAGCTATTCCTGGGCACTGGCGATGCCCAGGGATGCAAATTCTGCCCGTGTCACTGCTCAAGTATTTACAGCACAGAAGTAGCTGTAACACATCAGCAAGATGCATTCATTTTATAACGTGGCATTAACACATTTAATTAGCAATGGCTTATTAGATTCATGTCTGTTATTATGCATTGTTTTTTAAATGACTGTAATTGCCCAAACAAATCTACAAATGTATTTACCTTGTTCGTGGCTGTGAGCCTCATTTAAAAAGCTTTTAGGCTGTGCAAGACGTTCATGGAGTTGTAAGCAGCCCCTCTAATTGGAGTGCTGGTGCTCCTGTTAGTGCAGAGGGGGGTTGAGGCTGGAAATACCTCATCCAAAGGCCTCGAAACCCACTTACGTGTGCAAACTTTAGGGTTCTCTTCTAGGAAACTCCTAAAACTTTCCTTTTGATTAGGGCCAGAAGCCATGAGGCAAAACCCTGAGCCTGAATTTGGTGTTTTGGCTCAATGTTTCTGAGAATCCGCCAGGAGCTGGGATGAGGGAGCTGCCAGCTGTGCAGCCCCAGTGCCTGAACCCCTCTGGTTCCTGGGAAGGGAGAGGAGAGGAGAGGAGAGGAGAGGAGAGGAGCTGGCACAGCACCACTGCCAGGAGACATGCTGGGGGCCACAAGCTGAGAGCTGAGAGCCTCATGAGATCAGCCCTCACTTCCCAGCACAAAAGGCAGCACACAGGGCAAGAGGGAATGAGGATGTGGATCTGATTACAGTGGAGAAAGATGTCAGCCCTGGAAATTAATTATCTCCTATTCAAAAGGACCAAGTTCTCCAAGTTAGTGATAATTAGGAAGAGAAAATTGTAGAGGGGGAAACAAAAATGAACAAAAAATGAAACATTCTCTAAAGAAAGGTATTGGGAGGTAAAAAGTCACAAGCAGAGAGGCAGTTCTGACTAAAAGCCTGGAGGATGGATGCTGTTGGCAACTGCAAATAAAGCTGAATGGAGAACAACTGCAAAGGGAAAAAAAGGATTCTTCACACAGCAGAGATGGAAGATGTGGGAAATTGCAAAGGGAAGCTGAAAACAGTGGGAGAGAGCCTGTAACAGGCAAAATTACAGTCCTGGGAGTCCTTCCCTGCGGGTCAGGTCCCACCATGGCACGTGCTCAGCTCTTACCCCTGCTTCGGACAGATGGACACCAGAGTCCGGTGGTTCTGAGGTAAACTTTGCATGCTGGGAGATGTTTAACTCTGTTCCCTAAATTAGGAGAATGAATCCCTCCCTCCGTAGCCAGGCAAGGGTGCTGGTGCCTCCTGGGCTCATTGCTGCTGTGCCCAGGGCTCCCAGAGAGCTGCCCTTGAATCCCTGGGAATTTCCAAAGCCCCTGGATGTAAAGGCCACGTGGGGTGACCAAACTGGATGAGGTGCTTAGAGGAGAACCTGAATGAAAGGCCACAGGGAATCACTCTAATGCTGGATTAAAGGCCAGCAAGGCAATTGCTGGTAGATTTTGAGGTTTTGTAGGACTTGGGTCTTGTCAAACAAACAGATGATGCAATTCCAGGTTGGGCTGACAAAGGTAACTGCACAGTGGGCATAGCCCAGGGGAGGCATTGCATTTAATGATGCATAATACATTATATTATAAATATATAATATATTATATTATAAATAAAATCTGTAAAAGTATAAAGGAAATAAAACTTTCCTTTGGGAAATGCAGAGGGGGTGGGTGGGGATGGCTGCCTGGCAGATTCTGGGAGGAAGGACTCAGTCAGGGATGGTGGCCTGGTGTGCCCTCCCAGGGGAAGGGGATCTGGCTGGTGCTGCCAGCACATCTCCCTGGCAGGGCTGGAAACAGATGTCCAGAGCTCAGCAGTGAGCTGGGAACAGCTCTGGCTTTGGTGGGACTCCTGAGAGCCCAGCCCTGCTCCAGGGCTGCTGTGTTTGGTTCATGGCTCAGGGTTGAGCTGGGAGCTCCCCATCCCTGCAGGCACAGGGAGAGCTGAGAGATCGTCTTTGCTTCTGCTGCTCATCTTTGAGATAAGTCACCAGCACAGGGCGATTTCCAGAGGCAAACCCCGTCCAGAGATAAAGCCCATCGGGGCTGTGAGTGCTTCCCTCAGTGCTCTGCCCCCTCCGCTGCAGCCCCAGGGCCAATCGACTCCCCAGGGAAGGTGCTTTTGGGGCTAATTAGGGAACCGATCGTGGCTCCACTCGGAGATCACAGAGGAGCCGGCATGGCCTGGTGCTCAGCAAGCCCAGCTGCCAGCTCTGCCTGCTCCTGTCCCTGTTTGCATCACCCAGGCCACCATCCTCATCTGTCCCCTCTTGGGAGTCATTTGTCCCCGGCTTGTTTGGTGTAGGAACATCTGGGCTGCGCCAGTGCCAGCCCCTGCTGCTGAGCCGGGCTGGGCTGGTGGCACAGGATGGGCAGGGAGCTGTGGCACGGGACAGAGCGTCCAGAGCCCAGGGTCAGCCCCTCTGCTCGGCGTGGGGACAGCAACGAGCGGCCTCTCCGCAATTAATGAGACGCGGCATCGACAGCTGGGATCTGCCCGACTCGAGATGACCTCTGCATCTGGGAGCAGAGCCAGGAGGCAGGAGGATGGAGCAATTGATGCAGATAACAATAAAACACCTCCATCAGCACTGACAAAGGATGAGAAGGGCTCTGTCAGGAGCCATCTCCTCACCCTCCGCGCAGCGCGTGTTCTGGTTTAGCGTTAAGCTGTGTCTGAAGAATAAACTGAGATTGCTGTGAGTGAGAGCTTCCCCCCACCCTGACCATCCCCTTTGCTGGCTCATCCACGGCCTCGTGATGAGCTGATCACAGCACGACAGCTGCCAGGGCTCCTCCAAACATTCCTGGAGGAATCACCTCAAACCCGCGCTGAACCTTTCCAGCTCTTCGTTGTGTTGTACACGGTACATGCATAGGAAATATTTATAATTATTTTAATAATGTATGATCTCGAAGACATCGTGGCAACCAAAAGGGTTGCGCTGGGAAATGAAGATGCATCCGGTTCTTCCCTGGAAAAGAGAACAGCCCGAGGCATTCCACTGCCCATATCCATCCTCCAACAAGCCAGCAAGCAAATGCTTTCAGTCTTGCTGGAGAATTGTTCCGTTGGTTAAACCTGGATTTCAGGGGGGTGGATCAGCAAGACACGAGGAAAAGGGCAGCCCACAGAGAGATCTTCCACAGGCCCGTTTGTGCTGGGAAGGAGCAGGGTGTGCGCTGGCTGGCAGCTCCAGAGGAGGGCCCGGCTCACTGGGAGGTGCGGAGCTGGCAGGAAATGGGTGCAGACCATGTGCAAAGCCCTGCAGAGGATTTTGGTTCTCCCCCAGGTCGTTGCTGCACAAACACTTGGTTACCCAATATTTTATATTCCACAGAAAATCAACCTCCCCTCAGAAAGAGTGGCCAGAACAAGGTGTGAAGAGACTCCCAGAGCACGTGGGAGTGGGAGCTGGAGCATGAACATCTCTCTGCAAGGCCTGTTGGGGAACTGAGGATGCTCTGGCAGTGCTCTGGGGCTGCTCCAGGGAGCAGAGTGGTGGGTGGAACCACGCTGGACCAAGTTGGAGACAACTTCTACAAAAGAGATACATTTAAATAATTAAGAGTGAGAGAGTTTATTATTTTTTTAAGTGCTTGTTCCTGTCTCATCCTTCCTGGGAAAGATCTGCACGTTTTTTCCCCGCTCTGAATACACCTGGCTTCAGCTCCCAGCCCCTGCTCCTGTTGCTTTTCCCAGTTTATTGAGGAGCCTTTCAGAACTTGGTGTTTTTCCACATCGAGCCGCTCCATGTTGTGAGCACATTGTCTTTCAAGTGTCTCCTCAATTAGCTAAACAGGTTGAGGTTTTAAATCCTTCACTTCAAAGTGTTCTCTTCCACCCTCAAATCATTTTTATGGCTCTTTTTTGCACTGGCTCCCTCTTTATCATCCCTCTAATGTGTGTGCATGGCCTCAGCCCGTCATCCCCAGGGGCTGGAGTCACCTCCCTGCCCTGGGCCTCTCCTCTGCTGGAACATCTCAGAGCAGGGTTGGCTTCCTCGCTGCTGAGTCACGCTGAGCTACGGTGCTGCTCTGACCCCTAAATCCAGGTCAGTGCTGGTCCTTTTGGGATCAGCTTTGGTCAGGGCTGCGTCAGCTGCCAGACCTCTCTGCAAGAACACCAGGGAGCGCAGCTGGAACTGAAAAATCCCGTGTGAGGTGTAAATGGGGTCCTGCCCATGCTCACCACCGTTAAGAACAGCTGCTCTGGGTTTGCTCCGCTGTCCCCCAGCTCCCCGAGGTTGTCACTGCCCTTCTCAGTGGGGCTGAGCGTGGGGCAGAGCACTCACCACGCCCAGAGCACCCTCCAGAGCATCCTGGCTTCTGCAGGAGGACACAACCCCCCAGACAACCCTGCCACTGCCCCCTACAAACCCCCACGATGCCCAGTGACCTCCTGCTCGCAGCAGGACTCTCCTCAGCTCAGCCCTGGCTGCTGTGCTGCAGTGGCAGGACAGAGAACAAGGGACAGCCTGTCCAATCCTTCCCTGGCCTGTTTATTCCAGGTTGATTGACTGGACACTCCCTGGGCAGGGATGTGGCTCTGCAAGGAGAGCAGAGTGGGAGGGCAGCAGGCTGCCAGAAGGACAGACGGTGCCTTTCCCTTGGTTCTGTCCTACCTTGGATGTCACCGTGCCCTTCCCCACTCACAGCTGACCCTGCAGGACCTTGCCCTGCTGCTTCCTGCAGGCTCTGTGACCACACGCAGGAAGGTGCCACTGCCTCTGCCCAAACCTGATCATCAGAGCTCCTGGGAGGTTTTCTTGGCAGGAATCAACCAAACGCTCTGGAGGCACAGACAAAGTGCAGGAACTGTGTGCAGAACTCTCAGCTCCCTGTGCAGCCGGGTGTGGGTACGTGCTGGGGAGTCACCTCCCTCCAACACCTCCTCTAAAGGCACCCACGGGCACCACAGACCTGGAGACCTTTCCATTCCTCTGGGAGCAGAGCCCAGCTCCCTGTGCCCTGTCCTGTGAGCTGCCAGTGTGCTCAGCTGTGCTGCTGCTCCACAGCCTGGCAGGACATGGCCCCTGCCCCGTGTGCCTTGAGGTGACACCACAATGGCCCCTGCTCCCTGTGTGCCTTGAGGTGACACCACAATGGCCCCTGCCCCGTGTGCCCTTGAGGTGACACCACAATGGCCCCTGCCCCGTGTGCCTTGAGGTGACACCACAGCTCCTGGGCTGTTCTGGTCCCACGTCCCCACACACAGCACAGAGGAGGTCACGTCCTGCAGCCTTCAGTGATGTTGCCCCAGGGCTGTCCACACAGAATCACAGAATCATTCAGGTTGAAAAACACCTTCAGAACCAAGCTGCACCCAATCCCCACCTTGTCCCCAGCCCAGAGCGCTGAGTGCCACCTCCAGGCACAGCCCCTGCCGATGCCTGACCACCTTTCCAGTGAAGAAACTCCTCCTGATGTCCAACCCAAACTTCCTCTGGCAGTTTGGGCCCATTTCGTCTTCCTGTCTCTGTTCCCTGGGATGATGAACATTTTACAAGGGATGATGAACATTTTACAAGGGATGATGAACTTCCTTTTAAAAAGAGCCTCAAAGCGCTTGGGCTTTGGAGCATTCCTGGGAACTTGATTCACAGCTTGGGACAAATTACCCAGGAGAAAAACCTGGCTTCATCCACTTCATCTGGGGAGAACTTCAGCTGTGCCCAGGTGTGCCTGGGCTTGGGAATGTTTCCTGTCCACGTCAGCACCAGCCTGAGCTTCCAGGGGTGATATGACCATTCCCACAGCATCACCACTGCCTGAGTATCTCCTGCCAAAATCCTTCATCGTTTATTTTAGGGCTACTCTGTTCCAAACAGCCCTTCTGTGAGGGAAATGCTACTCTGAGACCCAGCACACTGGCCCACACCTGTGGCTGATGGGAGGAGGCAGCCACCATGTCCTGGAGAGCAGGGCAGGCTGTTCTGTGCAGGCCTGGGGACACATCTGGATGCAGTGGCTGCGTGTTTGGGCCGTGTAGAGTTTTTTTAATTACAAAGCAAGGAGGTGGCTGCCAGCTGAGACAACGAGGAATTGTCCTGTTTTGCATGGAGAGCCTCTGGATTCCAGCACAGGAAGCCTTTGAATTGCAGTGCAGCAGAGCCCAGACAGTGACTAATGGGCTCTTCAACAGGTGCTAACTTGAATTTACCTTGGGAAAAATACGTGCAGTGGAAGGCAATTAATCAGATAATCCAACATTTGACTAAATCTGTTTCTTGAACCCTTTGATCTCTTCAATTAGCTGCTACCAGGCTGCCTTGGATAAATACCTTCCAACATAACAGGGGTGGGTGAGAACCATGAATTAGCACCCCCAGGGCTCAGAGCTGGGCCAGGAAGGGGGGCAGCAGGTCAGACACAGCCTGGCCTGGCCTGCCTGGGGGAGATGGGGAGATTGCTGAAGGCTCTCCCTCTTCACCCAGAACAAGGCTGTGCTGTTTTCCTGCTGCCAGGCTTGGGTACAAAGGTGTCACCGAGTTGGTTGTGCTCTGGAAAACCAGCCCAGCCTGGAGGAACAGGGAGAGCTGATGGGTGATGACCCCGCTGCTGTGCACTGACTCCAGCACGTAAACAGCCTGAGGGGGCTGTGTTAGTGCAGGAGGTTAAACCAAAATCCAAGCCAGATTCCCCTGCTGGCAAAGCTTTCCCACCACTGACTCTAGGTTTAAAGCCAGCTCTGCACGTCCCCAGGCCAACCTCCCTCAAACGTGGGCAGAACAGGGACCCCATCCCCACCCCTCCTTCCCAGGCAGCCCTCATTTACCCACTCCATCCTTGGAGACTGCTGAAAGCAGCTCTTCAGCCCCATGGAGGGGATGTTTCTGTGCAAACACAGCCTCGAAGAAAGCCTGGGTAAATGCCTCTTTATTTTGCTCACAGCAGGCAGCGCAATTTGTCTCTAATGAGCACTAACACGCTCTCTGCTATCACCCAGAGCAATTTCTCTGGACTCACTGGTGGCAGGCAGAGCTCGGATATCCAGCTCACAGCCTGAGCACTGCCTCAGTGGCAGCTCCTGATGGACGCCAGGACCAGGTCACCCTGCAGGAAGGGTCAGCGGCCCAGAGGGACACAGAACCAGGCACAGGGACGTTGCCTCTCCTCAGGTGAGCAGGTTCCACCTTCTTGGAGCACCAGTGGCAGGGTTTGGCTGCTCCAGGTGCAGCCGTGGGTGGGCACGGGCTGCCAGACAGAGGAGAGACCAGCTGGGACCCTGCACTGGCCACTGGTCCCTGCCTGGTGGCTTCCACAGATGGACAGTGGCTTCTGGGGTGTGGCAGGAGACATCAGTGGCCCTGCAGGCTGAGGGACAGGCACTCTGTCCTCAGTTAAGGATTCCTCCCCTAAGATTTTCCTCCTCCTTCATGCATTTCTCAGCCTATGCAAAGAGTTTCTGTGGATCCCCGGGTCTGCAGAGGAGCAAACACGAGCTGAAGCTCTTGGTTGTACCGTACAGAGGAATGAATATAGGAATGAAGTTGCCTCCAGCCCTGACCTGAGCTCAGCACAAGAGGTTAACACCAGCCCTCCTGCCTGAGATTTTTCCTGTCAGAGAATTGCAGCCAGGGATCCAAAGAATCCTAAATTAATCTTAATATTTATAATGGGCTTCCAAGGAGGTGGAGCAGAGCAGCCCCATATCAAAAGTGGCTGCTTGAACAAGAAGGTTCCTTGCAGAAGATCCCAAAACTGAGTGCACAGCAACTGGAACAGAGCGATGGCTCCTGGGCAGGGACTGGGAGAGCAGTGGGGGGTTTTTGTTATTAATTAGGTGCTGGTTTATAGCAGTGATATCCCAGGATTTAAAGCTCCCTCTGTTTCTTTCTGTGCTGTGCTCTGGTGGTGCCAAGGCAGGCGGGGCTGGGGCAGAGGGGGGATCCTGGCAGCCCTGAACAGAGAGATTCTCTTCCAAAGGTTTCCCAAACTCCACCCAGTGAGTTTTCAGCAATGATTTTGCGTCAGACTGAAAAACTGGGAGCTGACGTGAGAAAAATAGGGCAGGGCTGGAAGATGAAGCTGGGATTGCACTTGAGGAGCGTTTGTTGAAAAGAATGAAACTGATTTCCTGTGACTGCACGTAGCTCCAGAACATTTAGGGAATACCAACACAGGAGCAGTGGTGCAGCCCGAGGATCCATCCATGACTGCAGCTCCCATTTGTTGTGGCCCCACCTCATTCACTGCACAACCAGACTGCTCCAGGGCAGCCCTGGGCTGGCTGCTGAAGGGATTCTGCTGCCTGTAGAGCCGCCCCAGCCCAAATTCAGGAGCAGTTTTGGGCATGGAGAAGGGAAGAGCTGCTGGCTGATGCTGGGTGGGGTCGTGGGCAGGATGCTGCCTGGGAGCTCAGCTGTGTCTCCGGGCACTGAGTGGATGTTCACACACCAAAGACGGTGTCGGTTCAGCCCCATTCTCTGCTGAAGGTAATTTCCAGCAATGCTCCAAATTCAGAGCTGCAGCCAAGGCTTTTCCTGTAAGCCCAAAGGTGCTGGGTGATGGTCAATCTTCTAAAAATCTGCTCCTTTCATAAACCCAGCCCTCAGAAAGCACCAACACATTTGCTCTTGCCTTCCCAAGCCTCAGTTCTTTGTGCAATGAGGATAACACGGGCCCTTCATCTGGGTGTCTGGAGATAAACTCGGCTTTGCACAGCCCTGTCCCTGCCCGTGATGAATGGCACAGAAAAGGCTTCTGGAAGTGAGTCATCCCTGAAATGTGGACAGTTGAAAAGGCAGCCTCCCTCGGGACCAGGGCTGGGAATTTTTCTCTCATCTGCTGTGAATACCAGGCTGGTCAGCGAGGGAGGACAACAATGGATGGGATTTGCTCCCGCAGAGAGCCCCTGGTCCCTGACAGGCAGTGACAGTGACAGTGACATCAGGGCCTGGCCGTGGAGCTCAGCTGGACGGAGGGGGAGCCAGGGTTCTTCTCCTTCCCAGGGCTGCAGAGAGAAGGAGCATCAGCCCAGGGAGCTTGACCCAGAAGGCACAAGCCCCACCATTTGAGACAAAGGGGGTCCCCAGGAGCAGTGCTGGGTTCCAAGATGTGCCTCTGCCCCAGTGGACACAGCAGGGCACTCACAGCGGGGAGAGGAGCAGCTCAGGCACCAGGGTCATGAGGGATTGTGGCCAATAGAGGTGCTGGTGACACGAGCCCAGGGGTGCCCAGGTGGGCAAGAGGCCAGTGGCCCCTGGGCTGTGCCAGCCCTGGGGTGGCAGCAGGGCCAGGGCAGTGCCCGTCCCCTGTGCTGGCACTGCTGGGGCACCTCCAGTGCTGGGGCAGCTCTGGGACACTCAGGACAAGAAGGACCCTGAGGGGCTGGAGCGTGTCCAGGGCAGGGAACGGAGCTGGGGAAGGGGCTGGAGCCCCAGGAGGGGCTGAGGGAGCTGGGAAAGGGGCTCAGCCTGGAGCAAAGGAGGCTCAGGGGGGACCTTGTGGCTCTGCACAACTCCCTGACAGGAGGGGGCAGCCGGGGGGGTCGGGCTCTGCTCCCAGGGAACAGGGACAGGAGGAGAGGGAACGGCCTCAGGCTGCATTAGGTTTAGGTTGGATATCAGGAAGAAATTTCTCATGGAATGAGTGGTCAGCTCCTGAGCTTTGCTTTGATCACTACAGGCACTGCCACGTAACCCTGCGCAGTCCCTGAGCAGACCCAGCTCCTGAGGAGCTCTGAGGCAGCAGTGTGACACTAAATCACCTGAGCTGATTTCTGACCTGATGCAGTCTTGTGCCAAGCAAGGAGAGGCAGCAAGATGAGCAGAGAAACCCTCCTGGCCGCTTTTGGGTGGCAGGGACACACGCTGCAGGTCACTGAGAGCTTTGTCCCCCGCCCTCCCCTCCAGTGCCCTGTCCCACAGCAGCCCCGCCGTCACTGCAGAGCTGAAGCTCTTTTGGCAGCCCTGAAGTTCAAATTAACATAAATAAAAAAAGTGCTTCCCAAAGCTGGAGGCAGAACAGAAGAGCTGCTACCTGGCATTCCGACAAGGAGACAGGATGGGGAACTGCTCCGTATTCCCAGCGTGCTCCTGACTCACTCCGTGCCTGGGGTGAGTCACTTCCGAAGGTCTCTCCTTCCAGTGTCCTCTCTGCTCTGCAGGGAATGGAAACGCTCCTGAAAGCTCTTCCAAGCCCCATTCATCATTAAAAGCCTTTACGTGTGTGACCGCCGGGGAAGAAACACCCTGTGGGCACAGATCTCCGCTCCGTGGGCAGAAAACACTGCCGGCTTTGAAGGGAGCTTCAGCTCTCAGAGAAGGAGTTGAGCTGTAGGTTCTGACTGTGAAAACAGCTGTGAGGAAGGTGGGTTCCTGCTCACAGAGTTCCTGTGTTGGCAGCCATGCAGCATTTGCTGCGGTGGGACAGGTCCCCCACCTCCCTGACAGTTCATTCACGGCCCTTCTGAGCCTGGATTAAAGAGTCATTTAACACCCTACACTTTTCACCCCCTAAAAGTGCTTATTCACACTAACCCTGTCACCTCAACCTCTCACCTTCAATTAAAATGCTGAGCTTTGTAAAAACCTTGCTGAAAAGCATTTCCCCACCTCACTTTTGAGCTGGAATGCTTTTCCACTCGGACGTCCACATCCACTCCAGCAGCCCTGCTCTGGTTCCTGCAGGTCTGAGAGAATTGGTGGCATTAGGACACCTCATCTTCAAAGGACACGGCCCACCCTGTGGGAATCCCCTCAGGATTTCCCTCTTCTGTTGCTCTTTGCATCCCAAGCTCTTTGTGTCTCCTGAAACTTTCAGCAGTGACAATTTCATCCTTATTTCTGGAGTGCTGAGCTCAGCGTTGTAAAGCGTGTGTGGCCTCGCCCTGAGCTCTGCCAAACACCACCTGAGGAGGCACTTCAGAGGGTGAAACCCCTCTCTGAGCTCCTCCAGTCCCTCTGTGCTGCAGCCCTTGGCACCAGCTCCCCCAAGGATGTGCAGTGATAAAATTCCCCCTCAGTTTATCCAGCAGCACAGGCTCCAGTGCTGTGGGAAAGGTGAAACTCATTGCACCTCCCCGTCATCCTGCCAGCCCCAGCTGTAAGAACTTTATAGAGAATTAATTTTGAGTTTGTTTGACAAGATCTGCTTTTTTTAAACCCACGCTGACAGGTGTTAATTATCCCATAGTCCTTAATTTCCTCATCATTTTCCGGCATCTTTCCGAGGCACCAGGGAGCAGTGCTAATCCTTAGGCTTGGGAAACATCCCCGTGTGTTTTGCTGCGGCCCAGGAGGAGTGGGAGAGCTGCAGGGAAGATGGCACTGATGGAGGGGCCACTCTCACGTCAGCAGCACCTTTGGGGCCTCCCAGCACTTTCCCCAGGACACAATCCTGGCTTTTTTCATGCGTGAGGATCCCGAGCCTTCCCAGACGGAGGAGTTGCTGCTTTGCCAATGGAAGGGCTCTGTGCCAGCACTGCTGGGACAAGGTGGCGCCAGGGCCCTGCTGTAGGAGTGACCTGGGACCGAGGAAGATGGACAAAAACCCAGCCTTGTCGCTCCTCGGGGAACTCCACACCCATCCCGTCATTCCCAGAAATGTCCACCAGCTGCTCCTGTTCTCTGCTGCCCCTGGGCCCCCAGTGAGGTCCCTGCTCAGCCTCTGGGCAGGTCTGCCCTGTGCCCCATTCCCCGGGGAGGGGACGTGGGAACTCCCCCTGACAATGGGGATGAGATCCCAGTGCTCCACCCGGGGCACTGGTGGGGACAGAGCTGCCCTGGTGCTGGCCAGGGGCTCCTCCTGTCCTGGGACAGCCACCAGAGTGTCCCTCCAGTCACCCTTGGGATGTCCTTCCCTCATCGGGGGTGATGCCAGGCTGCCCAGGCCGCCAGAGCCACTTCTGGCCACCACCAGAGAAGCTGAAGAGGTCACTCAGAGAGGCCAGCGAAGGTGGCTTGAGGGAAGGCTGCTCGACAGTGAGCTCTGCACCTTAGTGCTGGCATCAATTAACACAGGGAGTGGGAACAGTGGGATCTGCTGTCTTTTGAGGTAGGAATTCGTCCCAGCTTCATCTCTGTCACCACTTGCTCTCAACACCACAAATCCTGATGTTCTCCTCGATGCCTTTTATGGGAAGTGCAGAAATTAGCTAATTCCCCATTGCTCCATCCCCACTTATTAGTGCTACACGGAATTGGGTAATTATGAATAGAACTGCCAGGCAAAACGAAACTTCTCCTTTAAAAATGCATTTTAATTAACTCTGCTGGGTTCATGAGCTGATTGTGCCTTGCTGACTGAGCTGTGCTCACACAGGAGACCACAAGCTTGGCCAAAGGGTACAAAAGGGCTTTGCCTTCCCTGGAAGATGATTGTGGGGTGTTGCGCCTCAAAGCTTGTTTGATCTACTAAAGTTGAGCAGCAAAGAAACAGAAAGATACAGAATCATTGAATTACAGACGGGGTTGAGTTAGAAGGGACATTAAAGCCCATCCAGTGCCACCCCTGCCATGGCAGGGACACCTCCCATTGTCCCAGGCTGCTCCAAGCCCTGTCCAGCCTGGCCTTGGGCACTGCCAGGGATCCAGGGGCAGCCACAGCTGCTCTGGGCACCCTGTGCCAGGGCCTCCCCACCCTCCCAGGGAGGAATTCCTTCCCAATATCCAATGTAAACTGACTCTCTCTGTGTGAAACCATTCCCCCTTGTCCTGTCACTCCACCCTTTGTAAACAGTCTCTTTTCATCTTTCTTGTTGGCTCCATTCAGGCACTGAAAGGCTGCAATCAGGTCATCCTGAAACCTTTTTATTTCCAGGCTGGGCAATCCCAATGTCCCAGATCAAAGACTGAAAGCAAAGTTTGGGGCTTGGTGAGTGAGTGGTGGAGAAGTGACAACCTCTGCCCCACACAAGGCAGAGTGTGGGAAGGATCCCTGGGGCACCAGCGATGCGAAATATGAAATTTTGTATTTCCTTCACAAAAGGCAAGGAAAAAACCCCTGCCACGTTTCCCAGCTGGACAGAGAGGTGAGGAAGCCCAGACTCAGAGATGGTAGAAATGAAAATGCAGTTTGCCCCTCCGGGGTGGCAGTGGGGGCTGCTCAGCCAGAGCCACCCAGGCACTTCCACATCCTGGAAGGGTGATGGGGAAACTCCCGTGTGTGCTCCACTGCCCAGGGCAAAAGCAAAGCCCCTGTAGAAGCCTCACCACTGTGGGACATTCCACAAGTTCCAACTTTGCAATCCAAGGCTTTCTAGATGGAGATAATATCATGGATTATGGAAGCAAACTTAAAGAAGGGCAACTTTAAAATAAAACCTTCTAGGCTTGTGAGACAAAATTTTACAGCAAATGGTAATGTCTCTCTGCTCCCCCTGCTTTTTCCTGGCACGATGATGAAATGCAGTAAATAAATACATAAAAATAATGAGTCTTCCAGACCTTGCAGCATTCATTTTAATAGATGCTATTTAACTACACACAGAATCACAGATATCTACCTTTCAAATGCTGGTTACAAAGATTGGGAAGGCTGCCAAGAAAATGGCTTTTGTTTCCCCCAAATAGATATCAAAAAGAAACAATTTATATGTTGAAATTGCCTTTATTTTTTAATCCATAAATAGTTGTTACTGACAAAAGTGGAAAAATCCTTAAGACTCTAAATTTTACTAAACTGATAATATTTTTGTTTACAGTACATACAGAATGTGCTTTTACAGGTAGGTATAACAACAAGAATAATACAGAGAGAAACAGTCAAATACTGCTCATCTTGAAGCTTGTTTAATGGTTAACCAAGAGTCTGTGCAAAGTTACAGATACAAATGTACTTCCTCTTCAGTACTACTGTATAATAAACATGGAATCCATAAACTGGGCTAAAGCACAAAAATATCCACTTAACCCCTCTTAGGAAATATTGTCCCCCAAACTAAAAATATTACAGTAAGAAGTGTCTTTCTCAGAGCCAAGAAATTCTTGCTACAAAAATGTCTCAGGGGTTTGCAGGCAGGCGGGAGCGGCGGCGGAGCAGAGGGGCAGGGGGAGCGGCTCCTCCCGACAGCGGGGCGGGATGGAGACCTCCTGGGATGGAGAGAGACCTCCTGGGATGGAGAGAGACCTCCTGGGATTGATGGAGACCTCCTGGGATGGAGAGAGACCTCCCGGGATGGAGAGAGACCTCCTGGCATGGAGAGAGACCTCCTGGGATTGATGGAGACCTCCTGGGATGGAGAGAGACCTCCTGGGATTGATGGAGACCTCCCGGGATGGAGAGAGACCTCCCGGGATGGAGAGAGACCTCCTGGGATTGGGAGAGAGACCTCCTGGCATGGAGAGAGACCTCCCGGGATGGAGAGAGACCTCCTGGGATTGATGGAGACCTCCTGGGATGGAGAGAGACCTCCTGGGATTGATGGAGACCTCCTGGGATGGAGAGAGACCTCCTGGGATTGATGGAGACCTCCTGGCATGGAGAGCTCTTGGAACGGAGACCTCCTGGCATGGAGAGCTCCCGGACATTGTGTGGCCACGGAGGAGAGCCGGGGTGCTGGGAGCAGAGATCTCTTTCAGACTGACACCAACACGCTCAGATGGCCCCATCCAACTCTCCCCTCGCCCTGGGCAAAGCACCCTTGGCTTTTCCCAGCTGGGATTTTGGCTCGGGGAGGGCACCTCTCACAACGGAGAGAGCTGGGAATGGTCCCTTCTCCCCCCTGCCTGGGGACACACAGCACAGAAGTGGCTGTTCCCCAAGGAGCAGCCCCAACATGGGCTTATTGCTAACAACACTTGCTAGGAAAATATTTAAGCCCCTTTCTGACACATTTCCCTTCTTTCACTCAGCTGAAATACACCTGAACACGAAACCTTCTCATGCTAAAGGTATTTCAGCAGAGCCACTCCTTCCAGATTGAGCACTAAATCTGAAACCAAGCTAAGACAAGCTATTTCTCCATGAGCTGAAGGTGGCAAACTGATCACAAAGAGAACACATATTTCAAACCCAATTAAAGTTCCCCTGTTTCATGGTGATTTTGTTTGTGGTGCTGGAAGAAGATGAGGATGTCTTCCCAGCTACCAGGAACTAACCGTCTCTCTTACAAAAACCTGACGCCAAGCTCCTGCAGATTCCTGGTGGGAATGCTTCTGATAGAACAGAAATGTGCATGCAGGAAGCTCAGGTTCCTGGGAGCAGCTTTGCAGCCAGCCAGGCTCAGCAGACAGAAATTAACTCCAGGCCAGGGAAGGAGGGCTTACTCCCGGACAGCTGTCTCTGTTTCTTCCCATCCACCCCATCCCCAAGTAACAGCTCATCGTTTATAAAAGGAACATTAAAACATTGAAAAATATTTCTTTTTTTTTTTTTTTTTCCTTAAATGTCGGTTCACTGGCATTAGAAGGCTTTTTATGACAAAGTTTCTGTTGCGTGTGGTGCTGTGTGTGATTCATTAAAAACAGTTTTCCACGTTTCAAAGAATGATTCAACACAGTTTGGAAGCTTCGATTGGTACAGGGTCAGTCAGAACATGTTGATTGCATTTTACAGAATGTATGTGTATATATATATTTGTGTCTATATCCACATACACAGAGAGTTGTATAAAACCCAGGGCAGCCACCCAGGATGTGTCGCTGCTCAGGGAACGCAAATAATTATCACCTTGTAGGAAATAATATAAACTTTTCTACATCCCCCTCCCCCAGTCCCTGCACATGCACTCTGGGAACTGGACACTCCCCAGGTGTGTGTTTGCACCTGTGGCTGGAGAAAAAGACAGATCAATTCTTCAGAGTAGATGAGATTAATCAAGGCAGGTTATATTTTACTGTACAGAGGAATGTGGCTGCTTCCCGCTTTTCTCCTGAGTGCAGGATGCTGTGGTGACTCGGACATGAGGAGAAGGAAGCAGGAAGGTCACGGTGCAGGGACCAGCATCCCGTGGAGCTGCTGCCTGCCAGGACCCTGGCCAGGAGGAGAGCAGTGGGAATCTGGGCAACCCCACACCAGCACTCTCGTTCTGGGCAGGCAGTGATTGTGACACATCACACACCACGCGTCAGGACAATGACAAACAGCATTAACAAAAACACTTTGCTGCTCTACAGTTTCTGTTGTGAGAGGGTCTCAAAGCACTTCACGGATGTTGTGGTCTGATCCCTCCATAGAAATGGAAATTCCCATTATCATCATGTGTGGACCATGGGGAACTGAAGTGCTGGGGACCAGGCCGTGGGTCATGACACTCGGTGCCAGGCCAAGTGTTCTTTCAGTGACAAACTCTCAGAAGGAGGAACAAGGAAAAAAAATGCCCTAAGGACAGCTGTGTGTGCTGAAATGCCACTGCCCCTTCTACCAACCCATTCCAGCACACAGAGCGAGCTGTGGGAACACACGGTGCCCAGGTGGAATCCAGGGCACAGTTCCTTCCCAAGGAAATTTGCTGAAAATTTTCTGTGGTGGTGGCAGAGTCCCTGAAGAGATTTGGCCTAAAAAGTCTCCTTGTGGGACACATCTGCTTGAAACAGTTGAGTGGGTGGAAAAAAAGACAAGGAAATGAGGCTAAGATTTCTCTGGAGGATTCTTGCCCAGGTAGGACACGTCAGCAGAGGGCCTGTGATATTTGTTAGCCAGAACAGGAGAAGACACAGAGGTCAAATGGCCCAGGCACAGCTCAGCACCTGCACGGGCTACTTGAACGAAAAATTTCCAAATTTGCATCTGGTCCAGCAACTTCTTAGTTCACAAATGGAACATTTAGATGAGGACAGGAGCTCGAGACACACAGCTATGGACACGGAAAGAGGAGCGTTCACCTACCCACAGCCTCCCACCGTCACCTCCTCTCCGGCTCTGCCACCACAGCTCCTGGAGACTCTGCAGTGGACTCTGCTCTCCCACAGTGTTCAGATCTCCCTGGCTTTGCTTGGGCCAAGAGAGAGTGGAAGAGCCCCAGAAGCTCAGCAGGGGCTGCCTCCCCTTCAGCCAGGAGGGTTTCTCTTCTTTTCGCTTCAGCCTTTGGGAAGGTCAGCAATGTTTCCACAGGGATTGTCTTCTGGGAGGAAATATCCAGGGACTGAGCTGAGGAGCTTGGAGGTAGTCAGGGGAGAGTAGTGTCCATCAGAGGAGGGGGGCAGGAGATGAGGTGTGAGCCTGTTCTCTCTCATCCCCCCCACGCCATGAACTGTCACCCTGATCCACAGACAGTTCTGGTTGTTGCCCAGAGTGATTTTGCCCAAGGCTGCAGGATCTGACCCTGGGGACTGTTATTTATTTATTCCTTCCCAGCTCAGTTTCCGTCAAACAAAGCCCCAGTAGCCTCTCACTGATGGAGCCCTTCTCGGCACAGTCTCCATCAGATGGGGCAGGATAAAGCTCTGGAAATAGGAGCAGCTCCAGGACAGTCTGGGAAAGAGAAAGGCCACCTGGACACCCCACTGAGGCCCACCTGTAAGTCCCACTGGGGTAAGGACACGTGCTCCTCCTGCCTGCCCTGCACCAGAAAAACCTGGTGCTGCACCACAGCCTCCGCAGGAGACTCTCGCTCAGGCCCTAGGATCATTGTTTGCTACAGGACTTGACGTGCTGGACTGGGAATGTCATTAAGGCCAGGAGGTGGGAGGTATTTGAGGGGAGGGAGAAGGGCAGAGCAAAGTTCAGTGAAGCCTAATGAAGAGCCGTGGAGGAAAAGAGTCAGTGTGGGGAGGTGGGACGTGAAGAGAAATGCACAGGGATGTGCTCACAGCCTGAAGTCAGTCGTCATCTCACCCGGAGGAGGGAGCGTGCCTGCCCAGATCCACTGGGGCTGTGTGAGTGTGGTGGGGCCTCAAGGGCACACCAGGGACAGTGTCCAGCACCCACAGCTCCAGCACTGGGTCTGGCTGGCCTTCAAACCCTCTGAGACCCTTTCCTGGCCGCAGAAGGGTGTTCCGGTGGGAGTTGGTTCTACAGAATTTGGTAGGAACACAAATCAAAGGGAAAAATAAAGAAAGGAAAAACCAAACCCAAATCCAACAAAAAAAAAAAAAACCAAAGCAAAGCCCAATCTGTCTGGAAAGCCAAAGGTAAAACCCTCACAAATTCTGGACCCACGAGTCTATGTTTTAAAGATTTTACAAATATACAGTATCTAATTAGCGTTATATCAGATATACAACATGCCCATTAATTATAATTATGCTGGATATATAATTTATATGCATGAAATGTAACTGTCTTCATGATTAGGATTGGGACTCAGTGGAACTGGAATTTGGAAGGTTTTCTTGGGAGGCCATTGCAGGGAGAGAAAACCACGGAAAGTTACCGACCTGCTTTTGGGTAAACAGACACCCTCAGCTTTGTGCCTCTGCTAAGGGCTGGGAAAAGATTTGCTACATATGGAATTCTAGGCTGTAAATGGGAGGAGAAAACCTTCAGAAACAGGGGAAGTGGGCCATGGAAAAATGCTATCAGGAAAAGAAACTTGTGGGGATAAAATCCAGGCTCGGTGACAGGCGTGGCAGCCTTGGCTCGCGGGGGTCTCGGTGGGGTCAGGACCTCCCCCAGCACAGGTCAGCAGTGTGGAGCTGAACGGCTTCTGGTGCTTCAGGTTCAGCAGTGGCAAGAAGCTGGAGGAAGAGTGACCCTCTTCCTCCTTCCTATTTACATGTTGGAGACACCAAGATACTAGAATGAGTGGAGAAAAGGGTCTAACAAGCATTTCAGCATATTTGTGCTTATTGAACACATCAACCCCACTACTTCCTACACTGAGAGAGCAGGCGATTTGTAGGCACTAGTATGTTTTTTTATCTTATGAGTATATTTAATATAAACTAAAACTTTATTTCTCAGCCAGGCTATTCTTGTCCCTAGATCTGCCAGTCCCGTAGGAAAGTCTGCCCTTGAACTTGCTCCAAGGGTGACAGAGAACAGATGTGTGGGTGCTGACGGGTGTCGAGCAGCCTGGGGGTGACCCCAGCAGCCAGAACTTCCCTGCTTGCTACAGAAAGGCCAAATATGAGGACCAAGAACGAGGTCCCTTCCTGCATTTCCTCCTCCCTATCTCAGGCTGCTTCTCCTTGGAGCAACTGAAAAGTCCTGAATTAGTGGAAACTATGGCATAATGCAGGTGAGCCCTTGGAAGGAGCCATCGATTACTATGGCTTTCTTTGACAGAAACTGATGCACATCAGGAAATTTCCTCTGTTATCCCTCACTAGTGTCTGACTGCTGCTTCAGCTCTTCCTGTGTCACTGATGAAGGGGTGGCTTTAAAAACAACGTGGATGGGACTGTCAGAGAAGTCTTTGCAGACACTGAGTTAGTAGAGGTTATCTTGGCCTATAAGGCCACTGCAGAATGGGGCGCTGTGGCCACCCCAGTCCTTAAGGAGTATCTACAATGCACTGGGTCATGTCAAACAGTCACCTCTGTTTTGCTGGCGGTGCGGTAGTGGTGGTGGTGCCCGGGGATGTAATGCAGCTGCTCCACCGTGTTGTGCCGGCGCGAGGCGAACGCTTGGCGCTTGGCCGAGGTCGGGTTCATACTCAAGGTATTGTACAAGTTATTTGAGGCACTGGGATGGGAGTGCATTTTTGACATCCTGTAGCGATCCAAGACCGGTGTTGACACAAAGACATCCGTGTGTGACAATGCCCTGGACATGGACTGCTCGGGGTACCCCGAGCGCTCCGGGGACAGCAGCGGGTCCTGGGAGTGCAGGCGCTCTGCCGACAGGAGCTGCTCGTCCGAGAGGATCCGTTCATAGGACATGCTGAACTCCTCGGGCATGATCCTCTCAGGGGACAGCACTCTGTCCTGGGACATGGCCCGAATGGGACGGCGGGGCCTGTCCCGGTGGTTGCTCTGCTGAGACATTTTGATGACGTTGATGGGCAGCGTGCCCCGGGCTGCCAGGTCGGGCAGGTGTCTCCTCCTCATGTAGTACTCATCAGCCTCTTTGTCAGCTGTGGGAAGGGAAGGAGAGAGGTTAGAAATGTCAGAGTGCTGTCCCGGGGGTGGAAAGGGGCTGTGCACAGCACACAGCCCTGGAGCTGCCTCCTGGTGACACCCAAGGGACCATCTGCCACAGGCATGGACACCCTGCCGGAGGGACAGCCCGGTGTGGGTGGTGTCACCAAGGGCTTGTGGCAGACAGAGGGCTGTGAAATGCACGGGGACAGCGTAGTTCCCTGGGCAGTGCATCCCATCCTCCTGCACCACGGGACAACAGACTCCATGTGCTGCGGAGGCCAGACCGTGGAGATTTACATGAAAGGTGAGTTATGGAGAAATTCCCAAATGTCACCTTCACAGGAAGGAACAGGGCGGGTGACACGAGCAGGCGAGGTCCCCGTTTGAGGACAGGCACATCTCATCTCTGCCCTCAGACATGGGTATTCCCTGGAGCCCATGAGTGACCTCGTGACATTTTAATTACCACATTTAAATATTCGTAAATGTGATCACAAAGCAGGTTTGGTGGTTGTGGGATGGTCTCTGAGACACTGAATCACCTGCCCAAGGTTTCATTTCCCATTTTTTCAATCAGCCTTGGTTGATATAATAGAATTCATCCCATGGAACATTTCTTGCTCAGTTTGCTGCTCCTGCATCTTAAATGATCTCTCTGTTGCTCTGAAATGCAGCACACGCCCCACACACGCTCACCCTCCTGGTTTTTTTGGCTTTGAGAGAAACGCTGCAGTCTCAGAGAGGATGTTGGCTACTGCAGCTGTATCGTGATAGATCAGTGGCATCCTACAGCAGCTGCAGTGACCTGATCCAACCAGCTTGTGACTTGAAGAAGCAACTCCACAAGTGTTTCAGATTTTTTAAAAAAGCAACAGCAGAAACACAAAACCTTTCAGGTTAACCCATTGGATGTTCATGTGCTGGGAACTGGGGTACTGGGATCACTTACCTGGAAGGAGGCTGCCCAGAACACCCATCCCTCCCCAAAATTCCACTGTCACAAGTGGGAGAGCACAACTCTGGCCTCCGTGGGTCAGGGGAGGGACTCACATTGAATGCTCCACACCGATCATCCTTGTGAGCCTTCTCCCTCATTTCTCTGCCTGAGATGTTTTCCTGATGTGCCCAAAAGCATTCCCCTTCCCTTCTGGCTCATCAGTGCCTTAGAGCACCTCAGAGTGAGACCCAGACACCTGGCAGGAGCCCTCCTCTCCTTGGAGAAGACAGCACTGGTGTGCAGGAAGGGATTCCTCATGCAAAGCTAAAGGAAATTTCTCCACCTTGCAGAAGAAACGAGGCTTGTTGCAAAGTAACCTCGTAGGAAGAGCTTGGCACGGAGCCCCCAGAGCTGGGAACACACACAGGACCCAGCGTGGACTTGCCATACCAGGCTTGAGCCAAGTGCTGATGGGCAAAGACATCCTCTCCTACCCATCCTTAGCCAGATCCTGGGACCTGACAGAAAATTCCTTCGGAAAGTCATTTGTTTATAAGACAAATACAATGAATATTTATGATAATGATAATAAAGAGGAGCCTTGTTTATTTTCTCAGCTCCAGTATTTCAGTCCGTGGTAGGTGATGTAAGATGGGAAAGGATGAGATGGTGGAAGATGAAAATTTCCCATGCATGGAGGTTTTGAGGAGGTTAGAGTGACAAAAAGAGCAAAGCTCTGCTGCAGGACAGTCTGGGGGATCATGAGGGAGGTGAGGTAGGTGCTGCCTCTTCCCATCGGCCTTCAACAGGCCTGGTGGTTAAATATGGGTGGAAATTCCCTCTTTCTTCTGACAGAGCCATCAGCCTGTAGGTTTTATGCAGCACACTGGCTGAGAGTTGAAGACAACTGGCTGCTTGTGCCACGAGCCAGAGCTCATGTGGTGGATGCTGACAGCATCCCAGAGCTTTGCTCCCAGGACACCAGTTCAGCCAAACCCTGCAGAGCCCTGTGCTGGGCCATGTCCCTCACTTATCTCCTCATCCCCTCTCCCACACCTTCCCCTCACTGCTCCCGGCCCCTGTGCCCCCCCCAGAAGATCTGTGAGGAGGTGGGGTTGGTTCCCTGTCTCCCATGCAGAAGCAGGAGCTGAGAACATGTGTGCCATGGCCCGCTGGCACCGCTGCTGCTGCCAGCCCCTTCCTCACAGCCCGCGCACCCCCGAGGCGGGAGGGCACCCCCAGCTCCCCTGTGCTCGCTTCCTGCCGGTGGGATTTGCTCTCCAGAGCACGCACTGCAGGAATGAGCCTCGGTTCTTCGCCATCCAACGCTTCTTGGAAGGATGTCTCACCGCAAATGTCAGGCAGCAGCTCTCCTGGCCTCGAGCTCTCGTGTCTTTAAAATCACCTTCTAGGAAGGCTGAGGGCGGGGGAAATTCCATATGGCCCCGGGAACTGGAGGCATTTTCATTCTATATTGTGGCCATAGATGGAAATGCCACGCTCGGTGTGCACAGGCTCAGCAGCCACGCTGGAGGCTGGCTGCAGAGTGGGAATGAAGCAATTAGCACTCTGGCACTTGGCCTCTGCTCTGGATGAGAGGAGTTCCACTGGATTTGCCCAAGTGACTCTAAATAGATGTAATTAAAGCACAGAACATCCCAAATGGAGATGTGCTTGGATGCTCACACCTGGCTCTGGTAATTGCCAGCAGGAGCTAAACCAGCTTATGTGAGGTTTACAGCTCTGAGGCTGCTAGAGAGGTGGCACAATCAGCTGAGTGAAAGTGGTTTGAAGTTGTTCCTTGCTAATTTTGATTAAACATGCAGCATGCCCTACACTTTAAAATGTTTTGTCCATTAGGAGCATTAAAAATACCTTTTCCTTCCCTCTCCCACCCTGTGACCCTTGTACAGCCTTTTGCTGGACATGGCTAAACCTTTCAGGGAGCTGATTGAATTTCAGAGGTGCTTCTAAGCTCACTCAAGCCATGCCCCCCATGATGCTGAGGAGGAGGAACATTTCCAGGTGTGGAAAAACTTCTCATCTCCATCTCAAAGGAGCCAGAAGAGCCGGAACAGCCGTGTGTCACACCCAACAAGCTGCTCGAGGCAGCACCAGACAGACATTTTCCAGGCTGTTGGCTCTGAGGGGGTGTCAGCCTGAGCCAGGGATGGGGAATGAAGCCTGGCAGGAATGTGCTGCATCACACACGTGCCTGGTGCCAAGGGAGAGCTCAGCACAGTGCTGGAACCGCAGAATTCCTGCACCCAGGGGCAGCAGCGAAACAAATCCAGCTCCAGGCTGGGGAGAGCGGAGCTCCAGGAGCTTCGCCCACCGGGTGGGAAATGTGGAGGTCTGGTTGCACAGCTGGCCAAAAACAAAGTTTCTGCAGGAACTGAAACCTTGGAATCATGGAATGGTTTGGGTTGGAGGAGATCTCAAAGAGATCTTAAAGTCCCAACAAAGGCAGGGACACCTTCCAGGCTGATCCGTGTCACCCTCATCACACCAGCACAGTCCCTGGGACAGCTGGGATCTGATAACCCTGCCCCTTATCTTGTCATGGATGCTCACATGAGAGCAGACACTCACAATTTCAACCAAAATAAAACTCCAATCCAGTATGTTTCTCCATCAGGGATGTGCTTACAAATTCAAAAATGTGTCTTAAGAGGATTCCAAAAAATACCAGAAATTGTGAGCAGGCAAAAAGGAATCACTGATGCAATTGCTTGACGGGAATTTCTCTGTTTTTAAATCAATCCCATACTTCTGAGTCTTTCCTTGTGTTTTTCAAGCATTTGGAACTGGAATTACTGGAAATTATGCTTGCTACACGCTTTTTAGGCCTTTTTTCATTGGTTTTGTTTGGGATTTTTCTGCCCTTTCTTCAGCAGTTCCCAGAACATTGACCGGGACTGGTCTCACCAAACCTCGGGGATGTTTCAGTGCTTCAACTGCCTTGGCTTCAGGCTAAGCTGATTTCCCTCAGACAGCTTTTTTTTTGGTGTTTTTGGGGTTTTTTCCCCATTTGGAAGGAGATCCCCAAATGAGTGCCCTTACTCACCCATTCCTCCTCAACCCAAGGTGCCACTGCAGAAAGGCAGAGCAGAGCTCCTCTGGCACTGCAACTACAGAGAGGAGGCACCTCTGGGGTGCTCTGGGAAGGGAATTTGGAAAAGCCACGGAGAGTTTTTATCCCCGTTGTTTGTTATCATGATGAGAACAGGGCTGCACGTGAGGCCCTCACAGTAATCCCTCTGCTTTTCCTAAAGGTGATTTTCCCGGCTTTCTTCCTCTGCAGCTCCAGCAGGTTTCCTCTCTGGGCTTGTCCCTCCTTGTTTTAATTGGCTTTAACATTTCCAAGCTGCCCAGGCGTTTGTGATGATTCTCCAGCCAGCACCAAGTGGTTTAATATGCCTGAAAACACGAACTTCCATCCTGACTGACCTTTCTCACTTAGCTGGCAAGAGCAATTCCCTGGAGCAGCGGGCAGGATGGAATTAATCCGGCTGCTCTTGCTCAGCCACGTTCCCACACCCTCCCATCACTGCTTTTCCCACCTGCCAGGGCTGCCAGGGGGTGCCCAGCCCCTCAGAGACCCTCCCACAACATCCCAGGTGGGTTCCTGGTGTCTGTGCCCTGAAGGAAAAGCCAGGGAGATGAAGAGCCCTGGTCTCTCCTGATCTGTCTCTGCTAACTGGAGGAAAGTAAGTAACTTTTCCCTGCCTGGCAAACCCAAAGAAACCCAAACAAGCACCTGAAACATAGATTTTAAAAATATCTAATGCTTTTTATCTTACTCAAATAGAAATATTTGTTTATGACCTCTTAATGACTTTTTTATTTTTATTTTTTTCTAACCATGACAGGGAGCCCATTGGAAAGGAGTAACTTTAAATAAGAAAAATGAATGCACAATGAGTAATTTTCAAACTCCTGCACTTTTTTTTTGTGTTGCCTTCAGCTCCTTCATATGGAATAAGAAAATTATCCTGCTGGAATTTTGCAAGGCGAGGTTTGGGCGCTGGGTGCCTCTTTTCCTTTGGCTCTGGAGGAGAGCAGCTGCAAGAAAGTGATTCAGTGATTCTGGAGGTGCTGAGCGTATTCAGTCCCAGCGGGAGCAGGGAGGGCTTGGCACTTGCAGAGCTGAGATTATTTGGCCACTCAAAAACACGGAGCCGAGCAGTTGATTTGGCATTTGCCAGGTGCTGTGCAGGAGGCCGGGGTGGTGTCCTGCAGAGAGCACTGGGCTCTGTCTAGACCCTTTACTGGGTGGATAAATAGGTGGGATTTGCCCTGCAGCGAGCAGGGATGCCCTGCTGGGGTTGGTGGGGGGGATATTTAAGGGTTTGACTCAACCCCTCTCCAGCCAAGGGCCAAAGACAAGCTCGGTGTCCTTGGGTTCCTGGTGACTGCCAGGTGTCCCCTGACTGGGACAGGGACTGCCCAGAGGGGCAGGGGAGGCTCCAGGAGCACTGGCTACACTCGGGATATTTAACCTTGGCACCTTAACACAAACCTGGTTTTGTAATTTGAGACACATATCTAGGAAATCATAGGATCACACTGCAGAGTCCCAGACTGGTTTGGGTTGGAAGGGACCTTAAAGCCCATCCAGTGCCACCCCTGCCATGGCAGGGACACCTCCCACTGTCCCAGGCTGCTCCAAGCCCCATCCAACCTGGCCTTGGGCACTTCCAGGGATCCAGGGGCAGCCCCAGCTTCTCTGGGCACCCTGTGCCAGGGCCTCCAGAAATTCTCATTTTGATCACCTCATACTGGGGACACTTGACAGCAGAAATGTTACAATGCTGTGTTTTCAAGGGGTTTCCAATCTCAGGAGCAGATCCGAGTGGGGGAGAGGGAGGCAGCACAGCAAGGAGGTCAGCAAGCAAATGACCACAGGTACTCTGCCAGTAACGAAATGACTCTGTACACTCATCCCTGATGGGAATTGACAGCCAAAGGAACCATTCCCAGGGATGCCAACCCGGGACTGCCCTGGCAGAGGGAAGGGGGTTACTGCCTCAACGCCGTGCCCACCACGGCCCGAGGACACACGAGGTACAGGGGGAACGAAACGAGCTGACACCTACTGAGTCTCTTCAGAGATGAATATTTACTCGGGTTCGTCTTGACAGCAGACTCGTAGGACGGCGGGAGGTGGGAGAGGTTCTGGAAGGAGCGGGAGAAGGACAGGTCGTAGGGCTCGGTGGCCGAAGTGAGGATGTTGTTCATTCGTGGCTTGTCTGCAAGGAAACAACAGAGAGAGGCAGGTCTGAGGTGGGCACTGAGGTGATGGACAGAGGCAGGTCTGAGGTGGGCACTGAGGTGATGGACAGAGGCAGGTCTGAGGTGTGCAGTGAGGTGATGGACAGAGGCAGGTCTGAGGTGTGCCCAGAGGTGATGGACAGAGGCAGGTCTGAGGTGTGCCCAG
>VXAD01006084.1:409690-421780 GCA_013399195.1 Dicrurus megarhynchus
AGGTGATGGACAGAGGCAGGCATGAGGTGGGCACTGAGGTGATGGACAGAGGCAGGCATGAGGTGTGCCCAGAGGTGATGGACAGAGGCAGGCCGTTCCCACAGGCTCCAGCAGGGAGCAGGGCTGGATCCGAGCCAGCCTCAGCGACAGCCTCTTGGACATGATTCCAACTGGCAGCAGCACATCAGAGGGAAATGGATCCCGTGGCGTCGGTTCCTTGTCCTCAGTGACTACGGGGAGCAGCAAAGTGCTGCCTCACAGTCACCTGGAGCTGTCCCAGGGCTGTGGGGGCTGCACTGGCACTCACCCCCAGCCTTGCAGGGCTGTGCCAGGTGCTCAGGCAGCATCACACACCTTGGCCCCCCACACTGTGCTCTCCCCACCCTCAGGGACACAAAACCAGTCTGGGGGGTTCTGCTAACCGGGGCTGATGATCCGACTGCCCTCTCCTTGGGCCAGATTCCTCATTAGTGCTCTCAGCCTGGAGGCTCTGGGACAATGCTTGTCATCGGCACTGGGGCTGTGGGGCTCTGGAAGCCTTCATGCTTCCAAAACACTCAGGAGTGTGTGAAGTGAGGCTGTGGGGGCACCCAGAGGACAAGGCAAGGTGCTGGAGAGGTTCCTGAGGCAGGAAATCCCTATCCCTGAGGGGTGGAGGATATCCCTCTGACTCATGTTCATTTTGTTGGTCACTGAGGGAGTCCCCAGGCAAGGTCTAAGTGCGCTCTCTGATAATTTTAATGCTGAGGGCACTGTCAGTAAAGATTAGCACTGAGCCCAGATGCTAAAATTGAAGTCCAGACTATCTGCAGAGTTTTGAAACCTTGTTCCTTTGCTGCAAGCTGGAAAACGGTCTTTCATCAGCCCAGCCAAGGCACAGGGACCTGTTGAACTGCAGTTATAAGTCCCAGGTGTTCAGATATTAAAATGGGCAGATATGAAAATATTTACCAAAACAGGAACCTCAATTATTAGAAGCAAACCTAGAACAGCCACCAGTGGGCTCTGTCAGAGCCCAGAGCAGTGATGGGGTTCAGTCGCTGAGGCAAAAGGAGGTGGCCACTTCCAGTATGGTCTGAAAATGAAATCAGAGGGGTGAATTCTCTGCAAGAGCAGCAGAATATTCAAGTCTTGGGTTCTCACGTTCCTGCTGTACACCCCTAAAGCATCCCCATGAAGAGCAGTGCATGGTCAGTGTGCACTCACCTGCCCCAAGCCCTCTTGCCACCTCTGTACCATGGGCTGGTTGGGATAAAAGCACAACTTCTGCCCAAAAGTACCAGAGCAGCAGGGGAATCTCTCGTGGAAAACGTGTTGGCTTTGTGCAGTGTCCATACATTCGCTAACTTCTCCCATTTCCCAGAAAAATAATTCAACCCAAAATCCAGCCAAGTAGAGGGCAGATATTTCACAGACATTTTTCTAGACCCGAGTCATAAGTGAATCTGTTCCCTCCAAAAAACATCTGTAAGAGTGAGGCCATCCCCTCCCCTGCTGCCTTTCTGCCCTGTGGAGCCCTGTTGGCTGGACAGCAGAACACTTTCCTGCTCTCTGCATTTTTCATTTCGCTGTGTCCTCGGTGCTCCTGCTGCCTGGGAATGAACCCAGCGCCTCCCCTGTGCGTCTGTGCACGGGCATCCAGAGCTGCTTCCACAATTTTTCTTCCCCTGGATATTTTAAAACTCCTGTCACCCACCCTCAGCTCTGCACTGTGTCAAAGACAGGCTGAGGCAGTCCTGACTTCCTTACAGAATTCAGCACTGGTGAGAAACTCCTCCTAACAATGCAATAACCACCTCGGTTCATAAACCCTCCTTTCCCATTGCTTCTGTTCCTCTCTGCTCTCCTGGAACGGGGTTCTGCTCTGGCAGAAAGAGCCCAGCCCCAGGTGAGCTGGAGTGTCACCTCTCAGAGAACATCATTTCCTCGCTGATGACTTCAATCCATGTCTAATAGACTGGCTGCAGGATCAGGGAGTGCATCGCATTCATCGGGGGCTGGAAACAATTGATTAGATATTATCCAGTAAACAGAGACTGTATCAGCATTGAAACCATGTCCCCACTCCTACTCGTGCTTGTGTGGCAAGGACCCTGGGGTAAGATCTCTTTGCAATTTGCTCAGCCAGAACCCGGAGCTAATCTCCATTTTCATGGGGGTTTGGGCATGCTGCAATGAGCCCGCTCATACGTGGGCAGCTTGTGCTCGGTGCCAAAGCAGGAGCATTAATTGACTGCTTGCATGAGGTGTGTGAAATTAAGTGCCACACGTTTATCTGATGGGCTGGTGCAGCATCAGTTCATCTCCTTGCTGCTTTTTCCATCCAGTCACTCAGGAACAGACCAGAATGATTCTGGCACATGAGGAGTCACCTTGAAATCCACTGCCCATCACTCAGCAAAGTAAGGGAGAAACTGAAATGACCAAAGCTAATTTCAGATGTCTTTTGCATAATGTGGTTTGAGGGGGAGATCAGAGAACTGAGGCGCTCTAGTGAGGAGAAATATCTCGTGCAATTTATATTCTGAGGCCGGTTCAGCACAAGTTTCTCAGCAGTTTTTCACTCCTGCAATGTATTTGAGTCACCCTTGTCTCTGGTCTCTCTCCTCTTTGTTTGTGGTGTTTCTGGGCTCCTATGGAAGCTGCAGGATTTAATAATTATTAAATCAATAATCAATAAAAAGGCCTCCCATTCCCTGCAAGGCAGCTGAAGCCGTTCCCTGCTGTGTTCCCCAGCATTCCCACTCATCCCAGTCCAGCTCTACACTCTGGGCAGCTGGAGATGACCACTGGAAAACGAGCTCTTGTCCCGTGGTTACCAGGATTACCTCTGAAAGTCAGGTTTAGTCCCCATTTTCCTCAGCACCGTCCTGCAGCTCTGTGCCCATTTTCTGACACGCCATCCAGTCTGGCACAGGGATTTGCAGAGGAACAGGCAGGAGATGAAGCTCACCCAGCCCAGAGAACACATGGCAGCCACGGGAACCTCCCCCAGCAGTGCCATTTCTCTTGGGTTCTAAACCCTCCCTGCTGCACCTTGGTACAGCCAGTGCAACGCTTTAAAATTCTGCCGATGTCTCTGATTAATTCAGCAGGAGAGGGCTCAGCTCTGCAGCATTTCCTCATCCTCCAGGCAGCAGAGGTTGCACAGTGCCCTGAGCAGGGATGCTCCAGGCCTGGCAGGGCTGGTACCGGGCACAGCCCAGCCCAGAACTCACCAGGCTGCACAATGCTGGCACGAGCAGCTCAGGAAGGGAGCAGGGAACTCTGGGGAGCTCTAATCTCTCCTCCTAGAGCCCTGCCGAGCAAAGTGGGTGCTTTTCTTCTGCTCCACGAGCCAGAATTGCCAGGCCAGTCCAAACCCTGCTGTATTTCTGTGGGAAGCAGAGCATCCCTGGGCCAGGCTCCTGCTCTGTTCACACTGTTGCACAGAGGCTGGGGAAGGGGCTGCCCTGAAGGAGGGCTGGGAGCACTGCCCGTGCTCCTACTGCATCCTGATCCAAGCAGGAAAATGGCCTGGGACTGGCGTGGCACCACGTGGGTGTGGGTCCTGCGGTCCAGCTGTGCCTGGGGGATTGCAGGGAAGGCGGACACACAAATTCACTGCTCTGCTGCACCCATGCACTCGGCTGCTCTGTCATCTAACAGGGAAACAAAGCCCCTCCGAGCTGAGGCAGAGCCTCCTTCCTCTGCCAGTGCTTTGCAAACTCTCTGCAAGTTCAGGGCTCAGAGAAGTTTCAGGATTTCCAGAGCTGTGGAGATTAGACCTGAAGTCTTCTTGTCACATCTCGCTCTGCCCCTGTTGTTGGAAGACAGTTTCAAAGCGTGTTTACATGAGGCACAAAACCTTTCATGTTCAAGGATGGGAGCAGATGATACCCAAACCCCAAAAAAAAAAAAAAAAAAAAAGTGAATCGATGGCAAAGTTTTAAACAAAGCTCAAGTGGCAAAAGGGATGTGCTGCAGACTTGCATTTGAGTCTGCACATATGTTGTGCGAATTCTGCAAGACATTTCAACAGATGCCTTTTAAAACATTCACCCAGAGAAAGCAAACAATGTCATCTAGGAGAAGCTGCTAAAACCCAGCCTTCTGCTGCTCAGCTTCAGCTCAGCAGAGCTCCAGCCCTCTGTCAGAGCACTCCCTGCTCCCCCAGCACTGCCTTCTGCTCAGCCCTTTGAAGGCTCAGACGCAAAGTCTTGCATTCTGACGCAAGTCCTTACAAAGGGCCCCATTCCTCAGGAAAATCTGGTAGCACTGATGACGTTCTGGAGCCTTCTGTGCCAGGACTCAGAGCTCCCAGGCCATCCTGAAGTGACATGCTGTCAGAGCAGGCAAATAAATGGATGTTCGCAGACTCAAATTAAAATTTATAACAGATATCTCCAGTGTTTGTGTTTTCACACTTCTGTTTTTCCGTGTTACAAACACTGTTATTAATAGTGCTTTCCATTTCTCATGACTAATCTCCAGGAGGTTTCTACATTTCCAGGTCAGATCCTCTGTGGTGTAAATCAGAGCTCTCCAGTGAGTAGCTGCCCTCATTTATATGAGCTGGAGATGGAGGATTTAAAATTCAGCCAGTGCTAAAAACCCTGTGCCTGTCAGGATGGTTCTAGGATCGGGTCTTGCAGGGCTCTGAGCACCGAGCAGCAGCCTGAAGGAGGAAGGTGCAAAGGGAAGGGATGCACCACACACTGCAGGGCGATGCCCTTGGATATGGCAGTGATGACATCCCTGAATGCTGTCAGCCAGGGGGGTGAGCCTGGAAGGGCTCCTGGGCACACAGAGCATTGCCCAGTCACACCCCACGACTGGGCTGAGAGGAGCAACGCTCCAGGCACACTGAAAGGGAGAGCTGCAGACATGAGAACTGCACAGAGCAATCAGAGCAAAGGATCTGCTCCTTCTCCTGGAGTTTGCTGCCTTTGCATGGGGTGCAGAACACCACACTGCCTGTGGCACCAGAGCTGCCAGCATCGCGGGCTGTGCGCAGCTGGGGCTGGGGCTCGTTCTTACTGGCTCTGAGACCATTGCAAACTGGTGCCTGCCCCTAACTCTGCAAGGGCCTCGTGCCCAGGCCTCCTCAGGGCAGGGAGAGGGAGCTGGTCCCAAAGGGAAAGTCACACAGCCATGGAATGGTTTGGTTTGGACAAAGAGCTCTCAGTGCCACCCCTGCCATGGCAGGGACACCTCCCACCATCCCAGGCTGCTCCAACCCTCATCCAACCTGTCCTTGGACACTTCCAGGGATGGGGCAGCCACAAGCTGTGCTCTGGTTGGAAATGGGAGACTTTAAGGTCCCTTGCAGCCCACACCATTCCGGGTTTCTGTGACTGTGACTGAAGGGAGGGCAGCACACGCCTCATCCGGGCTGAGCCCAACCTCCCTCAGGCCAGCCTCGTCCCCAGCAAAGCAGCACACCCAGCACAGAGGGTGGCTCTGCACCGTGGGACGCGGCCAGCAGCTCTCAGGCCACGGCAGGTGGATGTGGCCCTGATTCTCCAACGAGCTCCAGTTCCAGAACTGAGGCTGTATTGCACCACAGCAATCTGTGCACTCAGCAGAGCAGGAGTCAGTCCCTGGCACCCCAAAGGACACCGTGGGTGCACCAGGAGCTGGGGCTGGGTGCTCCAGCCCTGTCAGACCCGGATCTCTCCCTCCCACTGCCAGCCCAGCCCTGCAGAAGGTCAGGACATCAAGTGTCTGTCTGTTCTGTGGGTTATGTGCTGCACATCTGATTAGCTTCTCGTTTCCTCCCATATATTTCTACTGGGGATAAAGCTAATTTAAACAGTCCTTAATTGTTAGGATTTTGTAAACAGTGTCTTAAACACAATAGACACAAAACTCTCAACAAATTGCTGGAGGAGACGTGACAGAATTGGGAATCATTTTCATATCTTCTGGGATTGCCCCAAATTGAAGCTTCTGGTCTGATGTTAGAAAATTGATGCAAGGATTTTTTCAGCAATATATCCCCCAAAGCCCTATTAGTGTGTGGGAAGGAAGATGGCCTGGATTTGTGAAATGAAGAAAAGAGAAAGAAGGAGAAAAGGAAGAAAGGAAGAGAAGAGAAAAGAGAAGGGAAGGGAAGGGAAGGGAAGGGAAGGGAAGGGAAGGGAAGAGAAGAGAAGAGAAGAGAAGAGAAGAGAAGAGAAGAGAAGAGAAGAGAAGAGAAGAGAAGAGAAGAGAAGAGAAGAGAAGAGAAGAGAAGAGAAGAGAAGAGAAGAGAAGAGAAGAGAAGAGAGGAGGAGAAAGGAAGGAAGGAAGGAAGGAGAAGAGGAAGAGGATAGGAAGAGCGAAGTATAAAGAAGACAAACACCTACATGAGTACATATAGAGGAATCTGATAAAAGCTCACACAAGTACAGCTATAAAATGAAATTTGCCTCCATCAGAACAATCCCAGGCATCATCCATGGAAAAACACTTGGCCAAATTAAAATCTTGAAGTAATTGGCTGCTCATGGTGGTTTACCAAGTATTTTTTGAGATGATTGTCAAATGCAATTAACTGACATAAAAATCATGATATGAACTTCCTTCTCGCCATATTATTTGGAAATGCGCTTGGTATTTATAAAGATGTAAAAAAAAATGTTTATTAGGTGCTCTTTAGGTTAGGATAATTATATATGCACTAAATATAATGAGATGAAACTTCAGCAGCAGTAAAAAATAAAGCAATAAGCTGTGCAGAAACTGAGCCCAGGCAGTCAATGTGTATTTCTGTTAGAGCTGATGCTCAGTTCTCTTTTGTGCCCCCAGCTCATTTTTTTTTCCTTCATATTTTAATGTTTTTATGGGAAAATCATTTTATGTGCTTATTTTGTGTGAAGGCTGAATATCTAAGCGAGATAAATTAATGTATCAAAAGATTTAGCTGCATTTCATATGTAAAACTTGGTTGTGCTTAGAGCCTAATACTTGCTCCCTCCCACTCACATTTTACATACAAATCACTACATTTCCTAAAACTGCTGTAGAGTTCTTCATTTGCAGCTCAAATCTGCAGCTGAGGTAGAACTAAAGTCTAGAGTTAAGGAAATCCACATGAAAATTCTGATTTCAGTGGAATTGAGGTCTAAAGTCTGTCACTGAAAGCTGAAGTCGGGCTGAGGTTTCTAAAGGGCTGCAGGTAGCTCTGGAATGGGACATTTGGTGTCCTGGGAGGAATTTGGGGCAGGAATAGTCCGGCAGCAGGAAAATACCGAGGGATTCCTGGAAGATGTGGGATGCTCAGAGTGGTTAATTGAGAGCCCTCAACAACAGCAGAATTGAAATCCTGGGACTGCAGGCCCTGGGCTGGGAGAGCCATGGAACTGTGGAGTCCCAGGATGGGTCAGGCTGGAAGGGACCTTAAAGCTCACCCAGTGCCACCCCTGGCAGGGGCAGGGACACCTTCCAGGGGCTCCAAGCCCCGTCCAGCCTGACCCTGGACACTGCCTGTGGTCACTTCTCCTGATCCCGTTGGGAATTGTCTTCCCCAGGAGATCAGATTTTCCAGCGCCTGTGCCAGCCAGGCAGGGAGGGGAGGGCGATCCCCGCTCAGAGCCCTGCACTAAGGAGGTGAGAGCCGCCTGACAGATTAACTCCGACCCCTCCGTTAATTAGTGGCGATTCCTTCCTGCACGGGAAGAGCTCGGGGCAATCCCACCTCCGTGGTGGGCAGCCCCTCAGCACGGAGAAGTTGTGCCCCAAAAGTGCCACCCCCTGCCAGGTTAAAGCAGAGCCCCCGGGGGTTTAACCCTGGGGAATGCTCTGCTGCCCAGGCCCAGCCTGGAGGGAGCTTGGAGACTCCGGGAATTACAGGTGAAGGCAGAAGAGCTGTGGAGACCCCAGCCCACAGCGGCTGAGCTCTCATCCCGACAGCAATTCCGGGTTTCCAGCTCATCCCAGAGCGCATCATCCCTGCGGGGTGAGACCCTAGGGAGCTGCTCCAGGCACGGGAGGGATTTTTGGCTGTAAGTCACCCCCAGCCACTGCCCTGCTGGCTCAGGCTGGCGTCCTGACCACCTTCAGCTGCTCTTTTCCTGCACTTGAGGGTGAACTGAGCCCAGGGCACCTGCAAGACCCCCACTCTTGAGAGGAATGCAGGACTTGTCTTTACAAACAAGCTATTTACAAATAGACAAGGCTAAGCACTATGAGATAAGAAAGGCAATGGGAAGGATTCCATTGATTGATGAATTACAGAGTTATGCATCTTCAAACATACCAAAGGTCTGCTGACAAGGTGGGGGGTTATACATTAGAAGGGAATTTTTAGGTATTAGGCATTCCGGGAAGTCTGTACCTCTCAAGTACCTCAGCCAGTAGGGAAAGAGAGAGGGAAATGCGGTCGGGAACCCGGGGAAAATAGGATAAAAAGGAGGCTGCGACCTCCAAAAATTCGAGAGACCCCAGGGGAATGCCCCATGGCCTCTCCCTTTATTTGAATAAAGTAAAGGGACTCCTCTGTCTCCTTTTTGGACATAAACCTCTGGTGTTTGTGAATTGATTTTTCCTGACACTCTGCTCCCTTCAGAGGCTGTCACAGCACAGGGGGTGCCAGGGACAGGCCGAGGGACCAGCTGGTGAACACAGCGCTCCTGTCCACCTCCAAATCTGCAGAACAGCAAATGCACCCCGTGCCCCAGCCGGGGAGGGAATTAAATTAAACCTTGGTCACAGTTTCAGCAGGAATTCTGAATCCCGCAAGCTCTTCTGATGTCTTACTTGGAAGTCCAAGCATCGTTCCAGATTCGCCAAGCAATGGCTCAGCAGCAGCAGCAGCACACACGAGCGTGAGGAACAAAAGCACCCATGGCCATATGGAGAATTCGGGGAGAAGATGAACCTCTGAATCACACAGTTATTTGTAGTCACTCGGAACAACCAAATTATTAATGCACAGGAAGCACAAGGAATCCAAGATCATGAGTGTATCTGCCTTTGTGTTTTTGTCTCTTAAGTACATGAAAAAGCAAAGCATCTGTTAGGAGCAGAGGGAAATTTAATTGTTTTAGCACATTCCCTGGAGTTCTTGGATGCAATGGGACCCTGATGCTGGGGCTCCACTAAAGCTGCTGGGCAGACACAGGTTAAGGGCACTCCCCTGGGGCAGCTCAGAGCCCAGCTGGATTTTAAGAAGGAACAGCAAGACCAAAGAGAAGAAAACACAATTTCAGCCCTATTTCTCTGTTTTCTTCTTTTTTTTTTTTTCCTCAGGAAGGTGAAAAAGTAAACAGAACGAGGAGTCAGAGGAACACTGGAGGCTGTCAGTTCAGGCTCAGTAAATACTGCTGTGGCACTGATGAGTTTAAAGCTGACACTGCTCCTCCTGGAGATTTTGGAAGACAGAAAACGAAGCCCTAATAACACAACCTTACCATGGAAGCAACTTGCAGGCTGAAGAGCTGCCTGCCTCCTCTGGGAAGGAAAAACCCCAAAGGTTTTGGGTGATCTTTCCAAGGGCAATTGTTCTCCCACCCTCCTTAGCAGCAGGCAGGTTTCTACACATGAACGCAACTCGCAATAAATCAGTTCCAGAATAGTCAGGATGAGGTTTCAGAATTCAAAACAAACGCCAGGACAAAAAGAGTAACAAATACAGAGATTCAGCACTGCCAGAAGTGTTTGAGATGAGATTTACTGAGCGCTTCCAGCAGGAGGAAGGTCCCAGCTGCAAACGCTGGAGGAATGGATCACATTCCAAAGGCAAAGGGTGCGGGGAGGGACACGGACAGGACCAAGACAAGGCAGCAGCAGAAGGGGGAAGAAAGCAGAGGGGACCTGAGGGATCAATCAGAAATTGGTCTGATTGCACAGAGACTGGGGAACAGGGGTTTGGGTGGCAGGGACTGGCCTGGGGTTGGATGGAGCCAGGAGCTGCTGGGGCTTGGCTGGTCTGTGGTGGCTCTGAGGGAGGGGAGACACAGCCCAGGCTCCACTGCTGCTCAGAAAAACCCAAAGGAGGGGACAGAAGGGCTGGGGGACAGGGCTGAGCAGAGAGAGGCAGGTTCTGGCCATGGAGGAAGCGAAGAAACATCTCCAGGCTGGGGCGAGATGGAGGAAACCAAGTGGGAAACAAAGGAGTATCTCAGGATTAGACACGAGGCCGATCAGCACAGCTAGAAAAGACTGGGCCATATTTCCCTGTGCACACCATTGAAAATATGGTCCTGTGTTTCATGTTGATGGGAACCATCAGCCATGCAGCATCGCCAGAGGAATATTTCCATTAACATCAAACACACCTTGGTGCCAGTAAATGTTACTGGCTGGCAGAGGAAAGTTACAACGTGTGTAATTTTGCTCTTTGCTTTCTCTTACCATGTGTAGGTGTCTGGGTGGCACTGTTTAGTATCAGGTGATTATAATTTTGTTCTTGGTCATCTGAAATTCACAGAAAAAAAAAAAAAATCCCTTTAAGAACCAGCTTAGCAGCGCCACTGATCTGCAGATGATAATTACAGCTCACAGCATTGCAGGAAATCTCAGCGTGATTAAAGGAAGGAGAAGGAAATGCTTAAGAAAGCAGAAGATTCTGTTATGCAGTTCACTTAAAATTCCAGATGCAAGGAGAACACAATAATGGGAAGCTGCTCCCCTTCTGCTGAGCCTGCAAATGAGGGTTCTCTGCAAAGGTGAGAACCACGTCCAGACAGGAGCACACAGCGGTGCCCACAGGGCTGGGCTGCTCCTGAGGCCCCCATCCCACGGCTCCAGCTCCATCCAGCACAGAGCTTGGGAGCTTTGGAGGTTTTCAGGGTGTGAGCCCCAACCACCCAAACCCAGACTGCGCCACTGTGAGCACAAGCACAACCAGCACGTCCTGTGTGAGTGCAGAGCAGCCGAAGGTGTGGCCTGGTGGAGTTAAACCGCTGCACAGGGGCTGTGGATCCCTGCCCAGGAAGGGGGAGCCCTGTGGGACTGAGGCACCCAGGGCAGGGGAAACAATCCATGGCAGAGCCACTGCTGGAACTGGGGCTGGGAACTGCCCTTGGGGGTGGGAAACAACTCTGTTTCTTTCTCACTGCACTAAAATAATCAGATAAGGGACTCCTGATAAACCTCCATGAGCTTTAGTTTCCAAGAAGGAACGAGCTCTTTGTCCAGATCTTTCCATCATGGGTGGAGCTGCAGCAGTGTAGGATGAGAGGAGATCTCTAGGAATCTTTCACGTCCTGCTCTCCTGGTGCAGGGGGTTACTCCAGTGCCTACTCTGCTATTCCCAAACCTTTCATGGATATCTCACTTTCCCTCCCAAAGATCTGCGTCACTGGGTCTTTCTTTCTGCTTTTCAGACCAGTTCCTTCTTTCCTGTCTTCCAGGGATGTGGAGAAAATCCCCCTTTTTTCTGCCACAGCTCTCCACGACCACAGTTACTACGTGCTCCTTCACCCTTCATGCTAACACCATTCCTTCCCTGTTTCCCTATAAAACTGGCTTTCCCTTGGATCCCTGTCATTCCAGCACCCTCTGCTCCCACTGACCCAGATCCTTCTCAAGTCTGGGACATGTTTCTAACCAGGACAGAGCAGAATGCCTGGATTGTCCCAAGTCAGCTTCTCTTGTTCACACAAACTTGACATACTTTCCTCTTCCTGGTTCGTGTAAAGTTTGTGATCTTTCGTGATTCCTTATTACTTTTCCAAGGAGCTCTCCAATTGTTCTCCAACACAGACAAGGCTTTTTAGTATTCCTGCTTCAGCCCGAGGCATCTCATTTTTCTCCATTTAATCAATTTATTTTCAGGCTATTTATCCAATTTGTCAAGAACATTTTAAATTCTAATCCTGTTCTCTAATAGACTTACGGTCATGCAAGCTTCATATCACCTGCAAATTTAATAAGCAAATTCCTTTTCCACCAGGAACAAAGAGACCAAATCCAGAACCACATCAGCCCATCCTTCCCCTGATATTTTATCCCTTTATGGTCACTCAGCCCTTGTGGCCTCTACCCCAGACAGGTTCATTAACAACCTGCTTCTCTAATTAATCTCACATTGCTTTACTAGAAATTGCTGGAAATCTTGCTAAGGTCATGATCCTTAATATGAATTATTCCTCCCTGGCCACAAAACACAGCAAAAAAAAAAAA
>VXAD01006084.1:421800-539918 GCA_013399195.1 Dicrurus megarhynchus
AAAAAAAAAAAAAAAAAAACCAAACAAACAAAAAAACCAAAAAGTTAAGTTGTCATGATTTTTTTCTGAGTGTTGTCTGCCCATTTATCTCAGTGGGAGCTGCTCTCCCTCACTGTGGGGAGTGTCTGGGCAACCAGGAATAAAATCAGAGTTTATTTATTCAGGTGACAACAGACTGGCCATCTTCACCTGCTTCCTGCTCCAGCCAGAATCCAGGCCCTCCGTACATCCTGGACAGATGGGACAATTAAAGGGTTTTAGCCTGGCTGCCAGCACGAGATGAGCAAACCTTGAGAGAAGCCCAGGTCCACCTCAGTGTCCTTGGGTACGTGGCCTCCAGGCTCCCCAGATGCTGGTGCCCGGTGCTGCCGGAGGGGCTGCAGCCCTCCCTGTCCCGCTGGCCCCGCTGCCGGGGCTGCAGCCCGGGGCGCTGGTGGCCTCCTTGCCACAAGGGCGCCTTGCTCCCTCATCTTCACCTCATCTTCACGGGCTCCAGCGGTTGTTTACCCCCCGTTTATTACCACATTAATACATTATCGGATCTATTTCTGAGGCTGCAAAGCGGGTAGCGAATAACGAGCCTGTTTTATTTCTTGATGGCCTCTCCTTGACATTTGCAGCTGATAAGTTCATCGAGCATGACTGAATTGCTCCACAGACACTTCTGTCCTGCAAGCCTGGGAAAGATGAGTTTCCCCAGGAGGTCTCCATCCTTCCACATGCTTTTAGAGGAGCCTGTGGCTCCCGTGCCCGTCCCTCTGGGCTCCAGCCAGACGTGGGCTGCAGTCACGCTAAGGAGAGCAAGGACTTCCAGCGTGGCTCCAGCAAAGCTCATTTACAGATCAAGCTGCAGAAAACACCCAAACCCCAAATTCTGCGTGTGCTGTTCCCTGCTGGCGTTGCTCACACGCTGCAGGAGCTGCCAGGTGAGAGGGGACCCAGAGATGGGGACACTCGAGCTGTGAAATGCCGGCGTTTGGAACAGGAACAGACACAGCCTGAACACACCGACTGCTCCAGAAGGGAACCAGCAGAGGTTTCTCTCTCCTGTGAACGCTCATGGGTCACTTATTCCCACAACCTCACTCCTGGGGGAAGTTGGCTCTTCGCTGAGGACAGTTGCACCAGAATAGGAACCATCATCTTCTGATTCTGAGCAACTTTTCATTTCACCCCAAATCAAATTTCCTTTCTTTCCCTTTCCCTTTCCCTTCCCTTTCCCTTCCCCTTCCCCTTCCCCTTCCCCTTCCCCTTTCCCCTTTAAAAACCTCTGGTGTTTTGAGGCTCCTGCTGAAGCAATGGCACCCAACCCTGTCAGAACCCGAATTCTCGGCATTTTGATGTGGCTGAGCTAATCAAGCACCTGAAAGCAGCGCTGGGCTTCATTTACCACTTCTGTAGCCCTTTGTAAACACTTTCTAAGCAATAAAACGCTTTAAAATGACGGCTGAGCCTTCCTACACCTCTTCAGGTTTAACAAGATAATGCTGTTAATTGTGAAGTGCCGGTTAGGCAGGAGCTTATCTATTGTTGAGACAAGGATCTGAGTTCAAAGCTATTTACCAGGAAACTCCATTAGGGGAAGAAAGGATCCGCAGCGCTCTGAATTGCCAGACCACAATAGGAAATTCCTGAGCACAGCTGGAGGAGCGATCAGATAAAATACCCAGCAGAAAGAACGAGGTGTTTCACTGGAAAAAAGGGAACCGGTGCTCCCACGCCTTTGCAAACAGGGGACATGTTCCTTCATCATTTACAACCTTTTATTTTATTTCTTTTATTAAACTGTCTCTATCCACAAGTTTTCTCACTTTTAGCCTTCCAGTTCTCCGCTGCATCCTGCTGGCTGCGTGGGGCTGAGTCCCCAGCTGGGGTTAAACCACAATCGCCACCTGAATTGTGTGCACCAAGGTGCAAAACCCTGAGGAACTGTTAAAGAATACTCTAAATAGCCCCCAAAGAGCCCCCATTGCGCTTCCTACCGGGAAATCCTCCTGAGACACAACCTTTTTTCATAGATTTAACCTTTCCTTTGGTACTTGGTTTTAGTCTTCTCCAGAGCCTATTTTTTTTCAGTCTCGAGGATTTCATATGGGAATATTACTAATAAAAATTTGATATATTGTGTTCTGTAATGGGAAAAAAAAAAAAAATCAAGTGTCAGAATATGAGAAGAAAATGCCATATATTTCCAGCCTGTCTTTCCTAATAAAATTCCTTATGAAAACTGCAAAGCAAGGATATTTTTAATATATGCCAACTGTATTACAGATATATCTGTAACTGTAACACAGACAGATGATCATTCTGATGGCTGTGCTGTACTTTGCATTCGTTTTAGGGAATTTATTAAAGTACTGAGGGCTGCTCTGAAATCTGTAGTTAGCAGGACGAAAGAAATGGCCTAAAGAGGAGCCATCAGCACCCAGAGCAGCGGTGGAGTGGCCATTTCTGAAGGGATTTAAAAGATCTGGGGCCATGGGTTGGTGGTTGGACTCTCTGAGATCTTAGAGGCCTTTTCCAACCTAAATGATCCCATGAAAAACAATTCTTTGCCTTCTGCCCCTCTGGTCTTCCCAACAGGCTGAGCATTTGCCCAGCCCCAGCCTCATCCCCCAGCCGAGCTCTCCAGAGCAGCATGGAAGGAGCGCTTGTTGTGCTGATGACAAGAAACCGCCTCGATTTCCGCACCGAGGAAGAGAAAATCCCTTCCCAGGGCTGATCTTAGGCGAGGCTTTAGGAACTGAGGGAAATGCAGAGCCCGAAGGCAGGGAGGGAAGCAGCCCAGAACCTGCTGAGGAGAATGGAAATAACTTTCAGCACAGAGCTCCTCGTTCATCACCCACGGGCCCACTCCGGCATTTTCCGTTCACAATTTGCATTCCAGAGGGGAAGCCTTGAGCAAACGTCCTTCAGCTGCTCCAGGGGATGGTCAAGCAGAGCTGAGCAAGGAAGGGGAGCAGGCACCAACCCTCTTCCCGTGATTTTGGGCAGTGAGAGCGGCAAAGCGCAGCCCAGGAACGGGGAAGCGAAGCCCAAAACCCCTCCTGAGCCGGGTCTGCCCAGGCGGGGCTCACAGGTGATAAGCACAGGAATATTCAGCCTAAGAGATCGTTACAGCCCAGCTGCCTTGGTGTACACGAGCCAATTGCTAATTACTTTTTGCTTCTGTGCTGGGAATATCCTGCTTGCAGAGCGTTTCTGCACCTGCCCAGCACCACCCCCCAGCCCCCCGACCCCTAAAACTGGACCGTGGCAAGGGGCAGAAAAGACAAACCCAAGAGTTAAACTGCAGGTAGAGTCAGCACGTCAGTCATCAGAGGGGTTGGAAATGCCAAATGAAAGGTTGTCCCCAAACCCTCCGCTCGATATTCATCATGTCAGGTTTTTGTTCTACCGTTCCAACCTATTTTTCAGCTGTAATCCTGTGACTCATTCATTGAACAGGATGCTCAGGGAATAAGGCAGCTATTCAGGAGTTATTTTAATCCTCATTAAGCGGTGAATGGCCCTGTTCTTTAGTACCCCACGCCATCCAAACCCTGCACTGATTATGGGACTGTTATTTTCCATGAAGGCTTTTCCTCTACACCCATCCAAGCCTCACAAACAGCTCCCAGACTCTCGTGGCAGGCAGGGTGGGGGCTGTACCTGAGCCCAGACCAGGTGTGCTCACACCTGCCAGGCTTTATTCCTTTTGAGGAATAGCCCTGGAAAACTCGAGTCAGATTTTTCATGTCACACAGGGGATTTTTAATAGGATTTTGCAAGCACAAATCAGCTGTTAATTAATCATTGCCACTAATTTAAAAAAAAAAAGGCAAAACAGAAAACGCAATTTTCTATGCCCCGTTTGTGGGGGAGGAAAGGCAGGTGGAACAGCTCCTGGTTTACCTGGGGGGAAAATAATGAAGGCAGGTGGAATCAGTGGCCACACAATTAGAGGAGGGGGACTGGAAAGGCTCCCCCAGCCCAGTTCAGCCTCAGGTTTGTCACTCTCCATCCCAGCCAAGGCAGTGAGGGCACAAGCTCCTGGTGAGGGGCAGCTGGAGGAACTGGGAAAGGGGCTCAGCCTGGAGCAAAGGAGGCTCAGGGGGGACCTTGTGGCTCTGCACAACTCCCTGACAGGAAGGGGCAGCCGGGGGGGTCAGGCTCTGCTCCCAGGGAACAGGGACAGGAGGAGAGGGAACGGCCTCAGGCTGGGCCAGGGGAGGTTGAGATGGGATATTTGGGAATATTGCTTCACAGAAAGGGTGGTCAAGCATTGGAATGGGCTGCCCAAGGAAGTGGTGGAGTCACCATCCCTGGAAGTGTTCAAAAAACACGTGGATGTGGTGCTCGAGGACGTGGCTTAGTGGTGAACGAGGTGCTGGGGCTGGGCTGGACTCGGGGATCTCAGAGGTCTTTTCCAACCTGAATGACTCCACAATTCCACGCCTGTGGCAGCCCACTGGAGCTCAGCACTTCGGAAAACCACGCTGGAGGTGTTGGAACTTTGGGGAGCAAGAAACCAAAGGGACTTTGAAAGTCCCTCTGCACTCTGGATTTGGCTGCAGGAACTCCCCAGCAGCACCAAGAGGGATGTCAGGGTCTCCTGGACACCGCTCCCGTGCTTCCCCTGCCCCAATTCCCATCCTTCCCTCGGTGCCTCGTGCTTCTGCTATAAGCCCTGACCCTTCCCTGCTCTGTCCCAGCAGTGCTCAAGGCAGGGATTTTACTTGCAAAATATCCATTGATAAAATATCCTAAATGCTGTGTGAGTGAACATTGCACAGGAGACTTCAGCTCAATCTTCTGCTGCTTTTTGGCCCCTTGTTTTTCCAGCCTGGGTTGTGTTTATTCCTTATTTTGAGGCTATGGGAGATGAAGGCTTAAATGAAATCTAAGAAATCAAGTAAGGAGGTGAATCACAGAATCAAGGGAATTTCCTGAGCTGGAAGGGGCCCACAGGATCAACCCCTGGCCCTGCACAGACACCCCAACAACCCCACCCTGGGCATCCCTGGCAGCGCTGTCCAAACGCTCCTGGAGCAGCCTCAGGGCCGTGCCCATTCCCTGGGGAGCCTGGGCAGTGCCCAGCACCCTCTGGGGGAAGAACCTTTCCCTAAAATCCAACCCAACCCTGCCCTGACACACCTTCACCATGCACAGCTGCAGGTGTAAAACACCTGGCTGCAGCGGGCACTGAAGTTCTGGAGGTCATGGCTGCAAAAAATGAAGAAAAAACTAAAAAATCAGCAAGGCCCACTGAGCTGCGAGGTGGAAAATAATCCTTCTCCCTCAAATATCTGAGTAAAAACGGGAGCGTGAGGAGGATGTTCTCGTGGAACAGGGCTTGGGGTTCACTCACAAAAATCTGCCTCCTGCATTGAAAGGCTGCACAAATCACACACTCATTCACAGTGGATTCTCCTCCTCCCACACAGCCCTCGTATCCACGACAGAACATGGAAACCGGGCCCACTCACGAGCTCCCTACACACCAGCATATGTCTCCCTCCCAGCACAGCCCTGCAGCTCCCCACTGCCAAAGAAAGCTGCAGGGGAGAGCTTGGCGTGAGGAAAATGCAACTCCTGTTTTCAAGCCACCGCAGCGAAAAAGGGCACTTGCAGAAAAACAAAGCCACGAGAAAAAATATTTCCCAATCGTGGCTTTAAAATGATATTTTTAAAAACAGCAGCACAGCGGTGAAGATAAAGGTCACAGAGAGCTCCAAATCTCTCTCTCTCCAAGGAAGCTGATGCCTTCTGGAGTATCTGGCTTGAAGAAGAAATGGTTTTTCCTCCTCACGGATGGTGGAGTGTGAATTCTGTCAAAGGTTAACTTTCAGCTTTTCCTGCTCTCCCCAGAGCCTGGCTGGCTCAGCAGTGGGAGCCTCTGGAAAAGAGACACCTCCTTCCTGGGGATGCCCCCAGCGCTGCCTCTGCTCCAGAGAGCAGCGACCACGGTGCCCCTCAGCCAGAGGGGAACGTCTGAACTCACCTGGAGCTGGAGTTCAGCATTTCCCGTAGCATTTCCTGCTGTATTTGCTCTGATTTTCATTGCTTTCACCTAACCCCTTTCTCACATGTTCCAGAATAAATCAGGAGGAGAAAGCGGAGAAAGGACCAGAAGAAGTCCCGGTGAAGAGAAAGAACAAGGACTTTCAGTCTGGGAGAGACAGTTCCATGAAGCCCAGGGCACAGACGTGGCTGGTGTTGACAGTGGGATCCCCTCTGTGTTTGAGAACTCCGCACTGCCTTGGAAACACAAATTAATTGGAAAAATACGGACTGGTTTCCTCAAAAATCCAACAGCTGAGCAGGCTGCACGACTAACATCAGCCAGCACTGCACAAGAGCAGCTGGGGGAGCAGCCCTGGATGGCAACCTTTGGAAACACGTCCAGAATGTGCAGCTCACAGGGAAAACATATGGCCAGGAGAGAACAAAATGTGTCCTTTAAAGGGCATTTCTGGAGATGGAGTTGATTTGAGAAGGTATAAATAGTCTGGGTTGCTGAAGCAGGATTAGTTAAGTGCAATCTTTGGTGGAACACAGCCAGCTCTTGCACATTCCGAGTGCAGAGATAATTATGCAAATACCTTTGGAAGTAACACACGGTCCCTTTTAACCCCATGGCATTGGCAGGAAGGAGAAGGGAAGGGAACACAAAGTCCTCCTCTGGTTTTTCCCTCTTCCATGAAGTAAAAAGAGAAAAAGCTGAGGATGAAATCCCTGTCGGAAGGGCTCTCCAGTGGGTCCAGGGGTGCTGGACCTCAGATCCACTCAGAAAGCAGAAGTCCCAGCCTGGTCACTGCTTTCTCTTAGGAACCACGAGGGCCTGACTGTCCCATCTCACTCTTTAGATTGAAGAGACACAGGAATCAGCAGAGAGCCAAATCCCTTTCCTGCTACACAGGAGAAACAGTCTTAATTGTTTTCCCATGGAACCAAATGGCTTTGGATCAGTCCTCGTCCTGTCACCAGGTCCTTGCAGGAGGATGCAGAGACTCTGGAGAGGAGGGTGGGTCCCAGCTCGCCCAGAACCCAGCGGGGCTTTCCCAGCCTCAGGAGTGATAAATGTGTGGCATTATAAGCAACACAACGGTGCAGATAAATAGACTGAAGTCCTTAACTGGTTTTAAATCACTCTAAAGCCACAGAAATTCACTTGCTCCTCATCTGTCACCGAGGCGTGGCCAGCCTGGAGGTGTCTGGGCAGAGAAGCAAAAATCTGTTTATGTGGCACAGCAACAAGTGGCTGTGAGGGGCCAGGATCGAGGATGTGTCTGTTGTGATGGTGTGAAACCCATTCCACCCTTTCTCTGGCTCCTGGCGTTTCAGTTTTCCCCGGATGGAGGCTCGTTTGCACACCTGTCAACTGCTAAGCGTGGCTTTGGGCCAGTGCTTTCAGGACGATTAAGATCCAGATGCAATCTAACACTGATCAGAGTCTTATCCTTAAGCATATAAAGAAGTCACCAGCACTAATCAAGCCCTTAAAGTGAGCCATGGCCATAAGTGCTTTATTAAGGCACAAAGAAAGTGGCTCTGTGTTAGGGAAGAACGGGAGAGCTCTATTTAAATCCTAATCCCATCAGCAATTAAGCAGATGGTTAACTTTAAGCATCTGCTTAAGTCTAACTGAAGTCACATTAAAGAGAGGCTTTCAAAATAGCGATTCTATAGAAAGATCTGTGTGTGGCAGTGTCAAAATCTCGCTTTTTGCTAAGAATTCCCTCTCCTGTTCTGGCACTGCTTCAGTTCCAGCAACAGGGAGAAGGTGGCACAGACTCTTTGAAGGAGATGAGGATGGATCATGGAATCCTGGAATGGTTTGGGTTGGAAGGGACCTCAAAGCCCCCCCAGTGCCACCCCTGCCATGGCAGGGACACCTCCCACTGTCCCAGGCTGCTCCAAGCCCCAATGTCCAGCCTGGCCTTGGGCACTGCCAGGGATCCAGGGGCAGCCACAGCTGCTCTGGGCACCCTGTGCCAGGGCCTCCCTACCCTCACAGGGAACAATTCCTGCCCAATATCCCATCCATCCCTGCCCTCTGGCAGTCTGAATCCATTCCCTGTGTCCTGTCCCTCCATCCCCTGTCCAAAGTCTCTCCCATCTGTTTTGAAGCCCTTTTCAGGAACTGGGAGGCCACAACGAGGCCATCTCAGAGCCTTTTCATCTCCAGGCTGCACAATCCCAATTTTCTCAGCTTTCCTAACTCTGACCCCCAGCATGTTCCTGGTATGAAGCACAGATTCTTGAGTATTTTATGCTTTCATATTATATTTGAAATAAATATTTAATTAAAAAACCCTTTTCCATATGTTGTGATCAGAAATTTTCTGTTTGGCCAACTCCAAACCGGCTGAAATTACAAACAACTTTTTTTTTTTAAATAATTTTAATTTTTTATGTTTGTAAGCCTCAGAGCAAATTAGATATTGGGAATATTGGATTATTGCTAAAGGGAAAAAAAATACATTTTAAAGTCCAGCTTTTCCAGGAAAGCTGCCTTGATTCCAGTGTCCCAAACTGCTCGGCACAGTCAGCATCTCCGGATAATGAGACTGTCTTTAGTGACAGTACGTTACAGTATTTATCATTATTTAGGTTTGCTCAAACTGGTCTTATTTGGATCAGCATCATTGGGAAGTGCTGTTCTCTAACGAATCCTCCCCTGCTGTGGCCTCCAGAGCTCTGGGAGCGATGTGGTCCCGTTCCCTTGGTACCGGGTCCCTTTCAGGAGTGCTGCCCTGTGCCCAGAGCTGGGCAGTCCCACAGACCCCGCCATGGCCTGCCCACAGCATTCCCTCTGTTCCCTGCTGCCCCTGGGATCCGTGTCCCTCCCCACGCAGCACGGACGAGCTGCCTCTGGTGGATCTCTCCTGAACCACCCTGTCCTGTGCCACCTGCGGCACCATCCACGGGTTTGGCCCTTGGTCACTCTCCAGACATGTCCTGCTCGGATCCCTGAACCCCCTGATGTCACCGTGTGTGTTTAGGAAGGTCACATGGGGTGGGAAACCTTCCCCCACAACAAGCCTCAGAGACATCATTTCACGCTCTTGCTGTCAGCTGCCTTGCACAATTTATCTTCTCATTACCCCTTTAACAGCACCGCTATTCACTGGCTGATCGAGGGAAATAACTCTTGTGATGGAGACGTTGGCTTTGGATATAAAGCAGAGATATTATTATGCAGCAATATAAATGCTAAGTTCCTGCAGCCAGCGCCCAGAAGAGCTTGGGAAGGTGGAGAACCACTGGGCTGCTGGTATCCAAAGGTGTTTGTCTCTGGCTTGGGTAAAGACACCTTAAGGCAGGTGGTGTTGTCATGGGAGCAAAAGGTGGTGGGCTGGAGAGAGGAGAGAGAAGAGAGAAGAGAGGAGAAAAGAGAAAAGAGAGGAGAGAGAGAAGAGAGAAGAGAGAAGAGAGAAGAGAGAAGAGAGAAGAGAGAAGAGAGAAGAGAGAAGAGAGAAAAGAGCTCTGAAATCAGAGTCACTCACTCACGTACTCCAGACTGCCATGTTATAGCAGATAGTTTCTAGGGGATTCTTGTCTTTTGGGTGCTCCCCACGTGCCCTGCTGCCCTCTAAATGGAGCTGGAGGCCCCACTGTGGCCTCCAAGGAAGAAGTGAGAAGAAATGACCCTAAGGAAGAACACTGGATACGGATGACTTGGCAAATGAAGCTATCAAAGGGAGCTTGTGCTGTGTGCAGCATTTCCCCACACCCACCTACAGCCATGGAATTCACCTGCAAACCTGCAGGGATGGGGAGAGCTCCCTGTGCTGCTCTCTCAGGTGATTTTTCCAGTCTCAAAGTCCCTGCTCAGCCTCACAGTTTCTTGCCTGAATAAATGCCCAGCTCTGCTGGCACTCTTGGGAGCTCGTGCACAGCTCAGCTCTGACCAGGGCTGGAGCACAGCTCTGGGGTCGTGTGAGGACTTTGTGCTCGGGCTCCTCGCTGCTTTCCCTCTCCCTCTCACTGAGCAGGAGTGCTTATCACGGGAGTCCGTGGCTGTGTGGTTTGGCAAGGCACCAGCAATTCTTGATTCCAGAGGCACTCTGTTTTCAGCAGGAGCCTCAGCACTTTCCCTGGGCAGCGTCAGACACTTTTCATGGTACATTTCCCTTTGCTGGGAACTCGGCTTCCAACAAAACCAGTGTTAAGAATACTTTTACCAGCCTGGTGCACATCCAAGGCATGGGGACTGGGAAGGGACACCTGTGTGCAGATGTGGGGAGCAGGCCAGCAGCTCTTGGAGCTGCTCATCTCCCTCCAAGGGCACAACCTCTCTCAGCACACCTAAACCCAGCTACTGGTAGAGAACAATTAAACAACCCCAGCCTACACCCTCTATTTATGTGTTTCCAACTCAGTCACCACTGCTTTATTGAGGTTATTTAACGCTGAAATTCAAGGTCTTCACCTTCTCTGTTGATTGTCCTGGAGGACCTGTCAGGAAGTCAGACCTAGTGATGTGATCCTGAGCTGTCAGCTCCTGGTCAGGTGGCAATCCATGCTGCAAAGGGAGAGCAGCCAGCAAGATCCCTGGCAGAAGGGCTAGGAGCAGGCCCTGCCAGGTCCTCCCAGCCCAGAGGCAGCCGTGGGCCGGTCCCTGACCCTCCTCAGTGGCCACCTGTGTCACCAGGGTACCAGAGCTGGACCTTTGTGCCATTAACGCTTTCCAACAGCATCACTGCCCCTGCAAAGAGCCATGTCCAGGAGCCCTTCCTTTCCCAGGAGAGGGGAGGTGTGTGGGACGTGCCCCTCATGGCTCCGTGCAGGGGAACAGGGATTAGTTACAACCTTAGCCCAAAAAGCCACCAGCAAATCGCACCAGGACCGGGCCACACCAACCTCCCAGCCCAAACCGGTGTGACAGATGATGGGGAGTGGAGCAATGAGGATGTGAGCAGGCCAGAAAACCTTTCTGAGCCCAGCAGCTGCTTTGCTGGGTCACCATCCAGGCTGCAGCAGGGAGCAGCAGCACTGCCTTGCCAGGAGGGACGAGCCCAGACATTTTATTGCCACGTGTCTGAAAAGGGCATTGTCCCAGCGCCTCCAGCTTTCTACTTTTAGGAGGAAAAACCATATTGAATAAAATATAGCCACATCAGCAGAGATGCTGTGGGCACAGGAGCTCCCTGGGCTCTGCAGGCTCCCAGCTCTCTCCCAGCCCACTTTGCTGGATTTGCACACGCTGGAGTGTGTCACTCCCCGGGGACTGACAGGAGCTGTCACAAACCATTACAGCAGCTTCTCCAGACCTGCCTGCATCCCTCACAGGGCTCTGGGCTCTGCTGGCCACCGGGCAGGAGCCTGCCCATGCCACTTTGGATTCCCCTGCCCATGCTCCGGCGTGGGCTGGGGGTGTTCGCTGGGGCGGAAAGGCTGGTGCTGGGAGAACACCTCTCCCTCCCAGGTCCTGTGACAAGGCTCATTCCCCACTGGTTTTGCTCTCATCTCTACACAGAAGCCTGCAGGAAAAGAGGGCCTTGCCAAAAAGAGGGCTTTGCCAAAAAGAGGGCCTGGCCAAAAAGAGGGCCTTGCCAAAAAGAGGGCCTTGCCAAAAAGAGGGCTTTGCCACCTTGGCACAGTGTCTGCCTCCGGCGGGGTTGGACGCGGCCTGGGCAGAGGCCTCCTCCCTCCATTCTGTCAGCACTTATCTCAAACTCAATCCCCCCGAGCTTTCACCCCACCTGAGGGCTGGGATGTGCCCAGCAAGGCGGGCAGGAGTGCCCCGTGCCCTGCTCACCCCAGAGCACGGGCAGAGCCTCCATGTCTGGCCCAGGACAGGAGGAGGCCATGCAGGGCCCTGGGCTGGACCATCACCGCTCTGCTCCGTGCCTCAGTGACCCTGGAAAAAAACCCTGCAGGGCTCAGCTGGAGGCTGTCCTGGAGGGTCTGGGATACCCTCCCGAGCCTGGTGATCCAATTCAGCGTGGTGCCAAAGCACCTTGGCCAGCACCTCCAGCATGATCTTGCCCATTAACTCTGCATAAACAAACAATCACTTACAACGTCAGGGAAAATAACCTCACCCGTAATCACTGATTAGAAATGTTTGCTTATGGCTGGGTATTTATAGCCTACAAGAGGTAAATGTCACCCTCATTGCCGGCGTTCATGGGAGATATTGTTTAATTAGCGATTGCAGCCTCTGGGCTGCTGCTCTTTGGAACGGGAGATGAGTTCTGCTGTGCTTGATTTACCCTTCCCTCTGCTTTCCCTGCTCTTGTGCAGGAGCGGGGTCTTGCTGAGGAGTTGGATCTCACCTGCAGTCACTCACAGAACCTGCAGGGAGCTGTTCTGGGCTGCCCTGCCCCAGGATGTGTCTGACACGACAGCCACGGCCATCCCTCACTCTGCTCTGATTTACGCTGCATCTCATGACCCCTGAGCTCAAACCCTCAGGCTGCTCAGCCACAACGCTCCCACAGTCCTGTCCTTCCAAAGGAAGCCAAGAGGGTGGAGGAGATAAGAACAGTAGGGTTCATACTGATAGAAATGTCTCAACCTTCCCAAATTTGTGGTAGACTTAAAGCTAGGTCGTTCCTTAAGAAAGTCCAGCCTAAGACATCTGAGATCAGTGGTTAGAGCAGACCACAGAGGAGAATGAGCTGGAGCAACCCCTGCTCATGGGAGACCAGCTGTGAGCTGTGCTCTGCAACCCCAAATCAGCGGAGGGATTAAGGGGACTGAGGGAGCCTGGCTTAAAGCCAGAGACAAAAATCACAGGTACCTGAGCTCCTCACACATCCAGAGTGTGACCGGACCTGCAAGAGCGGGATGAAGGAGCCCTGCAGCCTCAGGGTAATCTCAGTTTGATAAGAGGTCAGGCAGGGCCTGCCCTTTGCGCTCCAGTGGGATCAGCAGTGAACAGGTTATGCTGATGAGCCTTTTTTGCAGCATCCCAGATTCGCCGTCCTTGATGTTTGTTGAACATACTCAGAGCTACTCAAATCCCCCAGCAGCCTGTGATTATCTCATCTCTGCAGACAGGGAGCTCGTACATGCTCTGACAAACCAAACACGGGAGCAGCAATCTGTCAGGAGGAGTCTGCTTCCCTCTCCCTGCACCGTGGGAGCAGCACCGTTGGTACTGCTGGGATGTGTTGTACAAAACAAAAAGACATCCAGGAGCTCCTAAACCCCTCTGCAATTCCTCTGTTTGTCTGGAGCAGCCACACACGCCGTCCTCCCACGCTGCTCCTGCCAAGCCACACGTGTCCTCACAGCAACCTCATCACCAGGGCACTGTCTCCCTCCCAGCAGGCAGCCCCTGCAAGGCCACAGTGTGAGACAGGGACTAATGGGAAGGTCATGGCACTGTCAGGCACCAGCACAGGAGCGATCCGAGCTGGGCACGGGGGACACCGTCCCTGCTGCTCTGGGCTGGAGCGCAGAGGGGCACAGGGACCTGCTGCTGGCACAGAGCTTGGCAAGGGGAGAGCAGGGCTGTGCAGAGGGATACAGGGACCTGCTGCTGGCACAGAGCTTGGCAAGGGGAGAGCAGGGCTGTGCAGAGGGATACAGGGACCTGCTGCTGGCACAGAGCTTGGCAAGGGGAGAGCAGGGCTGTGCAGGTTTTGGTGGGCTGCAGGGTGGGAAGCAGCACACACTGTGCAGGAGAAGAGGGAAAGCACCTCAGAGGTTACAGCTAAAAACCACAGGGAGCTCCTGAGTGCTCTGGCCCCGAGCACCAGGCTGCCACTTCTCTCTCTTCCCGAATGCATTTGGGTGTCTCCTGGTAGACAACAGTTGCCTTGTGTCTTTTAAACATGCTCTATTAACTGCCATCACATTTTATCACTCCTCTGGCAATATCCAGCAACACCTCTATAATTTATTGTCATTAGTTTTATTCACAGCCGTCACAGAGGTCACAGCATGGGGGGAGAAGAGGACTTCATCCATTTCACCGCTGAACGTGCTGCAATAATAGCTTTTCAAGCAGCTGATGGTAGAGGGATGTGAAAAGATAATGAATAACGAGGAATAAAGGGACTGACCTTTTTCCAACAAGAGGCTCTTTCAGCATCGTGACACTTGGAATTTGGGTGAAACGAACCCTGACTCCCAAGGCTGTGCTTTCTGACACCTCTGATGCAGACATCTCCCTCGGAGCTGCTCTGCTCAGACTCCCTTTGCAGGCAGGGGAGCTTCTCTGTCAGAGCTGTGTGGTGAATTGTACCTTGAAAATGCCTGTTTCATGCTGGTGGCACTGAGGACAGCCTGGAGGGATCGTCCTGGATGGAGATATCTGCCTGTGGCCCCGTGCTCACGGTACTGATCACCTGCTCTTGGAGACTCCCAAGCTCAGAGATGCAGGTCCTGCCCCTCCTGGGGAGGAACAACCCCAGGCCTGGGGAACAGCCATTAATTGTTGGGTTCCTACACCTCCCCAGCTCCGGGGTGGATCCCCTCAGACAGCTTCCCAACCAGTACTCTGGGTTTCATTTGAGCAGGAATTGGGCAGGGAGGTCCACCCAGTCAGACCTGAGAGAAGTGGCAACTTCAGGGTCCCTTAAGGGATCCTAAAACTGGTGTTGTGGTGCCACAGCTGAGGTGACTGTGAGCCTGTTTCCAGCAGTCACAGCTGCCCAGCCTGCCAGAAAATCCCCCCGTGAGGAGCTTTTTAACCTCCAGGAGGTTGGATCTCCCCTCCTGACTCCAAGCCCCACAGCCCAGAAGGGAGCACACCCCACTGGGCCCTTCCCTTGCTGGGACAAAACATCTGCCCCAGCCCAGGGGCCCTGATACAGAAGGGCAAACAGTGGGGTTTGGAGCCTGAAAGAGGAGCCCAGCTTGGTGCAAGCTTTGAAATAGATTTTGAAGGCAGAAGTAATTAAAGCCGTGGCTCTGAGTGGGAAATAGGCTGGGATGAAGCACGGCTTTATCCAAGGGAGATTGTGGCAGGCTAATCCGATATCTCTCCCTGATAAGGTAATGGAGTTTTTAGACAAAGGGAACGTGCTCGATACCATCTCTGGGGGCTGCAAGAGAGCATTCGATACATGAGGGACTCATTAGCCATGCCGAGGAAAACGAGGATTACAGGAGAATTAAAAGGGGAGGGAGGAACCGAATAAAGCCAAGACAGAAAAGATCTTGTGCCAAAGGGAAGAGTCAGGCTGGGAGGAGTTGCCAGAGCTCCTAAAGGGCTACCTACCCCTAAGGCCAATAGTGTTCAATATTTCTATGGAAAATCTTAATAACAGTACGTGACGTGCTAGTAACTCATGGCTGGGGAGCACTGTAAGGAAATACAGCCCAAACCTGGGGCAAATACCAGACAACCCTGAGGACTAAAGAAATTAAAACTGGAAGAAACATTCTTGCAAAGAAAATTGAAGTAGAACCTGGTTGCAGAGGTGTCCTGGTGACCCAGGAATCTCTCTCCTTCCTCGGGTGTAACTACTTGTGGCTGCTTTGGAGTTTTCCTGAGTGATATTTAGTTTGGCTCATTGTTTCTCACCTCAGGGTTAAGCTTTGTGAACTCCACCATTCACGAGACTCTTTTTTCCCCTTAATGAGCTCCCTGCAGATATTTTCAAATTTATCAGCAAGTTAATTAGTTTTGTAGATGAGGCTAGCCTGCAGTTTCCATTTCCACGCAGCGAACGCTGTGAAACTCCTGGACTTTTATTCACGATTGACAAGCACGGGAGCATTGAGTCCAGTTTTGGCACAAACAGCTCCAGACAAAGTGTGCAGGGGTGAATTTTGTGGCTGTGTTTGGCCATGGCCCCTGGGGCTGAGTGGCTCTGACACAACCCTTTGCCTGGAGCACCAACAGCTTTTGGAAAGTTTCGTGGAGCTACACAAACCTCAGGAATATCAATTGCATGGTCCAGAGTGTCAGAAACACTTATTCCCTTTTTTCTTATGTTCTGTAGAAAAAATTCTTCATGTTGGTCTAAATTGCTGCAGTTCTGGGGACTGGTACAAACCAAACCACTCAGAGTTTGTTCAGTCTGCGCTCCCCGTTTCTGCCCCGCAGTGACAGGGACAGACAAGCAGATTCCCAGGAAGGAAAAACTCTGCAGAAGATGTATCAGAACAATCAGATTTTTAATTTACCAAACTGCCAAGCTTTGTGCCAGGCTCTCCTTTCGCCCTGGTGCATGGGAGTGCTGGATTTGAGGTGGCAGCCACTACAGGAATTACCCGAGGTGCTCCTTTTCCCTGTGAGGACAGAAGTGTGATTGTTCTCTGCAGCAACAGCTTGTTCTCCTTCCTCCCTCCCTCCTTCCTGTTGTTCACATGGAAACAAACCCAGATGTGTTTCAAGCATTTAATCATAGATATCTCTTGAAATCTGTATGATTTGGTGTCCTGTACCCTCCTCTCTTCTACAGGCTTAATACAAAGCAAAAAAAAGTCATTATCTGGAATTCTGCATGTGGTGGAAATTCCATTTTTTCTCACATGGGGCAGGTTTAGGATTTTCAGTCTGACCTGGGCCACATGAGAATCATTTCAGCACTGGGTCCTGGACAGTCCTCAAGGGGACGTTCAGAATCCCTGGAGCCTGAAGTGCTGCTGCTCGTCCCAGACCTGTGGTTTGGGGTTGTGCATCAGCTCCTGCAGTATTCCCTGGCCTGTTGCTCTGTCTCTGTCCTTCTGATACCCTGGTCCACATCATTAAAAATGGAAGCCAAGTCCTCCTTTTATTTTGGAGTCCTGCTGAGGATAGCTGTAATTTCACATCCCCCTCATTTCACAGTGGTCTCTTTTCTCCTCCTCATCTCATTTACATAACCAAAGAGCTTTTTCTCCTTGCTTTAACATGTAACTCACTGCGACACTTGACAGTTCTCCCTTCATCACTGCACTCCTTGACCTCTAAGTTGTACTCCTGTGCTGATCAATCTCCTTTAGCTTGGTTTCCCAAAGGAAAATAAAACCAGCCACTTTTTCATTCCTTTCACTTCTCCTGCGATAACTTTAAAACCCAATGGCCAATTCCAACCCCACCTGAAAGGATGGTGGAAGCACCTGTGATAATTAAGATTCTGCAAGTTTTTTGATTCAAAAATTGGCAGCTGAGTAGATGAGAGAGATTCAAATTAGTGGCTGCACTGAGGGAAAAGGAAGCATCTCCGAACCATTCCTTCTGGCAGCTGCCTCCTTGTCAGTCAGCACCAGCCTGCAGCCAGCTCTGCCTGCAGGAGTTCCTCCAGGCTCCCCCAGCTCCCCTGGGATCAGGGAAATGCTGTGGGAGATTTAAGGGTTTGATGTTGGGGTCTCTGTCGCTGTTTTATGGGGTTTTGGGGGTAAGTGGAGTGCAGGAAACACAACACATCCCTAAGCAACCCCACATCCCTGGCTGGAATGAGTTGCTCTCCTTCCTTCCAGGCTCTGCTTATTCCTCAGATGCCTTGTCTAAATTCAGTCAATTGTGGTACCCCCTCCCCTGAAAATCCTGAAAACCCAGATGCAAATAATTTTACACCTGGAATCTGAGATGCTGCTTCTGAACACGAGTCCTTGAGCTCCTCAGGCTTTGCTGAACTCAGGCTCGCCTGAGTTTGTGAGAGCTTTCCTTTGTGCACTGAAGAGATTTCCCCACAGAGCCATCCTTTGTCCTGGTATTTCGTTTCATCTGAAGCCTTTTGTGCTCGTTCCACCCAAGGTAATTTTGTGAAGCCTCACAGCTCCTCAGTGTAAGTGGTGCCTCTTACAGCATCGAGTGGCTGTTGGGGAAAGAAACTCATGAGATGTCCAAGGCACCAGAGAGAGCTGGGAGTTGTTGTTGTTCTGCAAACTGTTATTTTTCTAAGGTATTAAAATCCCTCTGATGACAAAATTCCTCCACTAACACTAATTTTGGGGCGTTTACCCATTTCCAGCTCCAACCCTGCAAATCCTCAGCTCACTACAAACATTCCTCCAGCAGAACCTCTTTTACCTTTCTGTCCCAGACCGGGAGCAGCCATGACACACTTTCATTGCCAGGATTTCCTTGATTTTCTCCTCATTCCATCACGTTCCCAGCTCACCTGTACAGCCCTTGAAGGCTGCACAGCCCAGGCCCAGCCCCAACCACTCCCTGTCCCTTAACCCTCTCAGCTCCTTCACATCTGCACTGTTTTTTCGTTGCTGCTGCTCCGACACTGATGCCCCAGCCCTTTCACACTGACTCATTTAGGTGCTCTGATGTGTTTTTACAGCTCTTCACACTCCTGCTGGCTCCCATTTGTCCTTCCCTTTCTTCCCTGCATCTCCTTTCCCTGACAAGAAGTTCTTAATCAAGATTCTCTGACCACAGGGACCTTTCTACTGTTCTTTTTCCATTTTTTTTTCCCTTTGTATCCTGCCTGACAACAGTCTCTTCTCTCACATTCATTTTCCTTATACTCTGCCCTGCTTTGCTTGGACACCAACTCCTCTTACTTTTATTGTCCCTCCCTGCTCCACCTCATCTCCATCTGTGCTGATTTCTGTTGCATATTCATCGCTGCAGCAATTCAATCCCTTAGATCTCTTCACCAGCATCTGGCCTCTTCCTCTTCTATGTGGCCTCCAAATTTATCGACTGCAGGTCGATAAAACCAGATACTGACAGGTGAAAGAAGCAGTGGGAGGAACCATAAATTCCAGAGGAATTCCACTGATGGACACAGACTGCTGCTCGCCCTGGGCAGCGCAGCAGGCCTGGTGTGTCAGCACCACAAGGTCACAGGGGAAGCAGAGGGCCTTCAGAACGGCCCCAAAACGAGTGAAGGACAAGCTAAATAGGAGAGATTAAAGGAAATAAATTATGCATGGCTGGGGCGGGCAGTAATTAAGTAGCCGGGCAGGAGGAAAACTGTTTAGTGTAGTCTGATAAGGAACAGCCTGAAGTTAAAGGTGAGACTGATAATGGGAAATGGGGACTGCACAAGAGGGAAACTTCTCTAGGAAAAACTCTGATACTGCTACATACTGGGTTTCTGAAGTGGGGTGGAATGCAATAATTGAAAACTTGGCAAAATGCTGGAGAAAATTCAGAGGGACAAGCGTGCCCTGCCCAAGGCACAGGTGCCAGCCCCGCTCTGGGAGCCAGCGGTGCCACTGCTGACGTGGCTCTCAGTGCTCCTGGGTTTTGTTCATCCCATCAGGGGAGGCTCCTTTGTGTGCAGAGCAGGGAAGGTTTTCAGAAGGTGCCTGGGCTGAATTGTCTCATTGTCACCGACACAGCAGCAGGGCTCAGGTGGTTCTGGTGTCGCATGGGCAGAGCTGGGATGCCCCAAGGATGGAGGATTCTTTGTGAAATAGATACATAAATACAATTTTATGGTGACTCCTAGTGATCCCTGTTCTCAAAAAAAAACCCCGTTAGAATGGCAATAAAAGGTTCTTTTCCTAGGGAGGCCTTTGGAGGGACAAAATGTCCCGGGGTCCATTATCTCTGAGTGTGGTGCCAGAGTCGTTGGCCTTTGCAGGATGTGCCCTGCACTGAAGAGGATTGGAAGGCCTGTGGGGATCCTTTCAGAACCAGCTTTCTTTCTAAGTGTAAAATATTATTCCCATCCATGATAATTATTGGAATAATAAAGATCTCATTACAGAAGCAGCAGGACTGTTCTCAGGTACTGCACGGAGCCCTCCCTGGGAAAGGCAGCAGTGTGAGATATGCTGACGTAGCCTTCTAGCAGACACATTTGAACAACTTGTGCTAATTACCGTTAATAAATATATGCTGAAAGCATGATCGGGAACCAGGCACACACACAGCTTTGGCTGCTGATTGAAAATTGTACCACCAGGTTGCATTTTCTGCTGGCTTTCATTCTAAATCTCCAAGGGACTTTTACTGTTCATGTCTGCAATCAACAAAACATTTGGGTTCTGCCATGGGCCGTATCCCCCACCCCAAGCAGCTGTTGGGATGCTCTGGTTTAACACCCAGCACACCCCCAGGCTGCTTTTCTGGTGGACACAAAGCTCTAAATTCACCAGGGTGTTTGATGTCCCTTCCTCACGGGAGGTCATGGCCTCAGACAGAGAGAATTCACAGCCACTGAAGCCTGGCCAGATTCCCTCATGGAGAGAGAGCCAGGGAGGGGAGAGACAGCTCTTCCCATCCTCTTTGAAACTTCATCTGCATTCAGCAGCAGCGAGAAACCCATGGATAAGCCTGGGCAGGGCAGAGCTCAGCCTTCAGAGCTGGCCTTCCCTCCTACACCCCTGATCTGACCCAGAAACCCACAGAGACAGGAGCTCCGAGGGGTGGGGGGGGCTCTAAGATTGCTGTCCCCTCCTCTGTCCGTGCCTCAGTTTTGTGCCCAGAACTGCACTGCATGAGAGCTGGACCAAACCTGAGCCCTGTGAGCAACTCCCTGCAGCGGGAATTTCAGAACAAAGGATTCCTTCCCACTCTTCCCTCTGGGTGCTCTGAGGCAGCCAAACCCCTCAGAGAGCAGAGAGCAGGTGCAGCCCCCAACTCCTGCTGAAGCTGCCGTGTAAAAGAGAGAAAACTTTTCATCCGCCTTTCCATTTCCACCCCTCCTGTTTTCTTTCTTCACCAGCAAAGCCAACATCCAAAACCTCCCAAGGAGTCCACGCTGAACAAGAAGCACAACTGGGAAAAGTCTCACAGCTCCTTCCAGTCACCCAGGTAAAGGAGAAGGAAATCCCTGCCCACGTCTGTTGTGGGAGCAGCTGGCTTCAGGCTGAGGTCTGGTCCTGGCAGGGCAGCCCCCCACTCCCAGACCTGAGACAGACTTTTGGGCCATCCAGTGGATCTCCCAAAGCTGATTTCACAGCTCTGCCATTCCTCCAACACTAATTACTACGAGAGACTAATTATCAGAGCAGTGTGATAGCAGGCGTGGAGCTTTACGCTGTCGGAGTGGTTCCAATTACAGTCGCACCAGCAGGAGCTGCTTTGCCGTGAGTCATGCAGGAAATCCCAGGATGGGAGTTCTCAGTCTGGGTGTCCCTGAGTGAAAACCACGGTTTGGTCCCTATTCCTCCAGGAAATCTGGGCCACCAACCACTGGAAATCAAATTTCCTAAGAGGTTCCACTGTCAGCAGAGGCAGCTGGAAGAGTGAAGAGCTGGACAGTGCCACGTATCCATCAGGGACAGTCTCACCTGCAACCCCAGCCATGCCAGCAACCCTCTCCTCAGCTCAGCTGAGCTCACAAACTGAGGAAAATACATTACAGCTCCATAATAATAATAATAATAATAATAATAATAATAATAATAATATTATAATAATAATAATAGTAATAGTAATAGTAATAGTAATAGTAATAGTAATAGTAATAGTAATAAAAAGAAGAAGAAGAAGAAGAAGAAGAAGAAGAAGAAGAAGAAGAAGAAGAAGAAGAAGAAGAAGAAGAAGAAGAAGAAGAAGAAGAAGAAGAAGAAGAAGAAGAAGAAGAAGAAGAAGAAGAAGAAGAAGAAGAAGAAGAAGAAGAAGAAGAAGAAGAAGAAGAAGAAGAAGAAGAAGAAGAAGAAGAAGAAGAAGAAGAAGAAGAAGAAGAAGAAGAAGAAGAAGAAGAAGAAGAAGAAGAAGAAGAAGAAGAAGAAGAAGAAGAAGAAGAAGAAGAAGAAGAAGAAGAAGAAGAAGAAGAAGAAGAAGAAGAAGAAGAAGAAGAAGAAGAAGAAGAAGAAGAAGAAGAAGAAGAAGAAGAAGAAGAAGAAGAAGAAGAAGAAGAAGAAGAAGAAGAAGAAGAAGAAGAAGAAGAAGAAGAAGAAGAAGAAGAAGAAGAAGAAGAAGAAGAAGAAGAAGAAGAAGAAGAAGAAGAAGAAGAAGAAGAAGAAGAAGAAGAAGAAGAAGAAGAAGAAGAAGAAGAAGAAGAAGAAGAAGAAGAAGAAGAAGAAGAAGAAGAAGAAGAAGAAGAAGAAGAAGAAGAAGAAGAAGAAGAAGAAGAAGAAGAAGAAGAAATTAATCCACTTTGATTAACAATAAAGGGTTTTTCCTTAATTCTTAGTAACTGCTAAATAATTTCCAGCCATTTTGGCCTTGATTTCAATTCCTGGTGTATTAAAAAAAAAAAATCAATTCCAGTTTAAGGCTTATTAAAGTATTATTCTATCTGCAGATGTGATTGGAATGAAATGCACGAGGCTGGGTTTAATGGTCTTGCTCTCGTAACATCACTGGTTAATTAGAATCCTTTGGGGTCGTGGCTGTGCTTATCCCTCACTCCCACCAGGAGACACCTCCCCAGTGTCTCACACCTCAAACTGCCACCTGACTCTACTCCTTTGTGGATATTGTCCCAAAAATGTTGATTTCTTTCAAAAGATGCATTTCAGGCTTGGCAGAGCGACGGCTGTCACCGAAATCTGAGTTTTGAGTGATGCTCCTTGTTCTTCATGGGGCACAGAACACTGGGAAAGGATGAGGCGTTGCCAACAGGGAAAATGCGCCCCTAAAAACCCTGAGCTGTTTGTGAGGCCAACAGGAGGCAGGGTGGGACCCCTGGGTGTGGTCAGAGGGCAGAGCAGCCCCTGCCCATCCCAATCCCACAGGTGGAAAAGGGCTGGGCAGAGCCCTGCAGGGAGTTCTCCAGCTCCCCTGCCCAAGGATTCCTGCTCTCCTGGAACAATGCCATGGATTCCATGCTCTGTCTGACTCTCTCTGTGCCCTGAGAGGCTCTGAGCTCAAACACCCCACTGATGGCTCCTCAGGTCCCTCTTGGGAAGAGGGATAGCTCTGTCCTGCCCTACCTGCTGTAAGATGGGGAGGTCTGGCAAGGCGGTGACAAGGTCAGATTTTGGTAGTATCTAAATGTTCCCCTTAGGTTTGAGAGGGTCTTTGAAAGCCCCCTGGACTAACTCAGAGTTACTGGATTATTTATACAAAGACAGCCTGGTTGGATCAGATTCCTTGGCTGGAGGGAGAACCAGGCTCCCCCAGGGACCTCAGAGTGCCAAGGCAGCCCCGAGGGCAGGACCAGAGCTCCTGCACAAGGGACAGAACGTTCAGCACCTCAGAGAGAGCCACACAGAGAGACCAGCACGGGGCAGAGACCTCCCCGGGCTGCCCAGGGGGAAATGCTGCAGAGGTGGCTCAAACCATCATTCTCCATGGGAGGCAAAGGCTAAGGACGCTCATTGATAGAGAAAACAGCATCGTGTGAGCTGAAAATGAGGTTGAAAATGAGGTTGTTGGTGGGGTTCTGTCCCTGCCTGAGTTCAGACACTGCTCTCCAAACAGCAGATTTTAAATAAAGGTCTCTGCTCTCTGGTGTTGGTGGAACTACACATCGCTGTCCAAGGCACTAAGGTGGGAATCAGTTGGATCATTTGGGACCAAAATAAGAATTTATTCATGTCCTCCTCCTGCTGCCAAACACAGGAGTCAAGTTCACCTCAACTTCCTCCAAGTTTCCTATAAGAAATATTAAACTTTGATAAAATCCACATCTAAATAAGAGTCTCCTCTGAAGGAAGAAGACTGATGCTGATGTGTGGAGCTGAAATAAGATTGGCATTTGGAGGACGTGAAATCTTTTGGGAAGCTCTAAAATATCCCCCAAGTAGGTCAGCTCAGTGACCTGGATCTGTACTTTTAATACAGGAGTAGCCTACATTTGCTCCCACTGTTTGCTGAGGAACGAAGGTTTTTTGGGCTGTGGGTTTATTTTTAGTAGTTAAATGTGACCTTTGTAGGAGATCCTATAATAAGAACAACCACGGAGCTGGCCAGGGGTGAGTCACAGCACATGCTTTGATTTAGAGATGATGAACACGCATCATTTATCCCCTGGTCATTTCTGGGAGAAACTCGGGTACAGGCAATTTTCACTGGAGGAATCAAGTCAATACTCTCAAATAGGAGGGATTTCTTGATGGCAAAAAATAGCCCTTGTCTTACAGGGTAATTAATCATCATTTCCATCAATGGAGAAGAGATTCTTTAGGATCTAAAATGAAAGAAGAAAGCTGGGCAAGGCCAGAGGTTTCCCACTGCCTTGCCAAGCCTAGCTCAGATTTCAGCAGCCACCATCCAGGAGTTTTTCCAATCAATCCCATAATAAACTCCCTTATTTCTCAACTTTCACCTTTCTAAAACAGTCCAGATAAATTATTACAGAAAGGGTTGAGCTTCCTTCCTCCTTTGGGGTGTTCCCTACCCTGAGCAAACCCGCCTCCAAACCACACAACCCAGCCATGGGAGAAACTGCAGCCTGGGCTGGGAAAAGAAAGCTTTTATTCCTGTCTAACCACATCAATAATTCCCAGCCTTCCCTGGGAATAAATCTGAGTTACCATATGCATCACCCCGCTGATCGAAATCCATGTGGGGTTCATGGAAAATCAATATTTGTGTGAACATTCTTCAGGCAAGGGATGAAATTAGTCACAAGATATTAAGTAAAAGATACGTGAAACGGTAAACGGAGTGGCTTCCCAAAGGACATTTTCCCTTCAGGCCCTCAGCGAAGATCTGGCTGGCTCAGATTAAACATTCCAGCTCAGCCAGGGAGGCAGGAAAGCTGCAGGGACCACGGAGCTCTGGATCTGGCCCGGTTCTCCACCCTCCTCCAGTCCACAAAATTCCTGCTGCACGGGGTTGAGAGGAGCACATTTCACCCCCATTCATGGAATCATGGAATGGTTTGGGTTGGAAGGGCCCTCAAAGCTCATCCCCTCCCTGCCATGAGGCTGCTCTGGGCTAATGCAGCTTCCAGGGGAGACCTTTCACTGCACCTTCCAAAATTCACTGAACCAACATTCACTGCACCTTCCAAAATTCACTGCACCTTCCAGCATTCACTGCACCAACATTCACTGCACCATCCAGCATTCACTGAACCATCCAGCATTCACTGAACCATCCAGCATTCACTGCACCTTCCAACATTCACTGCACCTTCCAACATTCACTGCACCATCCAGCATTCACTGAACCCACCAACATTCACTGCACCATCCAACATTCACTGAACCATCCAACATTCACTGAACCTTCCAACATTCACTGCACCATCCAACATTCACTGAACCATCCAACATTCACTGCACCTTCCAACATTCACTGCACCTTCCAAAATTCACTGCACCATCCAGCATTCACTGCACCAACATTCACTGCACCATCCAACATTCACTGAACCATCCAACATTCACTGAACCATCCAACATTCACTGCACCTTCCAAAATTCACTGCACCATCCAGCATTCACTGCACCATCCAGCATTCACTGCAGCTGCCAAGGAAGACACAGCTCCCACCTCCTCCGCTCTGGAGAAGCAATCTGGCACTGGTTGTCCCTTTCCAAGGCCACAATTAAACACCTTGAAATGGGTTTAGATCCATCAGAACTGGTTATTGCCTTGGATGACTCTGCCACCAGCTCTGGCACGTTTGTGACAGACCACACTGCACGTCATCTCCACACTGTTTTCAGTGCTGTCCAAGGACTTTGCCATTTCCCCCCTCTTTTCCTGCTTTTCCACTAGCTCCAAGAACCCGCCCTCTTTTCCTGTCTTTTCTTTGACAGCCAGCTGGTGGCTGCCAGAGGCATGATGAGTTTTAGGTGAGGAGCACACAAAAATAATCCCTCCTTCAGCGTGTTCCCACAGCACAGACCTGAAACGTGCCTGAAACATCTCCCTGTGACAGGGACAGGACCCAGGGAACGGCTGGAGCTGGGCCAGGGAGGTTGGGATGGGGATCAGGGAAAGGTTCTTCCCCCAGAGGGTGGTGGGCACTGCCCAGGCTCCCCCGGGAATGGGCACGGCCCCAAGGCTGCCCCTGGATCCCTGGCAGTGCCCAAGGCCAGGCTGGACATTGGGGCTGGGAGCAGCCTGGGACAGTGGGAGGTGTCCCTGCCATGGCAGGGGTGGCACTGGATGGGCTTTGAGGTCCCTTCCTGCCCAAGCCATTCCAGAATTCTGTGATTATGACATCAGAGAGAGAGCACCAGTGCCCTGTGCAGCCAGGGAAGGATGGGATTTGTCTCCGCAGGACAATTCAGATTTTGGGTGCAGTGAGTTCCCACCCAAGCGACAGGAGGCGAGGGTTTGGGAAGGAAACATCACCCAGGGTCAAGTCCTCTGATGCCTCTGGCTACATCACCAGAAAGGGTCCAGAACACCCTCAGCCTTGCTCTGTTCCAGCATGACTCCACTTTGTCCTCTTCTCCATAACAGCTTTTAAATGATCCATCAATTATCTGGAAAATCTCACCCTTGCAAGCTTTGACTTGGAGGAAAAATGCTGATGTATTGATGTTTGTTAATAGAACACATTAGATGAGTAAATCAGTCTGTTAAAGGGATATTAAATGGCAGAATGGTTTCCCTCATACTTTAAATGAATAGAAAAGTCTTTAAATGTCAATAACATTATGCAAACATCTTGGGAGTTGACTTAAAAAATGGATTTATTTGTGTGTTTGATAGAAATCTATCCTAAGGTAATACAACCAAGACATGAGCTGGCATCTGGCTTCACTTTTTCATGTATCTATGGAAAGACTGACAAAACCCCAAAAGGGTTGATAAGGTGTTTCTCCTTTCCCCTCCCTGCCAGGCTTTCTTAGGTTTGCCCTCAGACTGCTTTTCTCTTCAAAGCGTCCCAGAAAAGCAGAGCAATGCCAGAACACAGACTCGGTCCCAGCTAAACCAACGAAGCCAGGAGCCTGCCTCACTTCTGCCTACGACCTGCAAGGTTTGTATTTGTGCTGGCAGGCCCAGGAGGAGCAGTCCTGCTGGTCCCAGTGGCACTCAGGGCGTGAACTGTGCCATCCAACCTCGAATCCCAGCGTGGTGAGCAGGGTCTGTCCCCGCTCTGCTGCAGCACAGGTGGCTGTGGTACCCTGAGAGGGTTATTGGAGCTAAAGGAAATCAAACAAACAAACACCTTTCCCTAAGGTGCACTGGGAGTTGACAATTGGGATGATCCTGCCCCTCTGGCCAGCCCTGGGGGCACCTCTGGGGTGTCCAGCTCTGGCTCCTCAGCACAGCAGGGACAGGGAGCTCCTGGAGCAGGTCCAGAAGAGCTGAGGAAGGGCCTGGAGCATCCCCATACCCAGGAAAGGCTGAGGGAGCTGGGGCTGCTCAGCCTCGAGAGGAGCCCCAGCTGAGAGGGGCCCTCAGCCCTGGGTGTCCCTGGGTGTCCCTGGGCATCCCTGGGTGTCCCTGGGTGTCCCTGGCTGTCCCTGGCTGTCCCTGGGCATCCCTGGGTGTCCCTGGCTGTCCCTGGCTGTCCCTGGGTGTCCCTGGGTGTCTCTGGGTGTTCCTGGCTGCAGGGAGGGCTCAGGGCAGGGCCCGGGCTCTGCTCCGGGGCCCAGCAATGGCACCAGAGCCACGGGCAGGGCCTGAGCCCAGCAATTCCCCTGCACAGGAGGCAGAACTGCTGCCCTGGGCAGTGCCCAGCCCTGAGCAGAGCCCAGAGAGGGGTGGAGTGTCCTCCCTGGGGATATTCCAGAGCTGCCTGGACATAATCCTGTGCCCTGAGCTCTGGGATGGCCCTGCTGGAGCAGGGAGGTGGCACCAGATGGGACTCACTGAGGTCCCTTCCAGCCTGACCCATCCTGGGACTCTGGGATCTGTAGCACACCCTAAAATCTCAGCATATAACTTAATTTCAGATCCTTCCTAATGAGCACATTTTGTTCTGAATTACACTTCCACGTCTTTGTGTATGAGAAATCACGGAATAACACCGTGGCTTTGAGTTGAGCCCAAGGGGAGGCACGATCCACCTCACCAGGAACTGCCTCTGCCAGGGTCTGCTCTTGTTCTTGGGCCCTCCTGGACCCAACCTCTTGTGAGGACAACCTGGGCTTCATCCCTGTCTTTTGTCATCTAAAAGTGAAGTGTCTCAAGCCAATTTTCTGGACCCCTCCCACCACCCAAGGAAAAAGAGAGGCATCTCCAGAGTACAGCATGGAAAGCCTTGGGGTGGGGTGCATCACCTCCTGGAGGTGTCCAGCTCCTGATCACAGCAGAGCTGGATGAAATCTTGGATCCTGCCATTGGAATGACAGCTTAAGCCTTGAGTTGAAGCCAGAATTTCTTCACATATGTGAGAAATTATTCATTTCTTATCTCATTTCTTAATGAAATTCTGTGACCTCTGGGTAGGTGACATGAAGACTTTGATTCCGTGCAGCAGAGAGGCCACAAAGGACTCGTGATGGTGTCTCAGGATCTAAATGTGTTTGATTGCTGCATTCCTGGGGCTCAGCACAAATCTCTGTGTGGAAATTAGGAGACAAATTATATCTCTCTGCTGCATCTCCACGACAAACAGGATTTGTGTATTGATTGCACCTTGATTTTGTTTGATTTCGAGAGTTTCAGGTAAATGGGATCTCTTTATTTAAGTAAGTTATAAATGTTTGGGAATGAGCTCAGTTTAAGAGGTATCTAAATTTAGCTGTAGTGGTAAATACTTCTAATAATGCCCCAATAGAAACAATTTTCTTCTGACTTCCCCAAACTCCAAGTTAACTTCTTCAGAAGCTCTTTGGATGGCCAATTTCTCCTGGAGTTCAGGTTGTGACAGCCTCATAGCTGTGTTGATCGCTATCACAACTACTGATGAATCTTGGAAGTGGTGAGCAGTTCCAGCAGTGAACAGCAAACCTCTGCCAGCAATCTGCTGAGTGTTACCCTGCTGCAGTGCTTGGGAGAGCCCCCTCGGAAACCAAAGCTGCATTTCAAAGCCACGCCATCCACTGAGGCAAATGTGACTTTCAGCTGGTTGGACTCAAGTTCTGGAGCTGCTGGTAGGAAGGAAACCTAATTAATGGGGAGTTAAAGAGAGGTGATAACAGCCAAAGTGGGATCAGTGGTGTGGGCTTTCACCCTTAGTTCTCTGTGGTCATCCCGGAGAAATAATCCATTACTGGAGCAAAAGTCAGGATCCAGGCATTCCATTTGATTTGAATGCTACAGTTTGGAGTCTGCCCTAAAGAAACATCTGAAGGAATAGCTGCCAAAACTCCTGGGAAAACGAGTGTCCAATGATATTGAGCATCCCAGGAGCTCAAAGTACTCAGGACATTCTCAGCTCCCAAATAACAAGGTGTTTTCTCCCAGAGAGGTGGCTGGGAATGTTTTAATTGCAACGAGGGGGAATAAAAATGTTATGGAGTCGTAAAGCTCGCAGCTACAGATGGAGCAGCTGGCACAGCAGGGACAGGGACATCAGGCACAGCTGACACTCCCCAGAGTGCTGTGTGTTCCAAACCAGACCTGGGGACGTGAGGCACCAGCCCTGCACGTACAGTCCTTGAAGGACCCACAGTGCCTGAGCTCATTTTAACTCCCCTCACAGCCAGGATGGACACACTGGGCTCTGCACTAGAGAATTCCATTATTTTTTTACTGATTGTAGCATTACAGAAGGATTTTATAAACCCATCAACCCCTCAAAACCGATGTTCTGCAGAGGGCACCTCCCAGAAACAGCCCTAGCTGTGACCATGTGGTCACAGGAGGGAAATGACTGAAAAAGCTGCACTCAAACCTTTCTGAAAGCCCAGTGCCTGTGCTCTGGGAAGGAAGGGCAGGAGGCAAAGAATTAAACCCATTCCACCATTTCTTGTCCGGGTTCTGATGGGAGAAGGGATGTGGCAAGGAGGGAGCAGGGGGCTGGTGATCTGCCTGGCTTCAGAGACCTTCACACGTCCTTAGAGTGCACAAAGGAGCACTCCTGATTATTCTGGATAAATCTAAATAAATCAATACCAAGCAGCGCACGATGACCCCGGGCTGTGCCAGGAGCAGGATTAGCAGGACTCAGTGGGAACAGCCTCATCTTTGCTCTTTACTCTTGACAAATCTCTGACAGCAGGCACCAGTTCCTGCCTGTGCCTCGAGGGGAGGGGACCGAGAGGAGGATCTGCCTGTTGCTAAACCTTCTGCCGAGGCAATGAGAGGAAATATCAGCTCATTTTCCTCCCTGTCTGGGAGCTGAACATTTGTTTTGCTCGTAGGCAGCACCGTGAGACGGCTCCCAGGCCTCACTGGCACTGCTGGGCTTTATTCTCTGTACCCACCCACTGACACCGGGACATCCTTCCCTCCCCTCACCCTGAATTTTGAACGAGCCGAGCTCAGGGGCTCCTCGGGCTCTGTCGCTGTTCTCGCCTGGATCCTCCCGCTGCTGCATCAACACATGGAACTGCAGGCACCAGGATAAATGAACTGCCTGGAGCCAGGGCCTTCCCAGGGTTGTTTCCCATCGTTCTCTCAGATTTTGTGTATCAGGGGCTCACGACTCTCACCCATTCAGTGTGAACCTAGTGCATGTGGGAGAATGTCTTTTCTTGCAGACACAACCTCTCCCATCCAGCAGAGGTGGCGGGACAGATTTTCCTTTCAAACTAGTCCAAGCCTCATGAAAATTCCGTGGAGAAAGAATGAAATCACTACAGAATGATATCCAATGGCTAGGAATCAAGTCCTTGCCCAAGAGGACAGAGCCAGTGCACACTGTCTGACTGACTACGTGCCATAAACCCACAGCACTACATAAAAATAATAATAAAAATAATAATAAAAACAACACCAGCATCCTCTGCCTGCCTCATTCTGTCTCAGCTGTTACAGACACTAACAAGGACTTCCACTTGTATAAACGCAACGTGTCCTCTACTAAGTACATTATTTGTAGGTTCTCTAATAAATCAATGTTTTATGCAAGCAGAACCCTCAATGTTAGCAAAAAGTGCGCTCTCATCCCCAGCAGCTCCCAAAACCCTGCAATGCAGCCTTTTATTATTTCTGTAAAAGGGAAAAAGGAAATCAATAGAGATTCCTCGTGCGTAATCCTCAGCGAGATTAGCACTTTGTCAACCTCGGGTATAATCTCCTGGAAAGCAAAAAAGGAGAAGGGTGAGAGGCTGAGGGGGAGGGAGAAAAAGGAAAGAAGCCACAAAGTGGGGATTTGTTGGGGGAGTTCACCGTGATTCTTGAAAAGAATATTTCAGAGGTGACTCTGGTCTGCTCCCCTTGGTGCCCACAAGTCCTGGAGGTGCCTCAGGCATTTGTTGGAATATTTAGATGGTCACTGGAGGAGAAACCTCCCAATTTAGCAGTGAAGCAGCAGAGTTCCCTGTCTTAAAAAGGGATTTAGGACCTAAATGCTGAAGTCAGCCCAGGCTGGGTCGTGCCAAGCATCGTTGGATGGCATTCCAGGTGAAAACCCACAAGCAGTGTGCAAGCTGAGAGTAATGGATCCAGGGAAGGACAGCGAGGGACAGGAATGCACCAGACTGTGGGTGAGGGGCAGAATCTGTCCTGTCAGCTGCTGCAATCACCCCGGGGTTAAATTCACACCGGAGCTGCACAGAGAGGCAACCCAAACGTGAGAAACAGGGAGACATAATGCGAAAGGATTGAAGGCGTGGGCAGAAAATGAGCGGAGAAGGTTGGAATCACAACCAAAAATTCGCTGGGAATAATCACTTAATTCAGGGCAGAATTAAAGAGTGCTGCAAAAGTGGGGCAGGACAGCAGGGTGGGGACAATGCTCCGTGGAAAGAGCTGGCACCACTGGCAGAGCGAGGACAGAGCCCGCGGAAGGCACCGCTGCCATCGCGCACAGCTCAGCAGCAGCGGCGGCTCCTCAGGCGCAGGTGCCCACAGCAGCGGCTCTGCTGCCGAGGAAGTTCCCCCTCCCAAACTGCAGTTCCTGGAAAGCACGGGAAGTGCAGGAGCAGAGCTCCAAGCCGCAGTTTAAACAAACAACCCAGCAGCTGCTGCTGCTCAGCAGCTGAGATCCTCGAGAGGGGCCGCTGCCTTGTAGCCCTGTCTTCCTGATGAAACCATCCCTGGCTCGTGCTCAGCTCCACCTGGCAGCACAGAGCCAGCAGTTTTAACACAATTCCCGCTCTCCATGCATAATTTATTGAGAAAAATGTAAATGAACCTTCAGTTTTTCCTTGCATTCCCTCTCACAGGAGCTTCCTTTCGCTTACTGCTGTGGAAATGGCCTCCCAATAAAGCCAAGTAATCTCTTTGTGAATAAATAGATGTTGCCAGTAGCTCTCCAATCTCTGGGGCTGCTTTTCATGCAGTTCCCACCTCACCTGACAAATGTAAGACTTGATGTAAAACAGTCAGGGAGAACTGAGGGTGCTTCATGAAGAATTTGCATTCTGGAGACCTTCCCAAGTTACCCCCGAGGAGTTGCAGCGAGCAGATAACGAATACTGCCAGGTAATCATCCACCCAAGCCTAAAACTTCTTTCCAAAAGTTACTACTTTTAATATTTAATAAGCGTGACTTTTATTGTTGTATGGAACTCATTTGTTCCACGTAATGATGGCAAAATGAGCGCATTGGTTTTGCTTCTGGTGCCTCCGTGCTGAAGCTGGAGCTGAAGGTTTAACACACTCCACAAAGTGCTGATGCCACAGAAATGAGGCTCCACTTGAGGCCTGAAGTGCTAAAGAGACGAGCTCCTTTCTCTTCAGTGGCTGTGCAGAAGAATAAGCTCCTGACTATTAGACAGCCTAGTGGATGAGTAAATTCTCTTGTAATTTTTGCTCCAGATCTGTGGAATTCCCCAGACCAACAAACCTTATTTATTAAGCTCCTGACGCCGGGATTCTGGACTCCTTACATAAAACTAGCAATAAAATCTTCAAAAATCTCATTAAAAGATTAGCCTGCTATCACCAGCAGCTGGGACATTGCAGAGGAGTGTGCTTGAGCTCCCCGTGTGAGGAGGTAGAGGAAAACCTGGGCAAAATTCTGCTCTCAGCACATTCCGGCAACAAATGCTGCACAGCTGGGACGAGGCTCCGAAGGGATGCACATCACCAAGTATTGGCTATCTAAAAACCAGGAGCTGATGTTCTCCTTACAGCCTCCCCCAGCTGCCACTTCTGATGAGATAAATGTCCCATTTTTATCTCCTCACTGAAGGGGACACCTTGGCTCCTGATTCAGCCTCGGCTGAACTTGGGCACTTCGGGCAAATTCCTGAAGTTCAGTGGTGATCAGGGAGGTCCTGATCCCCGAGTCCTGCACAGCTCTGGCTACGGCGGCTGAGTTTGGTGTTGGTTCTGGCCTTGTCTTGAAAGCCTTCAGGGATGGAGGCACTTACTGGTCATGTCAGGTTTATTTCTTGTATTTGTTTATTTATTATATTAATTTATTATGTACCGGCCATTCCAGTACCTAAAGGGGCCGGAGAGGAGCTTTTAACAACGGCCTGGAGAGATAGGACAAGGGGGAATGGCCTTAAGCTGGAGGAGGGCGGGGTTGGATGGGATATCAGGAAGAAATCCTTCCCTGGGAGGGTGGGCAGGCCCTGGCACAGGGTGCCCAGAGCAGCTGTGGCTGCCCCTGGATCCCTGGCAGTGCCCAAGGCCAGGCTGGACATTGGGGCTGGGAGCAGCCTGGGACAGTGGGAGGTGTCCCTGCCATGGCAGGGGTGGGATGGGATGGGATGGGCTTTCAGATCCTCCCAACCCAGTCCGTTTTGGGATTCTGTGTTGCTTTCCTGAGTTGAGCTGGTTTGTCTCTGCCTGCCTGGGCTCACCTATCAAAGAAACACTTTATTAGATCTGTCATCTCAGCTCAGCTCACCTGACACGTGCGTGCTCTCTTTATATTCACTATATCCAGTGCTGTCTGAATCCCTGATTTCTTTGTGGAATAAAAGCAAATTTTCTCAAATCAAGGAATTATTCAACTCTTATATTCACAATTTTCTCTTCCTTCATGGCTGATTGGTTGAAATTCAGAGCAGAGCTGTGCTGTCTCTTTGGGGTTGTTTGCACACATCTCCTGATGCACCACTTCAAAACCACAAATGAAACAAGTTTCTGTCAGCACTGGGGTACCTCGAGTTCAGCAGTGCATTCTGATGTCTGTTCAAACACTGTTCCTTGTTTAGTTTCCTGTCCAATACTCAAAAACAGATTCTTAAAACCACTTTCCCATGGCTTCAGCTGATAAAAGCAGGTAACAAGAACACCTGGAAAACCGAGGACAAGTGTTGTCATGAGTACAGCCGAAGAATTTTAATTCAACAGTTCAAATAAATACCTGCAGGCACTTTGCTGTTGCCTGTCATTGCTCCCTGAGCTCAGTGCCAGCCTGCCTTTCATCCCCCTGCTCTGGAAAGGACTGGAATTTCTCCTGGGAGGTGTGGTCACACTTTCCAAACGTGCAAACTTTTCCATGAAGTTAAAGTTAGCTTGGACAACTTTTGAGGCTTATGTAAGGGAAGAACTTTGTTGTCTTTTTTTTCTTGTTCTTAGCTCCTGCAGGACAGAAACCATATCAACAGCTGGATTCCAGCAGCCCCCGTGTTCTTGGTGGGATAAAGCACAGCTTTGGTAGGAATCTCTAACTCTTAAGATGATCCCCAAACCTTTGGGATACAAGATTCACACAGAAATGAGCACTGGGCATTGCAGCGTGTCCTGGTTTTTTGTGGGATCGTGGCAAAGTCCCCTGAGTCCCCTCAGTGACCACTGGGACACAGTGAGGCTGAAGCAGATGGGGGGGGATAATCAGAGGATTTTATTAAAAGAGACATGACAGGGGATATTGGTGTGCCAGGTGGCTTTGTCCAGGGTACCAAAAGCCTTAAAATAAGTTTTATAAGATAACCTTATCTCAAGATAACCTTGTCTTGAGATAACCTTGAAGGGATCTCTTCAAACTTCTCCTTGGTGGATCACTGGTGAGTTCCCCAATTTAACCTCTCATTGTAGCTGCTCCTGGGTCATTTCCTGCCATGCCAAAAAAATCCCAGCAGAAGGAAAGCACAAAGTGAACGTCAGTCTCAGCAGGTTTAGCTAAAATCTTCCTTAATTCTCATACTTAGCCTGAAGCCCCAGTGGAGAAAACTCCAAAGGTTCTTAAAACACTTGGTGGGAAGGAGGTTGAGGTTTTAAGGTGCTAATAAATGTGAGACAGCTCCTGGAAAAATTGTGTTGTTTGTCCCCTCTACTCCAGTGGATACTGGCACTTCAAGTCAGGAAATCGATGGATTAAAGTCAAGAAATGCTATTTTTTCACCCCGAGCACCCTAACTCGCCTATGACTCAAACATTTCACTTACCCACCCTCTATGCCCCCAGACAAAACTGAGCCCAGCTCACCACGGAGCCACATCCATAGCACAGGAACTTGGGCCACATCACCAATTTAAACTGCATTCAGATGAGGGCTGCACCTTGAGAGGTCGGAGCAAACAGCTGCAGATGTGACTGAACATCTGGCTCGGGTCCCTCGTGTTTGAGGAACAGCCCCAGCTCACTCAGGGCTGTGCTGGCACCAGTCCCTGTGGTATCCCCAGCACATCCCCAAGACCCACGAGACCAAAGGCACCTTTTTCCCCTCCTGGAGGTGGCAGTGGCTCCAGGACTGTGACTCACGTCTGCAAACTCCACGTAAACAGCCCCTAGGTCACCGTGTCCCTGTGTCCCCACCAGGCACATCTGCTGTCCCTCAGTGATGTCACCTGTGGCCTGAGGGTGACATCCAAACCCAGCTCTGCATCCCCCAAAGGACAGGGCTGCTCTTCTGCCCTGCCACGCCCCTGTCCCTTCAAATGGACGAGTTATAGACAGAGAAAACTCTGTTCCTGTGTACTCAGCAAGGCTAATCCTGACCCAAGATTCCCGTGGTTCCACAGCCTGGCTGATGGAAAATATCTCGGGAGATAAAGGATCTGCCAGTCTCTGGGAAATGACAGATCCTGGGTTGTTCTCTGGGTTAGGGAAGGGAAGATGAGAGAGCAAAAATGCAGCTGTGTGTTAAACTAGGCAGGGAAATAGAGAATTTTAATGATTTTCTTGTCCTCATTGTTGCTTTGCAGTCCCAATAACGTCACCCTCCGTTTTATCCCCTCTTCATAAATCTCTCCTCTCTCCATCACTCACGTTCCTTTGCACCCCTAAGCCATAGCCCTACAGAATCACACAAGGTTTGGGTTGGGAGGGACCTTAAAGCCCATCCAGTGCCACCCCTGCCATGGGCAGGGACACCTCCCACTGTCCCAGGCTGCTCCAAGCCCCGTCCAACCTGATCCTCTAAACCAGTTGAACATTGTACTATGAACTATTTTCTGGTGCAACAATTACTTTCATTGAAATCTTAATTTAAAAAAACAAGATTGACTAAGACCATGTAGAGGGGTATTTTGGTGTGTCATGTTTGAGGGAAAAGGAAAAAGTGACCTTTGGGCAGCTCAAAGATCCCCATTAAACAAGCTGGAGTTAAGGAATGGGGAACCTATTGCTGATGAGAAAGGGGAAATGACCCCCTAAACACGGAAAGGAAAAGCTGAATCCTGGACTCCCTGGCATCAGCTCAGGTGAGAATCAATTAGGAAAGAGAAAGAACAAACTTTAGGAGGTAACAGACCACTGCATTTAACTTTGGGGCTTGCTAATTGGAGAGAGAAATAAGTTCAAGTCTATCATTAATATCTGGAGAAAATAACTTGATGAACAACACCGTGGGTGGCCATCCTGTCAAAGTTTTGATCAACGTCGATCAAAACCAGTTTGTTGAGAAGAAGCAGCCAGTGGTGCTGCCTGTGTGGGTTTAGGAGGAGGAACACACCGAGCCATCAGTTGAAATGATGCCAGAAAAATGAAAAAAACATCTTTTAGAGATGCCAAGGGCCACTCAGCCCAGCACTGAGAGCCCTCTTCCCGTGGCTCCGAGGACTGGCTTGTGCCACTCCCTGCAGTGCCAGCAAACCAAGGTGGGATAAAGGTTCCTGCTGTAATGTTTAAATTGCTCAGTTCCCTCGGGCTACATCGCTCAGAATCCCAGAATCATTTGGTTGGAAAAGATTTCCAAGCCCATCGAGTCCAAGCTGTGCCTGATCCCCACCTTGTCCCAGCCCAGAGCACTCAGTGCCACCTCCAGGAATTCCTTGGACACCTCCAGGGATGGGCACTCCAAACCTCCCTGGGCAGCCCCTGCCAAGGCCTGACCGCCCTTTCCATGAGGAAATTCCTGCTGCTGTCCACCCTGAGCCTCCCCTGGCCCAGCCTGAGGCCGTTCCCTCTCCTCCTGTCCCTGTTCCCTGGGAGCAGAGCCATCGCTGGTGGCACCTTCCAAAGCTCCTTCTGGCCAGAGATGGGTGCAGGACCATCTGTGGAGCAAAGAGTGCTGCTGGCCCAGCCCGTGGCAGGAAAAGTCACCCAGATGGCTCCAGACTGGTGTGGGATCACAGCAGGGAAGCGAGCCTTCCCACAAACAGCTTTTCCTCAAAAAAACGTGGATGTCTTCAAACTGAGGCTGCTCGTGGGAATGTACCAGTGTCAGCACATTCCTAACTGGGAAACGCTCTTGGCACCTCCGTGGAATCTCCAGCCAGAAGTCAGAGCGAAGCAGAGAGCTGGGACCTGAACTTGTGGTGAGGACATTGACCCTCTGTGGGGACACGGAGGTCAGTCCTGCAGGCTCCAGGTCACTCTTGCTGCCCCATCCCGGTAGTTCCAAGGAAATCAGGAACCCAGCCCAGCCTCACACCCCGTTTGTGTCCAAAGTGAGAACAGCCCTTGCCAGCTCGTTCAGAGGCTGAGGTCGAGGAGCTCATTTGGGTCCGCTGGGGAAAATTGTTCCACGTTGTGAATTTACATTGCCCTCCATTGGCAATGCCAGCTTCCTTTCATTGCAGTTTAGTATTCCAGATTTATGCAACCAAATTTCTTTGATCTTAACCAGCTCACAAAAGCTTTCAAGATGCTTCCCCTTTGGAGCCTTTGAGTGGGAGTCGCAGCAGACAAGTTGGGGGGGTGGATGTGCATCTCTGAGCAGCTGTGACCGCAGGGTCCCTCACTGCAGGGGCTGCTGGGCCACTCCTGCTCCTCTGAACGAGGTCTCTGTCCCTGGGCTGTGCTCCCTGGGGGGACCACAAACTGCTCACACAAAGCTGCAACATCTGAGGATTGCTCACCGCAGGAAGAGCCATTTTCTCAAGGAGGAGCTGTGTGTGTTTAATGAAAACCCCTGAAGAGATTTGGGGTCATTCCACAGAATGAGCGAGTTCAAACCCGGGAATAAAGGGATTAATTCACCGAGGAGGAAGTCAGAACCTTTCACAGTGAGAGAGGGACCCTGCATCACCCCTGGAATGCTAATTACACTGGTACAGCTAACTTATCAAAACACTGGGGGCAGACGCATTTTCAAAGGCAAGAGTTGGCCAAGGTCAAACATCTCGAGCCAGGTACTTTGCCCAGAAGTTGCAGAGAAAATACAGATCTGTAAATAGAGTTATGGCAGCGTGAGGCAGGTGTCTGCACAGAAGTTACAGAGCCACGGGCATTGCCCCTGCACTGACAGTGCCTTGGGTGCCCTGTGGCTGCACTGGAATTAACCCTGCCTGTCCTGATGGATGTGGACGGGAATTCAGCACCAGCTCCTTGCACTGGTTCCGTGTCTGAGCTCTGCTCTGGTGGTGTGGAAGAAAAACCAGGAAAATACGCAAAATATGACTGATTAATTCGTTTATTCTGAGTCATACTCCACTGTCACCTGTCCAGTGGGGTCAGCCAGCACCGGGCTGGGATCACAGAGCAATAGGCCAAGGTTAAGGGGGTGTAGGGACAGAGCTGAGCACTCACATCTGCATCCCTCAAGGAGTGTCCAGCTCAGGAGCAGCTTTACTGCTCAGCCTGGGTCTCACCTGTGCTGCTTTACACGGCCCAGGGGACTGGCAGTGCTCTGGTCAATGTTTCACCCTCTCAGATTTATATCCTTTGAACCATCTAAAAGGGTTTTGCTCACATCCTCTCAGTTCAAGGACATTTCCTACCGGGTCCTTGCAGGGAATTTAAAGCCCCAGGTCATGGTAGCTGCAGGGCAAATGTGAGCGTCCAAAAAAATTACAGCAACATCAAGGAAACTCTGAATATTTCATGACTTTCTATGAGCTGAAAAAATGGCAAACTGGACCTCACACCTACACACCTCACACAGTGTGGTTAGGGAAGGCATGACCTGCTGTGACACAGGATTCTCATTTTCTAAATATTTATTAATATGGGCTGGAGGAGAAATTGGAACAGAAGAGGCGTGAACCTGTCCTCACTGCAGGATCTGTCCCAGACATCGTGTAATTGGATTTCATAACAGACTCAATAACAAGTGTGGGGAAGAATAATCACAAGTCATGTGGGAAGGGTGCAAAAAAGTAAAGGAATAAATAAAATATCCATGTTGATGGTAATAGCAACGACAATCTACACCAGGAGCCACGAAGCTGAGGGTGCCTGTGAGTCCCAGGTGTGCTCGTGGTGGCTACAAACCCTGTGCTCAAGCCCCTCTAACTTCATGGTCGTGAGGGTTTGATGATTTCTGCTGTTTGGGGTCCTTTTGCAGCCTGACACTGAAGCAGATGCTTCAACACAAACCAGTGTTTTCTGGAGTAAATCCTACCATTAACAGAGAGCCTTTATGTTTCCAGACCACCTCCCCAGATCACGACCAATTAATTTGGTGAAAAGCCCATTCATTTGCAAAATTAGTGGCTAAGGCCACTAAAATAAGAATGTAGGCAATGAACAAAACAAAAGGCAGAACATTCTGCAAACCAACAATCAAGGGATTCTGGACCCTATTTTGCTGCAAAAAAGCACTTTATCAGTCAGGATATGTTTGAGCAATAATGACACCCTGTGAAGCTCATAATATATTCCCAATTCAGACCATCCTGGCCAGCAGAGAGCCAGAGTATTCCACAGCTCAGTGAGATTAGAACCCCAGGAACAGGAGGTGCTGAATATTCATTCAGCTCCATCTCCCACTCCTGACTGTGATCTCTGCTCAGATTCTTGAAGTCTACTTTTAATTAATATGAGTTGTTGCTTAATATTCAGCCTGAAATTTCGTTGTGCCTCCCTCTTTCCTTTTTGGAGGCAGCTGAATATTCACTGCCCTCCCTGAATTTGCATTAATCCAGGAGAAGTTTTTCTCAGGAAACGAGGCTGGATGTGGGCTGGCATCATAAAGCCACCCCAAGACGGAGTGGCAGTGAGTGGAGCTGTCTCAGGAATGTGAGTGTCCTTTTATTTCCTTTCTCCAGCAGCCCCAGAGCTCTTAGACCCTCCCAAATCTCTCTCCCATGGCAAACAGATTGTGACAATCTCTACCAGAAGGGGAAGGAAGGAGGCTGGAAGGGTTTCCATAGTGACCAGTCCATCACCAGAGTCCGTGGTGGAAGTGAAATCCCTGAGTTTCCACCACTGTGGATCTCCTGTGGTTATTCATGTCCAGGTTGCCCCAGTGCTGGGTGACAGGGGGGAAACTGATGTGCAAAATCAAAGATCCTCACCCTGGAGTTCACTTCCACCTCCACAGAAAGGAAAGATCCTCAGTGAAACAAGAACCTCTCAGAAGATTCATATTTTGGCGTGCAGGGAATGAGGGATGAGGGATACAGGAGGTGTTGGGACGTGGTCTAAGCCAAGCCCCCTCTGAGAGGAGGAAAACTCTGAGTCAGGTCTGCCTGCAAAGGGTCGTGGCAGCAAACAGGAACATCATTTTCTTCAGGAAAGGTGATTATGCAGGAGTTCCATTATCTGAAATCACTGGACCTGAATCCAACAGGACTCCCTCCAGCTTGGCTTCCTGTCCAAACCAGGGCCAGGAACAGCTGAGGAACCCCATGGTGGATAATTATCAAATAAAGTGCCGGAGGAAAATGTTCTCTTGGAGCTGCATCAATTATGGGGAGTTGGCTTGAGCTCTGAGAGATAACAGAGCATGACCCAGAAACGCCTCCCATGTGTGTCAGGTGCAGCTTACATAAGCTTCCCAAGGTAGTTTGTAAATTAAAATAAATAAATAATGCACACACAACATGCATGGGAAGCACGGCTACCCCGTGGAATGTGAGCTGCTGGACAGTGGAGGTCACTCAGGCCCCACTAATTGCCAGTTTGAGCCCAGTCTGCACTTGCAGGAGCTGGGACGTGGATGACGTTTCCTTTCTCAGTCCTGAGTCCTCCTGCTCCCCGCTACCCCGCCTTAGGTGGTTTGCAGGGGAATTGTTCACAGAATAATTTCCTGGGAAGCTTTTCCCTTGTCTGCACTGATAAAAACGCACCATCTGCGAGCGTTGTGATGAGTCAGTGAGGGAGAATGGGCTCGGATGGGGCCGGCACAGCTCCACCCGGGAATGCGCTACCCCGGCAGCGGCAGCGAGCTCCGTCTGCGCGGAGCCCTGGCTGTACTGACAGCCCGCCTCGTGAAACACGGTTTGCTGTTCCTCCTGGTTCTGTAAACCTGCCTAACTGCTACCCCTGGCTCAATAAAGCTGCGTGTTTACCTCGGTGCCTGTCAATATTTGTGCCGCCCTAGCGCGGCTCGGGGTCGGTGGCCGCGGGCAGCGCAAGCAGCGGAGCCGCGCAGGATGGGTGCGTGCGGGAGGCCGAGCGCTGCAACGCAGACACCAGAGAGCCCTGCCTGCCAAATCCTCCTCCTCACAGCACCACGCCATCGGCAGCGTTGGGAAGGAGCTCCGAGACCATCGAGTCCAATCTTTGATCAATGCCCCCGTGCCCACTGAGCCACGTCATGCACGGTACCATCAACTGCGTCTGCCTGGGATTTGAACGATTCCAAGGATGGGGACTCCACCCCGGGCAGTTGTTCCAATATCCACCCACTCTTTTGGGAAAGCAAATTTTCCTGATATCCAATCTGAACCTCTCCTGGTGCAACCTGAGGCCATTTCCCACTTTTTACCTGAGGGAAGACCCCAGATCTCCCCTGTCTGAACCCTCCTGTTGTAGCAGAGAGCAAGAAGGGCCCTCCTGAATATTTTCTCCTCTTTCTGTGCTGGTTGCACAAGTGTTACGATTATTTTACATTATTGCCTTCATTTCTAAGTTCACCTCCTGTCCGAGCGTGGAGTTAGAGTTGTTTCAGGCAGAGAGCAGCACACCCTTTCCAAGCATTCCTCTCAGAAGCAAGGAATGAGCTTCCATCCCCTGGAAGATCCTTGAGGGAATGTTTGGAGCACCATCACCTCCCTCCCAGCCGACCTGTCTGGCCCTGGGAGGCTGGACTGACCCAAAGTCCTGCATTTCCTGCCAGGATTCCCTTGTGCTTCCTTTGATCCATGGAACACAGAGGGAACTGGACGGAGCAGGGAGTGCTCAGGGGATGGGGTTAAATGTTCAGTGCTAAATGGTCCAAATCATCAGATATTGATTGGCCATGGAGAGACCCTGCTCCCAGACCCTGCTCCCAGACCCTGCTCCCAGACCCTGCAGAAGGAACTCTCTCCTTTGGCCGTTCTAAAATGGGGTGTAAACAAGAAGTAAGGCAGGATCGTGAACAGACATGACACAGTTTCCTCTTTAAAATCTTTCCTCCTCTCTGATTTCGGTCTTCTCCACCCCCGAAAAAAAAAGGATATTTGTTTTTTGCCCAGGAAAATGGCTTTCAAAAAAAAGTCTCTAATTTTCAGCTTTTCAACAAGAACCCGCATGACTGTTATGTTATGTTATGTTATGTTATGTTATGTTATGTTATATATTATATTATATTATATTATATTATATTATATTATATTATGTTAATATAACCACAGCAGGTGAGGTCACTCTCACAAGGCTTTGCAAGGGTCTTTCAGCCGCCACGGGGGATGCTGGGGGAGCTCAGCTTTGCCTAAAAACTCAGCTTTTTGGGACACTGCACACTGAGAAGGTGACCTGGCACAGCCCTGTCTGTGGGTAGCCGGGCATGGGACCGCAGGTTTTGGGGACAATTCCCACCAATTCCTCAATTCCCATCTTTTCTTATCCCCCCACCTCGTTCTCTGCCTGTCTGGACCCCAGAGGACACAAAAGAGAGCTTGAACTAAACTTCAAAACAAAATGTTTCATTCACCCTTCAACGTGCTTGTCTGGGCATTTCTTTTTCAGTTCTTGGGTTGTGGGGGGAGGAAAAAAAAAAGTGAAGAGTTTCATTTTTTTCCTTTTGGATTGACCCAAAAATCCCATTTTCTGGTTCAGCCAGCAAAGCAGATCATCAATTATTCAGCACGATGCACACCAGGGTGAGGGAAGCTGTGCTGGCTCTGGCAGGGGCTGGGAGGCCAGCGAGGTCACTGGGGTGAGGAGATGACCCTGGAAATTAAATGGATCCAGCTCTGGAGCCAGGGGATCCCCCAGAGCTGTGGAAATGGGATTATTTATGGGATTATTTGTGGGGTTATTTACGGGATTATTTATGGGATTATTTATGGGGTTATTTACAGGATTATTTATGGGATTATTTATGGGGTTATTTACGGGATTATTTATGGGATTATTTGTGGGGTTATTTACGGGATTATTTATGGGATTATTTATGGTGTTATTTACAGGATTATTTATGGGATTATTTATGGGGTTATTTACGGGATTATTTATGGGATTATTTATGGGGTTATTTACGGGGTTATTTATGGGATTATTTATGGGGTTATTTATGGGATTATTTATGGGGCTATTTACGGGATTATTTATGGGATTATTTATGGGATTATTTATGGGGTTATTTACAGGATTATTTATGGGGTTATTTACAGGATTATTTATGGGATTATTTCTCACTGCTCCTTTCCCAGCCTGAAATGCAGCTGAGAGGATCAGGGATACAGGAGCTGTTGGGACAGGGTCTGAGCCAAGTCCCCCTCTGAGAGGAGGAAAATCTGCTCCAGGAGCAGAGCCAGGTCCTTGCCTGCAGTGACTGCTCCCAAATCCCAGCTCCTGGATCCATCCTGCATCCAGAGAGGAAAAACTGAGCAGCTCCCTCTGTGCTGGAGGCTCAGGGACTGGGACACAGCTGGGATTTCAGACCCTGAAATTCCTCATTCCTCACTTTACTCAACTCAAACTCCTTTAGTTTTGGTGATTTTGGTGGTATTTTGGAGAAGTGAACTTCTCAGTGCTGTTGTGTTACAGCAAATGAACACTTCCCTGAAATTAGGAACTGGGGAGGCAAATTTTATGTCTATTTTTAACTTGACAGAATTATCTGGGTCTGATTGGCCAAGATATCCAAGCCAGAGTAGGGTTTTAAAGGGAAAGCAGGTTGGAAGAGGCTGATTTTTCCTTGCAGAAGCTGAGTTTTCCTCCAGGAAAATCAGAGGGAAAAAAAAAAAAAAAAGAGAAGAAAAGGAAGTCTAAAGAATTTTCAAGGATACTTTTTTTTCAATTTCTGAAATTTTTTGCTGGTTGAAAATTCAATTTTCCCTCCACCCAAAGCTGCTTGGATAAATGTCTGAGCATCTGCCTCGGTGACACCTTTACCTGTCACCATCTATCATTTACATTCCAGCTTTGCAATCTGGAAATTTAATCAGAGCCTCTGAGCACAGCATTCCATCCCCCTCACTCCAGCCAGGGGTGGCTTGGGGGATCCACTCTCCAAGGCAGGAATCAATCATGAGTTTTATCGGGTGGTTTTGAGTATTGTAGGGGAAGAGAAAGGCAATTATTGGTACAAAAGAAGCTATCCTAGACTGAAAAAAACTAAAAAAAAATTACAGTTCCTGTCATTGGAAAATAAGCAGTATGAACAGTTAAAACAATTAATCTCTAAATATTCAACAATCCCCATTTTGGCATCTCCAGCTGGGCAAGTTGTTGGGTTGGTTTTTTTCCTAATTCAGTGTTTAGAGAAGTCAAGAGGATTTTAGATCTCTCAGTTAAAATTATGTATTCTGAGTCCAAAAAAAAAAAAAAAATCCTAAAATCCCAGAATGGTTTGGGTTGGAAGGGACCTTAAAACTCATTTTATTGCACCCCCATGGGCAGGGACACCTTTCACTGCCCCAGCCTCTCACCCCGGTGTGGGACCTGCAGGAAGCCAGGCCAGGACAAGGAACTCAGCTGCTGTTTCCAGGCCTCTGAGGGGAAATGCCTCCTCTGCTATCACCACTAATCCTGTTAATAGAAATTGCATCAATAAACCCAGCTCCTTTTGATGTCTTCCTCCCTAATCTTCATGGTGGATTACTGCACTAGGTCACCTTGCATCCTCCCTTCTCCCTGCTAGAGCATCCTCCTTTGAAATCTGCAATTATCTCTCCGAGATAATTGCCAAAATCATTTGCAGTCCTGGAGAGATCTTCAAAACCTACTTGTTTATGAAAGCAAATAATTCAGGTTAATCAAATATTGTGAGATTCCCACTCTGCCTGTCTAGGTGTGTGCACATTTAAATCCGCACCTCGGCTGTTTTCTGGGAAATCCTGGGAATCCACCTTCACTGCAGGAGAGGCAGGGGCAGGAGGGCAGCTCTGCAGGGCTCAGTTCCTGGGAAAAGCCCTTCTGACCGATGGAGGGATCCCAGGGAATGCAGGGGGGTTTTACATTTTTTTCTGTTCTATATTCTCCGTATCCTTTACACACACATCTGTAGCTTTGTGACTCCTTATCGTAGCTTAGCTTCAACATTTGCCCAGGCAGAAAGACAAGACACGTTCCAGGGTCCCTGTGCTGCCTTGGTTCTCCTCAGAAAGCCAAGCTGAAACCAGCTTTTTGGGATGTATTTTTATAAACAGGGCCTGGGTCTCTCCTGAAGGAGGGAGAATCTAGAAGGTACTAGACCCGGGGAGATTCCACCACCCAGCGGGTTCCTAATCGGGGAGTTCTTGTTTTTAGAATTTATAGAGTCTATAACATTGTAGAATCTATAAAAATTCACAGAATCCATAAAAATGCCACGTGTTTTCCACCCGAGGGATTTGTGCACCTGGGGATCCCCTTTTATCACCCTAAGTGTGGCTGCCCCGTATCTTTAGGGCCAGAGAAAAAGGCATGGCTGGAAGAGGAGGTGGAGAGGTTTGGGGAAGCAGAGCTGAGCGCTGCAGGAGGGCTCGGGGGTGCTTGCAGCATCCCTCGGTGGCAGCAGGGGCAGGCGGCACAGGGAAGGAGCTGCCCCTGCAGGGAACAGCTCCCGGCAGGAGGAAATCCCTGCTCCTCCCCGGAGCAGCTCAGCCTCAGGCGTGCCAGGGAAGGGTGACTCCAGAGGGGGATGGATGCTCCAAGAGATCCCTGCCAGAGTCCACCCCCAGCCAGTGAAGGATTTCGGGTGTCTGGAGCAGTGTGGTCCCCGTGGCAGAGCTCACAGCCTGCCCAGAGCCTGGACTGTGGCTGCACTGTCCCGTTCCTTGTTATGGATGCTGAAAAAGCTTCAGCAAGGAATTTCTTCAGCTCTCAGCAGCATTTTGTGAGAGCTCTGGCTTTCCCATGCAAGTCATTCAAAACAACGTTACAGTTCTGTAAACTTCTGCACCTGCTAAGTTGTTGTCCACCATTGTTATGGCTACAACCGGAAAAACATTTAGAGATGGGTGCCTTAGAACTTGGCCAATCACTCTGAGGGGTGGATGGCCAAAAGAACCAATTACCTTATGCCATTTAACACACTTTTTGGGAACTGACATATAAAAACCCTCGCTAAGGAGATATTAAATCACTTCAGCCTCCTTCTACCCTGAGCTCGGAGTCTGTGTCCTCTCTCCGTTCCGCGGCCAGAACAGCCACACCTCGTCCCCTCTCCCAGCGTGGCCCAAGCTCATCCTGAGGCTGCCCAGCGCAGCACCACTCAGGGACCACCTCTGTGACCCCATCAGAGCCACCTCCTCCCCCAGCATCCTCTCCCCCCGAGCAGGAGCTCACCCTCGGCACCAGGGCAGCGGAGGCGGCCGGGCTCAGACCCACCAGTGAGGACTTCCAAGCACAGAGATCCCGAATTTCCTGACAAAATGGGCTGATCTGAGCAAGCCTGGGCACTGCCCACATCCTCTAGGGCACCTGGCAGTGGGTTAGAACTAGAAATAGTATTTTTTTTTTAGGAAAAGTATTTATTTTAATTTCCAATTAATTTCCAGAGTTTCGCAAGGATTTATAAAGCTTGGGTTCAAATTCCAGATAAAGAATTCCATTTGCACCAACTGTAACTCGTTCATTTTTAACAGTTTAGGGAGAATGCTCAGTGATTCCAAATTCCCCTCTCACTGTTTGCTGGAGGTGACAAATAAGAGTGTCCCGAAGGAATAATTATTTCTGACAAGAACCTGGGATAGTGGAAGGTGTCCCTGGTGGGATGAGATGAGCTTTGAGGGCCCTCCCAACCTGACCCATTCCATGATGATTTTGTGACAAATCAGACAAATCCAGATTTCCCATTTAAAAGTAAATAATCATAAATTCTTCAAATGTCTCTCCAGATTCAAAAAAGATCTGTGACCGGGGGCTTTTTTTGTTGTTTTTTTGTTTTGTTTTGTTTTAATTCTAAATGACATTTATTTCAAAATTTCACTCACAGTCTACAAGAGAAATCTTCAAAGATTGAATGCGAAATGGAAACGTTGCAAAATCTGTCCCAAATTTCTGTGTATTTTTAAATATCTTTTTTTCTCCTGCTTTCAGTAAAGGAAAAACAAGACATCAAAATATCAGCATTTCTCATCTAAACTTCACTCCCAGCTTCAGTTTCCTGTCTCATCTTCTCTGAGAGCAGCCAAAATTGCAAGGAATGAGCTCCGAGAGGGGTTTTGTGGCTGTAACAGTGAGCCCCAGGAAGAGCAGCAATTCCAGCCCGGCTGGCCCATGGACAGGAATTTATAAAAACCCTCAGCAGCTCTGGAAGCTCTTCTCTAATTAAGATGCCATCATATAAACTCTGTTTTTATAAGGCCTATAAAATTCATCCTGGGAGTGGACTTGGCATCCCCACGGGACCAATCTGCCGCTGTTTGTTTGGTTTTTTATTGATTTATCCAAAAAAGTAATAGACATCGTGTTCTTCCCCTGCCATGCTGCTGCTTTATAATTGAAGGAGGCCCTTCTGCTCCGAGCCCCTATTTGCAAGCAATTAGATGTTGCTCTAAAAAAAATACGCCCGGAGAAATTGATTTCTCGCGTCTCTCGTGAGTGATGAAATAAAGGTTTCAATAAAAGGCCAGTTCTGAGACTTCCCAGCTCCAGTGTTTTCTCTGCCTTTAAGTAATAGCAGTTTGGGGTTGTCAGGCACAGGGAGTGGGACGCTGCCTACAGCAAACAGCTCAACAAATAACAGGGATGGTGCTGAATCCATCGATTCTTCCCGGTGAAACGCGGCGTTATTTCCTGCTGCTTTCCGATACTCCGCTCTCCTGGCTCCCCCAGCCACCCAGCTTTATTAACAAATAAAAGTTTTCGGTGCTGACGGCTGGAGAGAGAAGGCAACGTGCACAAATTCAGCAGATTTACACCGCAAAACCCGAATATTTTAACATTTCATGCGTTTTGGAGAGCGGCTTTTTGATGTTCTAACGCCGGGCGAAGCGGTAACAGAAATAATTCTGTGTTGTTCCTCCTTTCTCCTGCTCTGGCTTCCTCCCTGCTCCAGCCCCACGGACTGGGCTGCTTAATCCAGAATACAAAGCCCAGAATGGAGTTTGCCATTGAATTTCCAAGGGATGGAGGGACAGGAGGGACTCGACTTCTCCTGTGCCGTTCATTGGGAACTGAACTGTGCCCACCCAGGGTTGTGGCACAGACCATGGAATGGTTTGGGTGGGAAGGGACCCCAAAGCCCACCCAGTGCCACCCCTGCCATGGCAGGGACACCTCCCACTGTCCCAGGCTGCTCCCAGCCCCAATGTCCAGCCTGGCCTTGGGCACTGCCAGGGATCCAGGGGCAGCCACAGCTGCTCTGGGCACCCTATGGCAGGGCCTCTCCACAGCCGACCCATGAAGGGCATTTTTGTGCCATTTTTGTCAAACTGGTGGTTTGGGATCTCAGCCCACGCCCACCTTCGGAGGTTGAGAGGCAAACACCCACCTCATCCCTCGGAGGGAAGTTTCTTCCAGCTTTCAGCTCATTTTCTGCATTTTCAGTGCAACCTCCCCAGTTTTACCCAGCACTGGAGCCTCCCTCCCTTCAGACTGAGTCTCAGGTTTATTTTCAACGCCAATTAACAGTTTTTCTCTTCCCCTCACTAGGATGCCCTTTACCTTGTAGTTTTCCTGCCCTGTCCCAGTGCTCCCAGCACCGCAGATGCTTCCTGCTGCCAGGGGAGAGCAAATTAGAGCTTGTCCTGTCTCATATGTCAGTGAGAAGTGTCAGGGGAGCCCTCGTTCCCAGCACACACAGGGCCATATGTTTGTCTCCCAAGCCAGAGCAGCAGCAAAATGCTGCTGATGGAAGCAAAGTTGGAATGTAGTTAATTCCTTCAGTTTTGTGCCTTGGCACCCCTGGATAATCCTCTGTGCTGTGTGCTCGGAGTCACTCCTGTCTTAAACACTCACAGATCAAGGAGGGCAGAGCCCGAGCGAGGGGAAACTGCAAATCGGCAGCAGGAGAGGAGCAGACCTGGTGAGTGTTGAACACAGTGTGGGGCTGAGCAAGGTCCAGAGGCTCTTCAGGGACTCAGAGAAGGGAATCACAGAATCACCGAGGCTGGAAAAGACCCCGGGATCATCGAGTCCAAGCTGTGACTGATCCCCACCAGCCCAGAGCCCTGAGTGCCACCTCCAGGTGTTCCCTGCATTCCTCCAGGGATGGGCACTCCAAACCTCCCTGGGCAGCCCCTGCCAAGGCCTGGCCACCCTTTCCATGGAGAAATATTCCCAAATATCCACCCTGAGCCTTCCCTGGCCCAGCCTGAGGCCGTTCCCTCTCCTCCTGTCCCTGTTCCCTGGGAGCAGAGCCCGAACCCCCCCGGCTGCCCTCTCCTGTCAGGGAGTTGTGCAGAGCCACAAGGTCCCCCTGAGCCTCCTTTTCTGCAGAAAATAAGAATATATTTGAAGACAAATGTGAGCAGGCTGAGCCCCACCCGTGCCCCAGCTTCCTCTGCTCTGCATTTTCCCTCTCCTGCTCTGTTCCTTGGGGTGCACCATGCCCTGCACCTCCCTCAGCCCCATTTCTTTTGTCCTTCCCCGGCTCCCCATCACCAACCCACACACGGAACTTGGCACCACTCTCTGCTCTTCCTGGCTTTATCCCAAACTGGCTCTCTCACAGGCATGAAGGAAGATTTTCCACAAGGAAAACCTTCTGGATTTACGGATTCTCCGTGTGGTTGCAGGGGTGTGACAAGCTGCACATCGCTGGGTGAAAATCTCTTAAAACCTTTTCCTGCTGCTTTAAGGACAGTGCTATGGAATGGAATTCCCAGAGCAGCTGTGGCTGCCCCTGGATCCCTGGCAGTGCCCAAGGCCAGGTTGGACATTGGGGCTTGGAGCAGCCTGGGACAGTGGGAGGTGTCCCTGCCATGGCAGGGGTGGCACTGGATGGGATTTAAGTTCCCTCCCAACCCAAACCATTCCACCATTCCGTGACTAACAGCAGAAATTTTCACTTTCTGCAGTCTCAGTTCAGACACTGAATCCTGAAAATAAACAGGATTTCAGACACTGAATCCTGGTTTCCAGAAAATAATTAGCTAAGAACTCAAACGAAACACCTCAGTGCCCTCACACCACCCCTTTTCCAGGGTCACGTCCTCCAGCAGGAACCCTCCGTGTTCCACAGGGCGTCTTCCCAAGGCCGAGCTTTTACTTAATCTGCATTAAAAAGAGCTGGAAGGCTTTGGAACACCTGCTGCTGCCCTGGAGGTGATCACCTCATTCACATGCACATCCGCATCCCTCGGCACTGACAGGATGGCTTCCCGGCTTCAGCGGCCTCTGGACCAGCCTCTCACGGAACAAATGAAGCAAAAACTCCTCCAAAATACACTCCAAAAGAAATGATTGCCTCCCTCGTGCGAAATGGCGACGCTCAGGGCACTGTTCCCGGCTAGGGTTCTGGCTCTGTACAATCACACGTTATTGTTTCCTAATGAAATGCAGGATTGAGTTAAATGAACATGAATGGGAGCAACAGTGCCGTGGACAAGAAAGCAGGAGGGATCTACAATTAATGTGATCATCGGAAAAAAGCTGTGTGATACCATTCCATCAATTATCAGCCTCTAATAATTCTGTCACTGAGTAAATGAAAGCATTTTATCAATTAGTGCCAATCGTTTCCCCATCAAGAGAGCTGAATGCTGCTGAAAACCAAATCATAACTGCAGCGATGGAAAAAGAAAAGGAAACAAGCACAGGACGAGCCTGGAGACAGCAGCGACCCTCCCTGGAGACAGCAGAACCCAAGGGGGCATTCCCAGCAGCTCAGGGGTGACCCTGCCCCTCTGCCCAGCCCTGGGGGCACCTCTGCACTGACCAGGGACAGCACCCAGGGAGCGGCTGGAGCTGGGCCAGGGAGGGTTAGGGTGGATTTTGGGAAAGGTTCATCCCCCAGAGGGTGCTGGGCACTGCCCAGGCTCCCCAGGGAATGGGCACGGCCCCGAGGCTGCTCCAGGAGCGTTTGGGCAGCGCTGCCAGGGATGCCCAGGGTGGGGTTGCTGGGGTGTCTGTGCAGGGCCAGGGGCTGCATCCACGATCCTGTGGGTCCCTCCCAGCTCAGGATGTTCTGTGACTCTGAGATTCTGTGAGTTTGTGTCCCAGAGCAGCTGCTGCTCTCCCAGGCAGCCTGGAGCCACAGAGGGATGGCTGAAGCTGCTGCTGCCCCTGCGGGGGCTCGGAGCCCTCGGTGGAGATGTTTGTGAGCACTCAGCAAGAAGCTGCCTCTTCAGAGGGATTTTCTTTGCTCCTCTCAGGATGGGAGGCTGGTATTTGACTACATTATCTCCTAACTTAAAGTTCAGGCCATCTGGCATCCCAGTGTGCAAACAATCTTGTAAATTAAGGGGAAAAATATGGGCCTGAGTCCCTTATGGCTACAGGCTATTAAATAGCTGGAGATGTGCAGGGTGTACTTGCACAGAAACAAAGCTGGTTCTCAGCATCCCACCCCCAGCAGGTAAGGCAGCAATTTAGGAACAAAGGAACTGGGAATATGACTGACCTTGTTCCTTTCTGGAATGTTTTCCTTCACTGACTTATCCGTGGAATACTGATCCTCCTCCAGCTGGATGGAGGGATGGGGCTCAGCCATGATTTTGCAGACGTGGCCTTGGGGTTTTATGCCATCCCTTTGTTCGAATTCCCAGCAGGTTCACTCTTTGCCTTAGCTCAGGAGCTAATTTTGCTCTGTGCTGAACCCACAAAACTTTTTTCCACTCCTTTTTCTTTAACTAATCTGGAAAACTTTCTTCACGAACGCTTTTAAATTATCACCCTCTCACTCCTTTCTTCGAAAGCCTCCCTGGTATATTTGGTGCATTTTTCACAAGACTCCTATTTTATTTAAGACCATTAGCAGTTCCAAAAGTTATATAAAGATGAAAGATCCTCCCATGTTTTAATGAACCTCAACATGAGCTTTAGAACAATTTGATTAGAAAGCTCTCAAGACGTCAAGCCCTCCCTCAGGACTGAGCTGTAACGAAGGTAATAATTAGCAAGAACAAATTTTAAAATTACTTATTCCATAAATATATGTTTTACTCCTGGTACCTGGAGCCCGAGCCAAGTAGGTAAAGGTCTGCAGAAGTGGAGCAAGGCTGAGAACATACAAAGACATGAAAGTACAGGTGTCTTGCCTCCACAGGAAAAACAAAACGAGGTGGGAAGAGAGACAAGGAGAGCTCTGTGCCTGCCAGGGAAACCGAGGTGAGGCTGGGAGGAGAGCGGCACCCAACCTGCCCAGGTGCTGAGGATGCAAACAGAGGTGGTGACCTGGCATCCCCGTGACAAAAACCACGATAAACACGAGGGCAGGGGCTGCACGGGGATTTTGTGGGGTTTTGTCCTGCGGCCAGCAACGAGGTGGTTCTGACACAGGAGGTTCAGGGGGCTGTGAGTCCCCAGCAGCCGTAGGCTGCACAGGAATCACCCTCAGAGCTGCAGGATGGAGAGAGAACTCCTGCAGGAGGGGTTATGTTGGTAGTTAAATCCCAAAGATTTAATGCTGTAACTCCTGAACTTGTAGAGGATGCTGCTGCTGCTGCAAACAGCCCTTGCAGCAGGAGTGGATGGGAATTTTTCCTGCACTCCTAACAGAAGTGCAGCTGGGGAGGCTGAGCAGGTAGGGTAAAGCTAAAGAAAGCCTCTCTGATTATCCAAGGAGTGATTTTTGAGTCTCTTGTTCACGTCACAAGGCAGATCACTGCGCTGGTTTCCAGCGGGACTCGGGACTGGAGCCGGCCTTTACGCCCAGCCAGGACCAAACCTGGCTCACACAGAGCTTCCCCAGGCTTCCCACAAACTGCTGGGGCTCCTTTTCTCCTCAGACATCACAGGACATGGCTTCTGCACTATCCCAGCCGGGTGCCTTCGTGCTTCCCACACTCTGGAGTTTCCTGGATGCCAGGCATGGAGGAGCACAGCAGAACCTCGTGGTTTTGTTGGAAACATTCCCTATTTGTCCTTCTGCCAGAATTTACACCACAGCACGCAAGATCCCTTTCCCCAGGCCACGTGACACTGCCCTTAATGTTTGGTTGTTTTTCTTTAAGTTTGGCCTGGCTCCAAGGGCAGCTCTGTCCTCAGCGGGAGCTCAGCACTGAGATATTCCCAGGGCTTCTCCTCCACGGAGCTCCACGTGGCAATTCCCAGCTCTGGGGCTCTGATCTGATCACCGTGGACATGTCCTGAGCTCAGCTTTCAAAGGAAGGCGTTGCCTTTGGAGGCAAATACAGAATTATCACCCCTCATTCTTAGTCTTATTTCTACTTTTATGCGTGTCTCTGTCTGTTATCGTTGTTTTCTTGGCACTTGCCACCCTGCAGGAGCCGGTGGGAGCCCTGTGTGGCCCCGTGTGCTCTGTTATTGAGCACAGAGCACAGAAACCTGCCCGTCAATAATTCCCTTCTGCTGCACACCAAGTCAGCAGCAACGGGTTTGACAAAGACACTTTTCCCTCCCTGTGAGCAACTGGAGAGAAGGACAGGAGAAACAGCAGCCAGGAGGGGATCTGGGAGAGACACAGACTGCACAGCTGAGCCTCAGACACCAGCAAAAAAAGGAGTTTCAAGTAATTGAAGTGAAGTTTGTGCCGCCTTGGGACTGGCTGAAAACCCAGCCTGGTTATTGCTGTTCTGACACATCCCAAAGACCTCCCCGAGCCTCCCAGGCTGCGGCCCCTGCCTGACTGCTGGAAAGGAAGAGGCACTGCTGCTGCCTGGGGAATCTCCTCTGGGTGCCTCTGACTCCAGGTCTCAGTCCCTGTGGAGCACCCTGGCCCTGCACACACAGCACACAGGGATTGGGGAGGGAATGGAGCAGGGAACAGCTCAGCTCCAGCGCTCCCTCGCAGGGACGGCTTCGTGGAGACCAAAACCAGGCATTGTTTCAAAAATAGGATGATCCATTTTTGACATGAAAAAGGCTCCCTGCTCCATCTTGGGTTGTGCATAAAATTATCTCGGGTTTTTTTCGCTGCGTCTCCTCCTCATCAGAAAAAATCTCGCCCCAGGCTATTTTGAAGCTCCTTTTCATTCATATTTTTCAGTGTACTACAGAAACATTTGCACTTCTGAAATCTCCTCGCTGAAATGTGTGAAGTGCTCTCTGCTGAAAGGGAAGCCTGAATTTCCGTGGATCTTTTCCATTTGTCCTGTTTTGAGGTGGAGCAGCAAAGGAGAGCGCCTGAGGAGGAAATGTCTCACAAACAAGCAGTGGGTGTGAAATCACAGCATCATTAAGGCTGGAAAAGGCCTCCAAGAGCATCAAGTCCAGGTTGGCACCAGCACTTCTTAAGTGGGGATTTGAAAGGAGAGGAGAAATCTGGAAACTCTCTGGAACCACCACAAAGAGCAGCCAGGGAGAGCACTCGAGTGGGAGACAGGACCGAGGAAGGAAATCTGGGAGAGCTTTGGTGAGGGGGCAGAAATGAGAGGGGGGAAGCACCTGTGAGATGCCAAGATCAAAGATCCCAGTGACCAAAGTTTCCTGCCTGCCACTGGAGAGCTTGGCCAGCTCCCACCAGCTCTCTGTTTCTCCACCTAGTGCATTAAAACCCTTTTTTCCAGTGGTATAAAATACAGGACTATTTCTGTTCCAGCAGCCACGGTCTAGAATGAGTAGTGCTGCAAAGAGATTGCACAGATTTTAATCCATGTAATCATCCTTAACCTTTCCTGCCTGGCAAATTGGTTCATTTCCTTTCATTCATGTATCTCAATCGATCTCATGTAAATATATACTTTTCTTGGCTTCTTTGCCTGCTTATTTTATCTTTTTTTTGTTTTTGTTTAGGAACAAAAGCAGCAATTAAAGAATGATAAAGCCATTACTAAGTGGATCACGTGGTGGCTTTCCTTTAGAAAGGAAAGTGTTACCACTTGGTGATTCAGGGGACTTCAGCCACAATAACTCTGAGAGTGAATTCAATGTTTTGTAAGCTGCTTGAATTAAATTTCCTGAAGCTCCTGCTCCAGGAATTCCAGCTTCAGGGAAGGGAGGAGTGTAAATAGAAAGAAAAGCAAGCTCAGGGCTGTGCTGGGAGCAGGGACAGTCCCTGGGAGTGACAGAGCATCACGGGGAGCAGGACTTCCAACAAGAAAAGTCCTGGCCCTCGTCCCCAGGAGGGTTTGGTGACCGTGACCCTCTCGGGGGCAGCAGGACCAGCCCTGGTTATGGGCTGTCACAACGAGGAGGGTTTGTCCTCAGTCCCTGGCACATCCACATCCAGTGGGAAGCTGAGCAGCCCAGTTCACCCCACTGCCAGGAGATGTCCATCTCCAAGGGACAGCGCTCCACAAACCCAGAGCTGCAGCCCCCAGGCTGCACCCATGGCCCAGGATGGGGTGTTAGCCAAGCTTTCAGCCCTGTCCCAGCCCCAGTCATGCCATGGCCCAGCTCTGAGTCTGTCTGGTCCCCAGAGCTCCGTTTCCCAGCTCACTGCAGCAGCAGCAGGGAACAGATGACGCTCTCCAGTCCCCGAGCTGGGATTTATGGGGGTGATTGGGACGCTGCGTTGCAAGAAGTTCTCTGCCCTGGGGAGGCAGGAGCAGGGGCTCTGAACTGGTAAATCACAGAGGAGGCAGCGAGGACAGATTATTCACACTGTGTCAAAGGCAGGCGCGAGAGGCCACCCAGGGCAGGGATCGCTGCGGCGAGTTTAAGGAGCACGGAAGGAAGCATCTTCTCAAGCAGTGCCTGATTAAACTGTGAAACTCACCGCCATGGGAAGGGGAAGAATTAAAGAAAGGCAAAAAACCTGCAGGGAATTGAAAAGCAGATCAGACAGGCGAGTAATGAAATGACACCAGAGTCCAGGTGCAGTGTCAGGCACTCTCAATGCCTTGTGAGAGGGGTGGGAGGGAGGAGATGGGAGAGAGAATTCTGGGCTTTCAGGAGCCTTTTTCCTGAGTCTCTGCTGTCCCAGAGGAGCTGTGGGGTGGGATGGGACTGCGTGGGTCCATGGGAGTTTTCTGACCAAGGCAAAGCAGGGCTGGGTAGGAAGTGGGGCACCCAGAGAGCTCCCAAAAAGGGAAATGCTGTCTGCAATACCTCAGGAAAACCAGGTCTCTGGGTGGGTGGTTTGTGCTGACAGCAACAGATCTAAATTTGATGATAATCCCTATAAAGAAATCACAGACCTAAAATTACCTTCTGTTCACATTCTGGCGTATTTTTGATCCACACTGCAGTTGGAAGAGTCACCTACAGGGAGCTTGTAGAAATAGTAACGTGATGATTGTGTCTTGACACCCATTTGTGGGTTGAGTAGAGACTTTTAGAGCTGAAAGTCACTGCTGAGAGACAGCAGGGTCCCCTCCCCACAGCCCTCATCTACCCCTGCTCCCAGCAGGGACAGTGAGTGGTGCAGGCAAGGGACAAAGTGACATTTGGACAATGTTATCTGTCCCAAGTTTGGGTTTGGTCACTAAATCATCTCATCCAGGCATTGCTGGAGCAATAAAATCCTGCTGAGTGCTCTGGCCTCCTAACCAGACTGGAGTTTGGAAAGACAAAATCCACTCAACTCTGGTGTGGGAAAGCCGGATGTTATTCCAGAAATGAGGTTGTGGAAGGTTGGTGAGGGCAGGGGATGGTGCTGATCCCCGGGGACACCAGCACTTCCTGCAGCTGGGGCTTGCACTGGTGTCCCACAGCCCTGTCCTTAGTCAAACACCCCTCCAGCCCCACAAGATCCCTGTGTCCCCTCCAGCCTGAGCTCCCCACATCCCCTCCAGCCCCACAAACTCCCCACATCCCCTACACTTGGCTTCCACACCCAGGAGAGAGGGAAACCAGAGGGATAACTCTGCTTTCCAAGCGAGAGCTGCCGGATGATGCACGATCGGATACTTGCAATAAACAACTCTTGCTCCACGATATCTAAGCCAGAAGCACCTAATCAATACCTGGCTGGGAACTGCTTAAGGAGCTTGTCAGGCCTGGATTGTTGTTGTTGTTGTCCAGGCCGGTGTCATTTTGCTGACAATAATCAGGAATGTGTATGAATTCTGTGAGACACTCCACTAATGAGCATCTGCAGGCTGGGCAGGAAATCACGGGGCAGAGAGACAGACAAGTGGATCTCTAAAAGAGTCCCCAAAGTCCTCAGCAGGCTCTGAGCCCCGAAACAGCCCTTGAGTGGATGGGTATAAGGAAAGGCAGCAGGTAATTAGGGCCTGATGGGCTGAGGAAACACCAGCAGGCTCCAGTCCCTGGCCTGTCCCACACTGGGAACGTGGATTTCGGTTGATTTTGCACAGATTGGTGCAGATTCCCTTCGCTGGATCGGGACCCAGGGCTGGCAGCTTGGCCAGGAGTGGGTGAGAGCCCAGTTACCCTTTGGGGCTGGACACCACTGACCCAAACCCCAGACTTGTGCCACGGCTCACAGGGTGAGGGAGCTGCTTTCTGCCCCATTGCCAGTGCCCAGCTGTGTTTCCCAGGGCGTTGGGAGCACAGGGAAAGGGTGGGAGCCACACATTCTGAATAACAGCACTGAAACCTATTTCCATTCCCACCTGCCTCAGAGGAAACTGGGAGGGCGTTGCCTGGCCAAAGAAAGGGAGGGAGAAGATCCCTGTGGCTGTGGAGGCTCAGCAGGGATGCAGGTGAGGGGAGGAGATGGAACCAGGCTCTTCTCACCAGTGTGCAGCGAAAGGACACCAAAAAGTGCATACAAAATGCAATTTAAATTCCATTTAAACACAGATGAGCTTTTCTCTTGTCATATCCTAACCCCACCTGGGCACAGGCCTGGACAGTCAGTGTAAGATCAGCCTGCCCTGAGCTGGGTGGGACTGGGTGGTCTCCAGAGGGGTCTCTGTTCCCGGAGATGCTGAGTTTATGGAATAGAATCCCAAATCATTCAGCTTGGAAAAGACTTCCAAGAGCACCGAGTCCAACCTGTGACCAAACCCCACCTTGTCAACTAAACCAGAGCACTCCCAGTCCCTAAATCTCCAGTTCTGCCAGAAAAGCCCCGTTCTGCTGTCCCATTACAGGAGCAGAGGGAAGTGGCATTGGTTACTGGGGCTGCACCAGCACCAATCCCTCCCTTCCCCTTCCCTTTTAGCTCCCAGTTCCCTGGGATCAGTCACTCCCTTTACCACCTGGCAGCTGAGATCAGGGTCTCTCATAGCAGTGGTGCCACACAACAGAGCTGTGGAATCTTCTGAGCAGCCCGAGCCCTACCTGGCAGCCCCTGGGGAGGGAATCCAGACAAACTGGATCACTCTGGGTTACTCCGTGCCCGGGTTCTGCACCAGCTGAATGGGGAAGAAAATGGAAAAAAAAAACCAAAAAAAGAAGAAATGGGGGGAAAGCCCCAGAGGAGGTGGAGGTGGGGTTATGGAAAGCTTCCCATGCTCACCAAGCTCAGCCCTTGCAGAGACTCTAACCTAAATTAATAGATCCTCTGGGGTGTGCAAAACTGGGCTAATATTTTGCAAGAATAGCTCTCCCCTGCCTCTTGCCCTCCAGTATGATGAAGACAAAATGCCTTCATTATTGCAGCATTTAACAGTGTGCAGTGTTTATGAAGAGGCTGGAGGATGTGAAGGAATCCAAACCAATTACATTAATCTCCCAGCAAATAAAGCTGCAAATATTTACCTTCACTATACTGCTTTATCTTATTGGACAAGCTCTGGAATTAATCTAAATCCAGTCCTTTAACCTTGCTGGATGGATTGTTCTCACTGACATCAGGAGGTGACCCATGCTGTGCAGCTGGGCTCCACAGGCAGACCCCAGCTCATCCATAAATTGCATTTTGGGCACAGGAGCCCTGTTTAAATCTCCTCCATCCACTGCAGAGCTCTAAGAGAAGCTCTCCCAGCCTCCAGCGAGTTCTTGGTGGTTCAGGAGGATGCTGCAGTGCGAGGGAAGTGCAGAACAGCCCATCCCATGGTTAACAAGCAGTGCAGCAGTGTCAGATTTTATGCCAGACTGTTCCTGGAGTGATGTCAGTTCTTCACCACGAAACCTTTCCTCACAGGAATCCATTGATCCAGCCCGAGCTCTCCCTGTGCCTCAGGCAAGTCCCATGTCTGCTACAAATGACTTGCTTTGCAAAGCTCCAGCTTGGGGCTTTGTTGTTTTTTTTTTTCAATTTTTTTTTTCCATGTGGCACCAAATTCAGAGCTTTGGCTTGGGCAGCAGCACGGGAAGGGGTGAGTAGAACATGAACTCGTGGTGGCCACAGGACAGGAGCAGCCAGGACACGGCAGGGATGGACAGGTTTGATCTGTGCTGGGAAACACCTGAGTTACTGCTTCCCTTGCCAACCCAGTCCCAAACTGCAGCTCCTGCATCCCCCAACAGCCCCCGCTCTCTGAGCTTCCCACTCTGCCCAAAAATGCAGTGCTGGGTGTGTTCATCCAGCAGGGCCAAAGCTCTGCACAGTCAGATCAGAGGTTTGGAGCCCTCCTGCCAGGGATGGCACAGAGACTTCTCCTACCAAAGAGGTGAAGTGATGGAGGCTGTCAGGCTGTCCTGGCTGCAGGCCAGGAAATACATTTCTTCCCACTGCCAGCAAAAATCTCCAGTCCTTCTTTTGATCTCAGGCTGCTCTGGGTTCATCACAGAACCACAAATTCATTAAGGTTGGAAAACACCTCCAAGGTCAAGTCCAACCTCTCCCCCAGCACTGCCAAGGCCACCACCAAGCCCTGTCCCCAAGTGTCCCCAAGTGCCACACCTACTCGTGTTTGAAATCCCTCTGGGGATGGGGATTCCACCACTGCCCTGGGCAGCCTGTTCCAATGCCTGACCACTCCTTCAGTGGAGGAATTTGTCCTAATATCCAATGTAAATCTTCCCTGGTGCAAACTGAGGCTGTTTCCCTTTGTTACCCAGGAGAAGACTGACAAGAACATATCAGAGAGCTTCTCTAAAACTGTTTTAACTGCTTTATTAATTAGGTTTTTCTCTGCTAGGCTTTTCTCTACCACGTAGACATTTTGGACAAGTAGACTTTTAAATCCATACCCTGAATTCTGAGTCCTGTGTACATAAAATACAGCAAGGTCCTTTTGCCCATCACAATCTCTGAGGGTGATGCTGCCCTGTCTGTGATTTCAAACTCCCCAGATGTGGCCAGGTGTGTGCAGCAGTTCCTGGGATGGTCTTTCCATAGAATCACAGAGTGGTTTGGGTTTGGAGGGACCTTAAAACCCATCCAGTGCCACCCCTGCCATGGGCAGGGACACCTCCCACTATCCCAGGCTGCTCCAAGCTCCATCCAGCCTGGATTTTGGAGCCAGATCCTGGGGTACCTTCTCAGGACAGGCCTTTGAATGCTCTTGTCTAAAGCCCATCAGCACAAGTTGTCCTGAAAAATGTTACCTGAGTGTTCTGGAATATCAGAGTTTCCTTCAGCTCAGCTCTGCCAGGCTGTGGAAGTCAGCCCCTGGAGAGCTTTTGAGTTATTTTGTGTAAACACTTTCAATCTCCAGATCTTGGCAATTGGTGCTTTATTTATTTAATGTCCGCTCCGTACACCTTGGAACAGCATTTTGCTTACACAAGTCCCAAAGCAGAAGAGGGAAAAATCACTCCAAAGGTGCTGTGTAACACCTCCTTCCTGCCCTTTTGGGCAATTTACAGTGAAACCAGATAGCTCTGAGTAGACAAATCCATTCCCTCGATCGTTTATATCCCATAATAGTTCCTTCCTCTCATAAATTTAACTAACCTAAGAAAAATCACACAAATGCTCCAAATACCCTGTGAATTTCATTGATGGTAGAAGAGAGATTTGAGCACAAGAGGGAAGCTTCTTGAAATGCCAGGAGCATGCAGGGAAGAGAAGCAGCAATGTCCTGCTGCATCCCTGGCAGAGGCTGCTGGAGGGGATGGTGGGACCAGGCCAGGGGCACAGCCTGGTCCGAGAGCACCCCATGGGCTGGAGGACACAACCCTGGTGAGAAATGGGAGCTGAATCACTGAATTCATCAAAGCAGAAGATTTGCTGTGAGACAAATAGAATCTACAGACTCCCACACCGAGAGGAGAGCTTGGGAAGTGGGATGTGGCTTTGTCAAGTCGGGAAAGGCTGCCCACGAGGAGGAGTCGGCCCTGGGGCAGAGCTGGTCCTACAAGGTGGGTGCAGATGTACCCGAGTGAAGGAGACTCCCAGCTGGAATAAATGATCTGGGCATGGTGTCGAGGCTCCATCAGATGAAACCTTTAAATTAAACCCAGATCACAGAATCCCAGAATGGTTTGGGTTGGAAGGGATGCTGAAGATCATCCAGTGCCAGCTCCCCTGCCATGGCGCTGGGTGTGGGGTTGGAACTGAAGAGCGCTCACTGCTGCCGGCTCCCTGGGCTCCCGGCTGCCAGGACTGGGCATGGAGGAGCAGCTCATCCTCATCCTCATCCTCATCTCCACGGGCACTGCAGGGCACGGCACCCTCTGCCTTCCCCACGGTGCCGAGGGTGCCACACCTGCCCCAGCTCACAGTTCTCTGCTGAATTACGGGTGGGTACAGCTCCAAAGGGAACTTGTCCTGCATGGCACACGGGGAAAGCTCATCCCCGAGACTCTTCCAAGCCACCAAGAAGGAGCTCTGAGAGCTGGCAGAGGAACTGGAGTTGTGGAGTTGAGGAGCAGGAAGGAGGAAATGCGTCTGGAATTTAGAAATCCCTAGGAGGTGTCTTTGTTAAGTGCAGTGGAGCTGCAATTTTATTTTTTTATTTGCAGCATTTTGCAAATGCCTGAATTTTTTATTTAAAAAAATGGCAGAATCAAAACCATTTTATTAACTCATCTTTGCTTTGCTGATCTGTTTAAGGCAAAGAAAAGCAAAGAAGACATTCCCTCCACTCCAGACGAAATGTTTCCCATCGAGCTCCTTCAGGGGAAGTCATTTGTATTTTCATTCAGAGCTAGCTCATTATGAAACATCTTTCAATTGTCATTGAAACAAAACCACGGAATTTGCAATGAAACACGTTGTTAAACACAGGCCAAAAGTCTCCCAGCTGGAAGTGAGGAGCTGATTCCAGGCGGGAAGCCCAGGCCAGCCCTCAGCTCCTGCTGGAGCCCTGCTCTGCCCCCACATCCCGGGAGATGCCAGTGCAGGAGCAGCTCCTGAGTGCTGAGAGCCCAGCAGGAGCCACAGAGCCCTCCTTGGGTCACATCCAGGCTGGAAGGAGGATCCAAGGAGGGGTTAAATCCTACAGGGAATTGCACACGGAATAAGCCAGGCCTGGGTCATTAATTCCTCCTTAGCTGACTCCATTCGAAGGCTCTGCAGGGACGTCCTGCTGCTTTTTATCCCACTGAACCCAAACTTTTCCCTGAGGTTCCCATCGCTGCCCTCTCCAAAAGGCATTTTGGTGCCATATCCCCAGTGAACTCCGTATTTTCCAAGGAGTGCCAGGACACAGGGAATGGCTTCCCACTGCCAGAGGGCAGGGATGGATGGGATATTGGGAAGGAATTGTTCCCTGGGAGGATGGGGAGGGGCTGGGATGGAATTCCCAGAGCAGCTGTGGCTGCCCCTGGATCCCTGGCAGTGCCCAAGGCCAGGCTGGATGGGGCTGGGAGCAGCCTGGGACAGTGGGAGGTGTCCCTGCCGTGGCAGGGGTGGCACTGGGTGGACTTTAAGGTCCCTCTAACCCAGACCAGTCTGGGATTTTGTGATTCTGAGGTTCCCCCCTGCCCCTCTGCAGTGCTGAGCAGTGTTTGGCCACATCCCCTTGGTTGTGCCTTTGCTGTTCCCAGTGCTCACCCCCAGGTGTGAGCTCAGCCCAGGCACCCCGAGCTCCCCAGTGGGCACAGACTCCCTCAGGGACCAGGAGGAGAAATTCAAGCCCAATTCCATCCCAAATCCCAATCAATTCTGCCACCAAGGCTCCAGCCAAGCCCATGAGGGGCTGATCACACTCAACACCAGAGCCCCCTCTCCTCACCCAGAGCACAGAAGCTGCAGATTCTTTAATTGCAGTATGAAAACGACTGAAATTCCCTGTCCTCCCCTCCCGACACCGCTGCCATTCCCGACTGTGCCGTTTGCTGCACTGACCAGCTCTGCAAACTCCGGATTCACACACTTTCAAAACATAAATCCAAAAATTCCTGTTCTTTTCAGAATGACCTTGACTTTTCAAACTGCCCAATATCTGCATTTTATGTACGAAAATGCAATTCGTTCAGCCATAATAAATATCCAGGATTGTCCTGAGAGACCCCCTACATTTGGATCCAGGCAGTGAATTTCGGTTTAATATTGCAGGCCTATTTGTTTTGCTATTAATTCCAGCAAGGACAATTGATCAATTGTTTTAATTTTAAATCAGAGAGCTAATATCTGCCTTTGGCTTCCCTTGTGGTCGTTCAGCTGCTGCCTCCAAGCTGCAAAGATCACTTTTGATTATTCTGTTTCGTAGGTAATTCAGCCACCCCGTGTGGGGAGCATAAGCTGCCCTTTCCCCATTAGGATGGAGATGATGCAGCATTTCAAACCAGCCTGAAGGGTGATGTGGGATTCCCACTCTGGGAGGTTTGGAGGTTGTGAGACCTTTACAGCACCCCTGACCCTCCTGCCCTGTTCTCACCGTGTCTGTGCAGGCCATGGCCAGCACTCAAACCTTTGGAGTAAAGATTTCTGGCTCTGTTTTCTGGGATCACCTCCTGCTTCCCCTCTCCCCTCATCATTTTATGACCTCCCTCAAAATTCTCTTGCTGTCTGCATCGCAACTTGGCCCTTCCCCATCTCAGGGTTGGTGAAGGTCTGGAGCTCCCTCCACCTCCTTCACTTCCTTCTCCTGCTCTTTTTTTCCACCTCAATCTCTCAGAAACCAGCCCCCACATTCAGCCCCCAAGTCACAGAATCCCAGGATGGTTTGGGTTGGAAAGGACCTTAAAACTCATCTCATTCCATGCAGGGACACCTCCCACTGTCCCAGGCTGCTCCCAGCCCTGTCCAGCCTGGCCTTGGGCACTGCCAGGGATCCAGGGGCAGCCACAGCTGCTCTGGGCACCCTGTGCCAGGGCCTGGCACCCTCACAGGGAAGAACCTCATGGACTTTTTGCCAGCTCCTTTACAAAGTCAAGGTCTTAGCAAAGGTCACACCATCTCTCTCTCCCCTCCCCCTTTTTTGTGAAATGGTGTTTCCAAATGGTGCCTTTTTTGGAAGCAAGAATGTTCCGCAGAAAGGAATTTGTTGGGCTTTGTTTGCTGTGGTCCTCTCTCGGAATCAATTATTCTTGCAATTCTCATTTGTTAGCAGATTCATTGCTTTGATTCCTTCCTGCATATTGATATCCCAGTCCTGGTTCTCCAGGTACCTGGAATGGTGGCAAAATGCCTTTGTGGGGCAGAGGCTGCAGCTCTGATCCTCGTGGCAGCTCTGGAGTGTTGGGATTCTATTTTAAGTTCCGCACATTTTAAGCTCAGCCTGCCCTTTCCCTTGACACTTTTGATCTGGTCTAATTGCAGTCCCTGCAGCTCTGCTCTGTTCCATTGAAAAGCTCATTTTCTGAGCTTCATTTCACTGGAGTCCATTCTCTGTAGCTCATTCTGCAGCCAGAGCAGAGGGGGCTCTGTGGCCCTGCTGATCCTCTCCAGGCAAACCAGGCCAGGCTGGGGCAGGAGCATCTGCTGGGATGGGGACCCCCACTCAGTGCTCCAGGTGGGTCACTGGAGATGACCCACAGACAAAGGGAGAGGCTCTCAGGGGTCATTTCTTCTCTCTGGTGACCCCAGGGAACAGCTGGAGCTGTGTCTGGGCTGGAGGTCAGGGAAAGGTTCTGTTCCAGAGGGTGCTGGGCACTGCCCAGGCTCCCCAGGGAATGGGCACGGCCCCGAGGCTGCCAGAGCTCCAGGAGCGTTTGGGCAGCGCTGCCAGGGATGCCCAGGGTGGGGGTGTTGGGGTGTCTGTGCAGGGCCAGGGGATGCACTGGGTGATCCCTGTGGGTCCCTTCCAGCTCAGGAGATTCGATAGAATCACAGAATTATTCAGGTTGGAAAAGCCCTTCAAGGTCATCGAGTCCACGCTGTGCCCAATCCCCACCTCGTCACCAGCCCAGAGGTCTGAGTACCACAGCCAGGCAAGGGATGGGAAGACAGGTGTGGCCTTGCAAATACTGAAATGAAGGCTCTAATTCCTCTGGAAAATGCCCGTGGCACCCTCCTGCCCCCTCTGTCCCATCACCGCTCCAGCTCACTCCAACCACTATCACCATGCTTGGGAAGCTGGGATAGGTTCTGAAATCTTAAGGACTGGGGGCATGTGACATAAAAACCCAGTTATATAATGGTTTGCAGGACACAGACAAGGCAATCACATCCATCTCGCTGATGCCATGATGATTTTTTGCCTTTTCTTTTAAACCCCTTTTTGTGCCTTTTTGCAGCTTCTGTATTCCTTAGTGCTTTTTGCCTGCATTCTTGGACTTGTTTGTTAAGCTGGGAGATGAAACATCTTAGAGGTTTTGTAGTTGGGGATCAGAGTGCCCCAGAGCCCAAGGTCCTCTCCAGAACACATTTTGTAAACTAAGATAGAACCATCCAGGGGAAGGTTCCTCGGGGAGGGGGGCTCCTGTTAGCCTCTCATTGGGGAATTTATGATAGAGATGCTAATTAGTAACACCTACGTCATACCAGATCTTTGGGAGGGGAACGCGGTTTTTTGCAGTGTAGACTGAGGTGCATTCCACCTGGACGTAGTGCACCTAAGGATCCTTAAAATAAATACCAAGGTAAAGTCCCTTTTTCCCTTCTAACCGTGTTTGACTCTTGATTTTAAGACCAGGAAAAGGCATCATCGCTCCTGAAAACCCAATGGATACCTGGAGCAGGGGCCAGGTGCTCAGGTCATGGCACCGCAGCCTCCTGCCATGCTGCCAGCTCTGAGCAGGATAGAGATGGTGCTGGGGGTGACAGTTTCTGTCCTCTGGCCTCAGCTCTGACAGCTCCTTCCAGCAGTCTGTGTTTATTGCAGCTCCAGTGAGACACGGGAGCCAGGAAAGGAGCCCCAGGCAGGAGCTGGAGCGTTTGCTTTGCTCTCGCTGCGCTGTCCTGCAGGCTGCAAGGTGGGAGAGATGAGATAGGGAGGAGATGGATTGTCTCCTGAGCTCACTCTTTCCCTGTCATTAATCAGCCTCTCTCCTCAGATAATTTGTGTAAAAGTATAACTTAGGGCAAAACAAAGCCCGAGGAATGATTTCTGCCCTTATGAATTCTTAATCCAGCCAGGACAGCAGATAATGTCTCTCAAAACGTTGCTGCTGCGCTTTCCAGCAGCAGCCAATTAATTCCTGCAGGGACGGGGTTCCGTGGCCGCCTCATCTCTTCAATAAATCTCCTGAGTCCAGTGACAGGAGGAGCTCCCAGAGCACAGGCATAACACAGAGGGACAGCTCTGCCCTGGGAGAACGGCTGTGGCCAGCAGAGACCTCCTGCTGCCAGGAAGGGCCCAGCCAGACCCAGGATAACAATTTCTCATGGTTAAACTGGGGCTGTGTGTGGCACTGGTGGCCCTGTTCAGTGTCCTGTGCTCAGAGAGACTGGAATTTGGTCCTTGGCACCCCCTGGAATACTCCCTGCCCTGTCCTCACGGCTGAACCCTGTGCTGGAGGAAAGCAGGGGCTGAACTGTATCTAAAGACAGGTTCCCAGTGGACCAAACCAAGCACATTTGCTGTTGGGCCTTAAAATTTACTTCCAACCGAGGCATCAAAATATTGAGCCCATTCCTCAGTGTCCTACAGAAGGCCTGGCCACAGCTATTGACGTGGAGCAGCAACTCAATCACCAGCACCCTTGGGTCAATAAACTTTCGACATTATCTCAACAGAAATTTAAATCTCGGGTTAGTTTCCCATCTGTTTATTTAATACCAATGCATTAAGAATGTTCTGCCCTTGGCAATCAATGAAACCAAGCCTGCCGTGGGGTTTGGGCTGAGCTCTAGCCTTTGAAGTTAAGTCAGGTATAGAAATCTGTCTGCAGTTCCCTCTGTAACAGTTTGTTCTAGGGGGGGAAAAAAAAGTTTGAATGTTATGCTCTGATTCTGATAGAGAATTCTCTCTAAACCCATTGTAGTCCAAAAAAAAAAAAAAACCCCTTACAGCTGAAAGCAGTGCTCAGCTCGGGGCTTTGGCAGCTTTTACAAATGGGGATTAATGAACAACCTCTCGCTGCCCTCGGAGCCTCCCAGGTGCCAGCCCGACGTGGTGCCTTTGAAAATGTTCCAGTGCACTGCAGGCAGTGGGAGCTGTGGGGCTGGGGCTGGAGCTGCCAGAGGAAAGATGCCCGTGAATAACGATCTGTACCAGCTGCAGAACTGCCGGCCCTCGGCTCGCCCAGCTCTGCTCCGGCTCTTTGGATGGATTACACAAGCCTGGTTCGAGTCTGGAGCGCTTGGAGCTCTGCACCCACTTTGCAATGCAGAAAATTGCAAAGCACAGAGGTCAGGCCCATCAGTCTCCTCCAGATCCCTGGGAGCCACAGGGAAAGCGCCCGGGGGTCCTGATTCACTTCCAGCTGAGGAGAAGGGAATAATGAATGGGGAGAAACGAGATAATAATAATAAATCTTGTTCTGAAGTCTTTAATAACGAGGCTTTCTTGTAAATCCATCACAAAGAAACATTAATATGGAGCCACCAAATAGGTCAGGTTAATTACATCATCTGCAAATGCTGTGGTACCTCCAGCCTGCATAAAAAAAAGGAATCAAATCCCTCGGGAGTGGGAGAGATGGATTTTTTTTTCATTAGTTGAGTATTAGAATCTCTGTGCTAACATCTCCCAGTGCTCCTGCGGCTTAAGTGAGATGCTACATTTTACCTCCTGTTTGACAAAGCCTGATGTTTACAGGTAAGTGATAATTAGGGCTGATCATCCGTGTGCCAGTTTGCATCCTGCACTGCTGGCCCATCCTGGAGTCACGGAAAAAGCTTCCAGGCTGTCCAGGATTAGTGCCAGGAGACATCCCAGGGCCTTGCAGTGAGCACCTTCCCTCATTTTGCTCTGTGTGCAGCCTGTGCCCCCATTCCCTGTCCCACAGCTGGGAACACCAGCCTGCCCTGGCTGGATCCACCGGGATGTGCTCTCAGCTCTTCCCTGGAGTCCCCAGGTGACTGCAGGGAAGGCTCTGAACTCTCCCTCACTCCCTCCCTGCCCACCATGCTGCCACTTCCCAGGTTTTCAAGGTCAGTTTGGCTCCCAGAGTTTCCCAAACTCTTCCCCAAGTCCTGCATTTCTAGGAAAAAAACCCAAAAGCTGCAAGACCCTTGAGCTCCCCAGCTCCAGGACAACGTGGCCCATGTCCCAGGAGTGCCAAGCTGAGAGCACAGAGCCAGGGATGCTCCGGAGGTGGAGCTCTGGTTGGGTACCCAGCGGATGCAGTTTTAGCACAAAAACGGGAATATTCTCCCAGCCAGCAGGAAACAGGAACACTCCCAGGCTGGGCCATGCTTGGGACCAGCCCAGCTCCCCTTCCTGAGCCTCCTCTGGTTTTTCTTTCAGCCACAGGGCTGCCCAAAACCAGTGTTGGAAGGGTAATAATCTTTTCAAAGGGAACAAACACTTCCCTTGAACAACTAAATTCCTTTTGAAATATCCTCCTGTTGGGTTCCGTGTTTTGAAAACTCGAAACATTTTTCAATTCTCAAAACACGTTTTTTTGTTCTTCTCACTTTTCATCCAAAAATACACTTTTCCCAGGAACTGTTATTATATTATCACAATATATTATCCCACCTCGTCTGTAAAACATCAGTGATGTATTACTGAGTTATATTAAAATCTCTATTTATACTTTTCTCACTTCAAGCCACGGCATTTTTACCAAGCAGCAGTGACTCCAGCAGACCTGCACTCACTGGCAAGGTGTCACTGAGCTTCCTGCACCCCCAAAAAAAGGTTTGTTTAAGGCTTCAGTAATTGTTTTGAGCTAATAATTGCCAGGTGGGAGAGCTGTGAGTCACCAAAGCGCCGGAATCCTGTGACCTGCACAGGTACCTGGAGGAGGCAAAGGTTATTTAAGAAAGCAGCATTTTCCCTTGCTGCTTAAATGCAATTTCTTTGTGTTGCCGTGCCAGTCACTGCGTGGCTGACGGAGGAGTGCAGAGTGTGACATGGGAAAGTGGTAGGTGTTGTTACTAAGCACATTACCCTGACAAGAAAAACACAGGGCTCACAGACAGCTGAAAGGCTCTGCCGAGGCTCACCAAGAAAAACAAGCTGCTGACAACTCCTGCTCGCCCCGAGGAACCTCCAGGTCCAGGGAGGGCTGAGGAGCACAGCTCTAAAACGTGGGTACAGAGCAAGGCTGGACAACTGCCCAAAAGCCAGGCTTTGCTACGGTAAGGAAGAGCTTAAAGGGTTCTGTGGGGGAAAAAACATTAAGAAGAAAAGAAAGAAAGAAAAAAAAAGAAGACAAAGATTGCTTTCTATAAATAAATGTGGGCAGGGAAAGTGCTGGGGAGGGAGAAGATCTAACAGACAAACTTGGCACGAGAACAGAAAGTAGGCACTAGCCATGAATAAATTCCGAGTGGAAAACTGAAGGAAGTTTCCATCCAACAAAGGAACAAAAGCCTGGAACGGGCTGGCCCGGGGAGAGGAGAAGTGACTGGAGCGAAGCTGAAGGGCAGGAGAAAGGTGTGGGGAGAGGCAGGAGCTGCCTGGGCCAGCCTGGGAGTCCTGCACAGCACCTGGAGCTCTTGGGGATGCTGCAGGGGAGCCGGATTTGGGGGTCACAAATACTGGGGTGCCCACAGGGACCCATCCATCCCTCGGGATCACCTCCCTCAAACCCATTTCCTCCCTGACCTTTCCCTCCCTGCAGCTCCTGGCTCAGGAACACCCTGCCAGGGTCGGGGCCGCTCCGGGGCTGCCTCTGTCAGCTCCTTTTAATGCCCTCGGTGTGAAACGGGGATGGCTCTGAGAGCTGAGCTCCAGCCTTAGCTGTCCAGAGCTTTTATCTAAAAGGGGTTTCTCTGAGCAATCCCTGTCCCTGCTTTCCAACAGGAACCTTACCCAAAGCCTCTTCTTGTTCTCATTTATCCCATGGCCTGGGGCTCCCCTCCTCATAAGATAATGGGGCAAGGGAAGAGGGATTTTTGAATTGGGATTTTTTTTTTATCACTGGAGAAAGCTCAGGACCAAATTAACTATAATAAAGTTATTTTGCAAGGATCTGAAACGTTTTTTTGGACTATAAAATCAAAATAAAACTGTCTGGGATCAAGTGAAACACTGATGGATTTCTCTGCTTTAAAAACTGAAATTAATTATCTGCCTTGTCCTGCCCTCAGCATTTAGGTCATTAATGGGATGGTGATTACTGCTATTGCTGCTTTTAATTTTTTTTTTTTTTTATGCAGCTGATTTATCTGATGTTTGCAGCAACGACCAACATGGAAACCTGGGAGACAGAAGATGTGGATCAGAGCCTCCGAAGGAGGGAGCAAAGGGAGCCTTTGCAAGACTTTTTTCTTGTGGCTGTTCAGGATTCATCAGAAGAACAGAGATATAACCAAAATCAATCATTCAGAGCTTAGATGGACACGGAACAGCACTAAAGATCCATTTTCCACCGACTTGCAGCTGGGGATGTTGTGGAATGGCCTCTTCGGTATAGAAACAACAGAACAAAAGCAAAGCTGAACCTGAAAATGTTCACAGATCAGAAAAGAAAAGAAGTTCCCTACAAAAGGAATCTGGATGTGCTGAATTGTTCAGTTTGAGGTGATAAGGAACTCACACCCGGCACCTGAAGGCTCTTGGTTGCATCAAGCAAGTTCGGCTTTGAGGCTGAAAACGAAATTGAAAGTAAAAGATTTGGAACAAGAAGTGCAAGAGAGCACTTCAGAAAAACACCAAGGGAAATGTTCGTGGAACACTCAGCGAGAAACTGAGCTTTTCCTCAGCCCCTCTGCTAAGCCTCGTGCAGAGCCCAGGGTTAGAGCCCCCCAAAATAACGCCCCGAGTTCAGTGAGGGCCCGGAAAAATGTTCTGCTCTTCTGCACGAGAAAAGCCTCGCCTTGAAATGCACAGGGAGCCTTCAGCTCAATTTCCTGATATAAATAGGGCAGCTCAGAGTCACAGTGAATACAGAAAATGTTTTCTTATATGCAAATGAGAGCTCACATTATTTCATAGAAGGAACTGTAATAGTTGGAAATTAGCAAATGTTTCCAGATCCTTGTTAAAGGCAAGGAAAAAAAAAAAAGCGGCTCATCTAATGTTCCCGGATAAAAATGACATTAATTGAAAGTTTGATTCTATTCCCTAATGAATTTTCCTGTTGCATTGTAATTAATAACTACTTGCATCCAAAAGAACTTGATATCCCTTCAAATTAGGGCATTACTTATAAATATGGTAATGTTTTAAGAGCAGTTCTGAGAATGCCAGGCACTGCTCTTGGAATGGCTGTGAGCAACGGGAACAAACCCTTAACAAATCCTGCATGGGCTGCAGGACTGTTGGGAGCCACTGCAGAGCCTAAATCTGTCCTCTCCCAGGAACCCAGATCCATCCTCTCCCAGGAACCCAGATCCATCCTCTCCCAGGAATCCAAATCTGTCCTCTCCCAGGAACCCAGATCCATCCTCTCCCAGGAACCCAGATCCATCCTCTCCCAGGAGTTCTCCAACCCAAGACCTTGCAGAGCCTCAAGCACACCTGGTCCTACAGCAAACCCCACAGGGGCGTTTCCACCCCGAGATTTGGGATTTGTCCAACACCTGCCATGTTTCATCATTGCAAGGCCAGGCAGGATGGATGGAGGCAGTACCTGTCCCTCTGGGATTTCCCTCTGGGTCACCTCTGAGACATCCCAGAAATAAGAGAATCACAGAATCATAAAATCATCGGACAGGGACACCTTCCACCATCCCAGGCTGCTCCAAGCCCCAGAGTCCAGCTTGGCCTTGGGCACTGCCAGGGATCCACTGTGCCAGGGCCTCACCTCCCTGACAGGGAACAATTCCTTCCCAATATCCCATCTAAACCTACAGTCCTTCAGTGTGAGGCCATTCCCTGTGTCCTGTCCCTCCAGCCCTCTCCATCTTTCCTGTCAGCTCCTTCAGGCACTGCAAGGCCACAGTGAGCTCACCCCAAAGCTTCTCCTCTCCAGGTGAACAATCCCAGCTCTCCCAGCCTTTCCTCCCAGCAGAGCTGCTCCATCCCTCTGCTCATCCTGGTGCCTCCTCTGGGCTCTCTCCAGCAGCTCCAGGTCCTTCCTGTGCTGGGCCCCTGGAAAGGCTTTGGCCTCTAAACTTGCCCTTGAGGCTGCTGTTAAAGCATCACTTGGATGCTTGAGACCTTTTAAAAGGGGCCTCAAGGATATTTTTCCCTTGTTCCTGGAAAAGAAGGAAAGGAGGGAAATGCAAACACAGCGAGGAATGAGCTGACACGTGCAGGCGCCTTCCTGCGCAGTGTCTGTGCCACTGTTCCTGCTAATGCCACACACACCCACGGCCAGCATGGTGCTGCAGCTTCCAGCCTCGTGTGCTGCAGGATCCAGGCCATTCCCATCCCAGGAAAGCTGATTCTTTGGATTAACCCTGTTTCCTTCCAGCTCCCGCATTCTTTACTCCCTTTATTACAGTAACTGGTCAGAACGTGAGTCGATAACCTCAACCACACCCCAACCAAAACCTCCACCATGAAATACCAGGGCTTGGCCACCTTGACTTGAAATAATTCCTGTGAGTGCTGGAAAGAGAATTCCCACTCATCCTGCCTGGAACCCCTCACATGTTGGGATTGTCACCTAACGGGGGTGACCTTGTCCCTTCCTGCACCCAGCACAGGCACTGGGGAGCTCTGAAGTCCAAGGGAGAGGGAGGTGGAGAGGAGGGGTAGAGGAGTGCTCCCATCAGTCCTGGAATGCTTCCAGAGGGAAAACAGGTTCTGCTGCACAGGGGCCAGCACTGGGGAAGGGAGAGCGTGAAGAGCTCAGATGGAGGTGACAGCCATTCCATGGAATTCCATTCCATGGAATCATGGAATGGTTTGGGTTGAGAGGGACCTTAAAGGCCATCCCATCCCACCCCTGCTACAGGCAGGGACACCTCTCACTGTCCCAGGCTGCTCCAAGCCCCATCCAGCCTGGCCTTGTCCTGGTAGAGGCAATGCCCCTGGAAAAGGTCTAGAGTCAGTCCTTGGTGAAATTGGTTTTAGCTTAATGAGTGTTGAATTTTTTCCTTCTTTCTTTTTATGGTTACTTGTTTTGGAATTACCTTCTAGTTGAAAGCAGCATTATGGTCACATTTTCCCTCCTGTCACAGGGACAAAAGGGTCACAGAATTGTGGTTTTTTAAAACTGGCTGTTTCCTTGACCCAGGGCATGAAGGTCTTTGCCAAAACACCTCTTGTTGCGAGCCTTGGTTCACAACTAAAACTCACCCTGCGTACCAGTACTTCTGGATTAGCCTTCCTCTCCTTCCTCTATCCAGAAACCTCCACAAATTTCCCTGCTCAGAAATGACGTCAGCTTTGCTTCCCGTGGTAGCTCAGACACCCAGGGAAGAGCTTTTCCCAGAGCAGCTTGGGCTGAAATCCCTTCTCCCGCCCCAGCACACACACCATCACACTCCCGTATTCACAGATTAGGAACTCCCCGCGCAGGCAGCAGCTCCACACCCGCAGCTCTGAGCCCAGCAGGGTCCCGGGATGGTCCCCCCGGAGCGCCGGGAGCCGGGGCAGAGCCCATCCTGCTCACCCAGGCTGCAGAGCCTGGCAGTGGGATATAAAAAGCTGGGCATGGATGTGTGCCAAGAGGTAGTAAACAAACTGGGAGCTCTGTTTTTCCTCTGGCTTTCACTCCAGAGCCGTGTGTGTCTGTGGAGGAGAGTGCCCGGCTGCGCTGGGCGGATTTTTCGTATTCTGAGCCTGGCGTTCTTTGGGGGAGAGACGAGGAGGGGCTGTCATTAACCCTGCTCTCCAGAGGGCCAGGCGAGCGGCAGGAGGCTGCCTGGACTCTGCATTCAGGCCACAGACGGTGAATGACACGAGCACAAAGTTCAGACCTGCCCTCAAATCTCCCTGCCGTCCCGAAAGCATGAAAGCAGATGCACACGATGGATGAAAAGCCAAACATATCGATCACTCCGTACATCGCTGGCAGCCAGCTGTGCTGGCAGCAGGCAGCCGGGGCTGCGCTGCAGTCAGGCTCAAGGTAACGAGCAGGGAACACAGGAGCTGGGACCGGGTGGGTTTTTATTCCCGGGGAGCTCCGTGCGGGTGCCCCCGGCAGCGATGCCGCTCCGAGCCTGCTCACGCTGCCCGCGCTCCCCACGGGGCAGCCGTGCCCGTGCCTGCTGTGTGTCTGCAACCTGCTGCGCCTCTGCCAGCCTGTCACAGTGTCCCTGCCGCACCTCTGCCAGCCTGTGACAGTGTCCCTGCCGCCGGAACGCCGGGACAACGCGGCTGCCCTTGCCCACGAGCCCCGGAGCAGGCGCAGGCAAGGTAAGGCACAATTCCCGTTAATTCTCGGCTGGGCAGTCAGGCAGGAGGAGGTGGAGGAGGCAGAGGCCTCTGCAGGCGCAGGGAGCTGCGGGAGGGGAGGATGCGATGCTGCCGTGGGAGGGATGCAGGGATGCTGTGAGGAGAGGGGGGGATGCCGGGCAATCCATCCTGCGCTGCGCCGCCGGCCTCCTCCTCCCGCCGCTCCCTGGCTCAGCCCGAACTCCTCGGGCTCTGCCCGCTGCCTGCTCCCTCCCAGCCCCCCCAGCTCCCCTCCAGCCAGCTCCGGCGCCCTCGGGAATGCTTTCAAACCTCTGCCCCATCTGTCTGCCTGGACCAGGAGCCAATTCTCCTGGCAGACGGGGCCCCAAACTGGGCTCGCCATCCCCTGGGAACGCACCCAGAGCCCCAGAGGGCACAGCAGGACACGGCCACTCCCCCACCCACCAGGACAGGGACCCTTGGCCTCATGGCCACCCAAAGCACCCAACCTCCCTCTTCCTTGTGCTGCAGCCCCACAGAGAAAGGGGAACACAGGCAGACAGCTCCTGGAGGCTGCTTTTCCCACGGGATCCCCTTCCCAAAGTCCCGTTTTGCTCGTTCATCTGGGAAATTGTACAGACAAAAGAAGGCAAAAGCAGCTGTGGCTCCTGTGACAGCAGGGGGTTCGGCCTTCCTTTGGAAGCACCAAAGTAGAGACAAAAATAACCCAAGACAAGGCAGAGGAGCTGTTTGTCCCTGCCTCAGGCCGGGGCCAAGCCCCTGCCCCTGCCTGTCCTCAGAGCTGCTTCCTTAGGGCCTCACAGCCTCCTCCAGCTGCTGCCTTGACCTTCCACCTGCACATGTAGAACTGTCCTCCAGGGCCAGTCCTTGTGCTTTTGAGCTGGTTGCCTCCCTGCAGGGATGTTTCAGAGCTTGTTATCCATGTCCTGCCTGCCTGGAGCCTCCCCCCTCCCATGGCCGAAGAAGGGTTAAGCCTCTCCCTGGCTCTGGACCAGCCTCCTCCTGCCCTCGCTTGGTTTCAGATCATTTCTTCTGGGGGGAAATGTGTGCCCGGGGTGTGCAGGTGCTGAGGCCTCTGTGCTGGAGCAGGCTTGACTTCCACGGGCACACAGTGCCCCACAGAGCAGGGCTCCCGCCTGTCCCCACCCCTGCTCTTCCATTCGGGGTGGAAGTTTGAAGGAGGATAACAACAGATGCAGGGGCTGCAGGGACACAGTGATGGGGTTGTGTTTGAGGAGCTGCTCTCCAGACCTGGAGCCTGTCTCCGGGCCAGATTCCTACGTGCTGTCGGATGAATCCTCACCCTGACACCACATGGTCACTCGTTTTCCCTTTTTTCAGCTCTGGGCACCTGCAGATTCATTTGCAGAGCCTTTAGTGCTCACAGCTCTGTTGTGTGAGGTTTTGCTTTCATCCAAACTATTCCAGACCCAGGATGGCATGAATATTTTCCTTGGAGCTGCTGATTTTTCCCCTGAGCCATGCAGGCTGCTCCCCAGCCAAGCAACTCCCTCCCTGCCAGCCGAGGCCGAGAGATGGATTGTCCCTGCTCTGCCACTTCGGGGATGGGGATTTTTCACTCTCTCTGCTCTGCAACCTTATTGTCCTTTGCTGTCACCGAATGATTATCCCTTCAGTGCCAGGGATCTCCATCTCACCGAGTACAGTTCATTGAACATCACAGAGCTCAAAAAAACCTCCAGTCCAAGTCAACAAATAAATGACATCAGCAAAAAATCACCCCTGACCAACCAAGGGCAAAACCAGGCAAAGAAACCCCAACCCCAAATGAAAACTGAGTTCAGCTTTTGGGCCCAGAGATGGGGGGTTTTAAAGGCAAAAAAACTGCAGGGAATTCTTGTGAGAGAATCTGGAATCATAAAATCACAGAATGGTTTGGGTTGGAAGGGACCTTAAAGCCCATCCAGTGCCACCCCTGCCATGGCAGGGACACCTCCCACTGTCCCAGGCTGCTCCCAGCCCCGTCCAGCCTGGCCTTGGGCACTGCCAGGGATCCAGGGGCAGCTACAGCTGCTCTGGGCACCCTGTGCCAGGGCCTGCCCACCCTCCCAGGGAACAATTCCTGCCCAATATCCCATCCATCCCTGCTCCCTGTCAGTTTGAAGCCATTCCCCGTGTCCTGTCCCTCCATCCCTTGTAAAGTCTCTCTCCATCTTTGTCGTAGCTCCCTTCAGGCACTGGAAGGCCACAATTAAATAGAATCCCTCAGTTTTAATCTCCTTTGTTATTTGCATTTCATCTACAGAATCCATCAATAATTATCAGTATTAATTAATTTCTCACAACATTGCACCATTCTAAATCTGCCCAGAAATGTTTCTCATCTACAGACATGCAGACAGAGACAGAAAGGAAAGAGCTGAAATGAATCCAGGGAGAAACGCCACGAAAAGTTTTGCAAATGATGCTTTTAAAAATGAGAAGGAGAATTAAGAGTGAGGCTGGGCCTCAGCTCTACCCCCTGGTGGGAGGGTGGCTCATTATTTTGATCGTTTGTGATTGAATGTGCTGTGTACCACGGCTCCCACCACTAATCCCAGCGAGTGCGTGGGGAGTCACAGCATCCTGCCTTGGGTTTGCTTGGAATTCCACTGCTAAAGGGGCCCAAGAGAACAGGTCAGGCTGGAAGAAAATCAATTCTTAGAGACTTTCTGAAGCCTCTAATGAGAGGGACAGTTCATCAAGGGCTGTTTTTACTGGAGAGAAGCCCCATCTGGTACATTTTGTAGGATCAGTTCCCTACAGAAGTGTGGAAAGATCCTGGATCTCTCCCAGACCTCAAGAGCAAAGGCTCCCTGAGCCTGATTTCACCCTTTAGGATTCAGGACTGTGGCAATAATTAGAAAATACCAAGTGCAGAAACGTCCATATTCCACCAGAAACAAGATTTCCATCATTAAGGGAAAACTGTGTCTCTAGCTCACTGACAGGGTTGGAAACTCTGAATGCTTCATTTTCAGCAATTTGGGCTTCTCGTAGCACTCTGAGGCGATGGGAGGACTTTGAACACCTGCTAGGGCTCCAGCAGGAAAAGCACCTCTGGCCCACGGCCAGATGAAAGCAGGGAGGAAGGAGAGGATCAAAGGCTGGGGATGGAGCATCCCAGTGCTCTTTCTTCAATCTTCAACTCCTCACAGACCTCGGGGCTGGAACAGTTTTGGTGTGAGCAGCGAAGAAGCAACGTGAGGATCCCAAAGGTGTGGGACGTGCTTTGCCCACGATGATGCTCCTCAGCCCTGTCATTTGTGCAGATGTGGAGCACTGGAGGAGGGAACAGAATAAGCCCCAAACTTCCCTCTCCTTCATGCCTGTCCCCAGCAGGAAATGCTCGGTAAACAGGAACTGGGTCATTCCCTCTCTCCAGAGAAGCTGGCGTGAGAGAAACAGTTAAAAAATAATTATGCCACATGAGCCTCTGGAAAATGCCTTTTCCGAGCAGCTTCTCAGGACGCACGGGAACCTCTTTGGCTTTTCAAACTCAAAGGGACTTTGCTTAAGTTCCCTTCCAAAGGAAATGGCTTCAGCTCATTATTTGCAGACAGCATCTGTCACTTTTCTATGCCAGTGGCTGCTGATCGTCCTCAAAGAACATTGTACAAATGTGCAGACTGCTGTGTGCTGAGAAAGGACCGCTATTATATCAATTTTCCACTTGAAAGCAGCAATAACAGCAAATAAAGCCGGAGCCACATGACTCTGCTGGATCTGGGGCACTCACGGAGCCATTCACCCTCCCTGAAAGATGAGAGCCTCCGAGGGGCCGTGTGGCAGCCACAGCACTGCCCAGTGCCAGGCACAAACTGGTTGTACTGGTGGGCGAGGCAGAGCCACGAGGTCTCAGCCCTGTCCCCCTGGAGACCTGCCCAAGGAGCTCCTGCTGCCTGCAGAGCCCCAGGTGACCCCTGGCGCTGTCTGCTCTGTCCTGGAGCCCAAAATGCAGATCCTGTGGGATGTGGGTGTGATGGACACGGCCAGGCCTTGGCCAACCACTGCTTGAGGTGTCCTCTCCTGTAGGATCAGCAGGAGCTGGACCCACAGATCCTTTCCCAGCTCTGGGTGACACCTGGTTGTGTCTGCTCCCTCTTGCCAGGCCCTGGTGAGGAGGCTCTGGCCATACTGGGAGAGGCAGGACAGCCTGACCCCACAAAGTCCCAGTTCCTGTTTGTGCTGGCTCCCAAGGATCTGTTTGCACCCACACAAGCAGGGAGGGCAGCCTGGGCCAGCCCTGCCGCTAAAGGAAGGACAAATCTGAATAATCCGCTCCTCTGGAAAAGGCAGCAATGGGGAAAGTCAAAGAAATTGTGGGTGAATTCTGACCCCGTCACCCTCAGCACTTCCTGGCAGGTCTGAAAAACCCCCACGTTCCCCAGAGCAAGGTACAGATCCCTCAGAGTGATCTCTGCAGTTCAGACCTGTGTCTTCCCTATGGAAGAAACACTGGAGCTTTGCCATGGAGGAGACGTTTCAGTTTTCATCAGTTAAAAACCAGATTGCTGAAAGAATGGTGCTGCAGGAGGAGGAATGAACCTTCTCCTGTGACTGCCACATGCAAACAAGGGACAGGGTCTCTCCTGCCTCCTGATCAGGATCCCTAGCCTGGTTTTGCCTCTGATATGGGAAAATGATGGGATTGCATGAAATGCCCCCTCGGCAAGAAGCAGCTTAGAGTGAGCAGGGGGTGATACCCAAAAAACCCAGCTGAAGGACATTGCCTGTCACCCCAGCAACTGCTGAGCAGGGCAATGACCTCCCACGGCACAGGGAGAGGTGTGAGCTCATAAAGGAACATCCTTTGGAATCCTGTGTGTGTCCACACCTGCCCCAGGGGCAGCTCATCCCATCCTGCTCCCAGGAGGAAAGGAAGGGAGGGAGCTGCAGCCCAGCGAGGTTTGCCAAGTTGTGATTTTGCAGCAGACACAGTGCAGCGACTCTTTAAAAGTGTTTGTGGAATGTTTTTTAAAGGTTGGTTTGCTAGGAATTTAAAAAGTGCATTCCAGTGTTTCCATACCGAATGGATTTCACACAACATCTCAAGTTCATTTAAAAGGCCTTAAATATCTGGATGTTTCTCAAAAGTTGAAAATTCCCGTTTCAGTTCTGTCACAGCTCATCTTTTCCATTCATTATGTTTTGCTTAACCTTTTGGATAAGAATGCCGTCATTCTCCCAGGGCTTCTGCAGCATTCTAATAGAAAGTGGCAGATTTGGAGAATATGTACGGATTTCAGGGAACAATAATTCCACCTCCGTTGTATTCGACTACAAACGGCCACTCCATGTGCTGGACCTGCTCCAGGGGGATCCAGATTGAGAATGAGATGGTCCCTTTTAAAAATCCAGCCTAATTCTGCTCTTACTAAAACTGGTATCAACTGTGCTGCTGACTTCAGCGGGGAAAAAATGGGATTAGTGGTCCCAGGATCTCACACTGGAGGGATGTACTGGAACATCCAAAGCTGTGGATCCCAGGGAGGGGATTCTGTCTCTGCTGAGACCCCACCTGGAACAGTGCCCAGTTCTGCTGTCCCCAGCACAAGAAGGACAAGGAACTGTTGGAACAATTCCAGAGGAGACCTGGAAGTTGATCAAGGGACTGGAGCACCTCCCTATGGAGCCAGGCTGGGAGAGCTGGGAATGTTCAGCCTGGAGAGGAGAAGGTTGAGTGGAGACCTCCGAGCCCCTTCCAGGGTGTGAGGGGGCTGCAGGGAAATGGGAGAGGGACCTGATCAGGAATTGAGTGATGGGACACAGGGAATGGGTTCAGACTGAAAAAGGGAAATTCAGGTTGGATATTGGGCAGGAATTGTTCCCTGGGAGGGTGGGCAGGCCCTGGCACAGGGTGCCCAGAGCAGCTGTGGCTGCCCCTGGATCCCTGGCAGTGCCCAAGGCCAGGCTGGACATTGGGGCTTGGAGCAGCCTGGGACAGTGGGAGGTGTCCCTGCCATGGCAGGGGTGGCACTGGATGGGCTTTAAGGTCCCTTCCAACCCAAATCATTCTGTGATTCTCTGATTCATTTGTAATTATTATTATTGGTACTTCAGTAGGACCTCCAGAAGCCAAGCAAGCTCAGAGCTTTCTTCGATCTGCACTGTGTGGCTTCAGGAAAAGGGAGTTGCCCCCCAGAGTGCTGAGAATTTCAGTGGTGATGACACAGAAAGTGTCATTACACACATCTGAGATGTGTGAGGGCTGAAATGGCCCCAGGGTCAGGCATGGAGTCTGAGTTCAGACACTCTGCTCAGGGTGGGACCGGTTGAAATTGGCCCATTTTCCTCCACTACAACCAAAAACTCTGGAGTTACCAGTTTAGAGGGGGCTGCTCATGCTCAGAGAGGTGGGCAGGGAAATTCCCCCAGTGACCAGTGCCAGTCCCCCCCTGTGACCCCAGCTGAGGTTCCTGTCCCACCCACAAAGCTGCAGGGACATCTGGGCACTCTGCAGCCTGCAGAGCCACCGCCTCCTGCCCAGGGCTCCTGGTGCTCCCAGGGGTGACAGGACCTGCTCTGCTGGGGTGTGTTCCCCTCCCAATCCCAGCCCTCTGCTCTGCTGAGCACCCTCACATAATCGCAATTAACACCACGGCTCTAATTATTGCTATTATCGTATTACTGGCATTACTCTCGTTCCGACACTGCGTTTTTGTCTCCTGATTATGCTGTTTCTGTTGTGACCATTATTCAGATAACAAAGCCAGATGCTCTGCCTTGCTTCAGAGCTCCCTCGTGCTGGTTGCTGCCACATCCCCTGTGAAAAGTCAGCCCTCACCCTGAAGCACTTAAAAACCTAATTAGAGCAGACAGACCGGCATCATCTTCATCTACCAGCAGCTTCAGGAGCGAACCCCCGCTCTTCAGGATATTCAAGGTCACTTTGCCAGATTTCCCGAAGATTTGGGAGAACTCCCAACATTCCCAATGCCTGCTATGCCAGTGTTGTTTTCCTAATGGTTCCTAATGCCTCCTGAACTACTCGCACAGCCAGGCAGGTGTTTACCCTGTTTATTCCTGTCCTCATCTCCCTGACACGTGTCCTTTCACTTTAATGCAATTTTAAGAAATCCCAAGCCATAAATAAATGGCTTAAGGAGAAAGACGCTGAGAATAAGAGACCCTGAGGGGCTGGAGCGTGTCCAGGGAAGGGAACGGAGCTGGGGAAGGGGCTGGAGACCCAGGAGCAGCTGAGGGAGCTGGGAGAGGGGAAATCTTCCTTAGACAAGTCCTGGGCAATCCCAATCCCTGGTTTCTGCTGGATGATGCAGATCTGAGGGGATGGGATCTTCCATGGGGTCATTGTAAGGGGTCCCTGACCCCAGCCAGAGCACCTCAGAGGGTGCAGAGCTCAGCCTCAGCCTGGTTCCCTCATCTGGTTTTGCCTCAAGCGAACCCCACTGACCTCAGACCGAGGCATCAAAACTGACGGGGTTTTTTTGGGAGACCATCAACAGCTAAACTGGAGCTGTGCCAGTTATTCCTCCTTGGAATCAGGGTAAACTAAGAGCTCGTGATGTGGCTCTGGAACGTGGGCTTTCATTGGCAGCCTGGGAAATCAACTCCTCTCTGATACAGGGATAATGTGGAAAGGCAATTTTTCCTCTGAAAGGAAATTGAGACTTAGATGAAAGCCACGCATTTTTTATGCAAATGATATTTTCAAGGAAAAAGTGGACATTTTTTATGCTGAACCCATTGCTATTTCCGTGGTTTCATCCCCCATGTCTTCTGGCTTGGTGTTTTCATTCAGAAGAGTGTTTTGTGTGTGAGCGCACATGTGCGTGCATGAATAATAGATGTTTTCTTAGCAGGATTGTTCATCACCCTCAGCCTCCTTTGTAATCCTCTAATTTTGGCATAAATGTGTTTTCCCTCAGTGCTGGATTGGTCTGACCCCAAATTAATACAGACCAAGGGTAACCTGGGGACTGGATTGAGTGATGTCTGTGGAAATGGAGAATGTATTAGTTATGTTAGCGGGCACGTTCCCTGACAGCAGCTTAAACCGAGCACTTAAGAACCCTCTCCAGCATTTTATTGTCTCTGATGAGATCATGATTCAGACTACTCCAGCAGTATCTCAAGAACAAAAGCCCTCGGGGAGCGGAGCTGGATCCGAGGGCAGGGTTTGATGCATTGGTTTGAAAGGAATCCGGGTTTAATTCGCTCTTCCAACAGAAAGAAAAGTGTGAAACGAGCCCCCAAACGGGGATGGAGACAGGGACGGCCTGGCCAGGGAGGAGCCTGAGGGACACAGAGCATCCCCAGGACACGGAACAGCCTCAGGGAATCCAGTGATTCGCTCTAAAGGGTTTTATTGAGCAAGTTTGGGATGTTCAGAGTTTTGCTCTTTGGTCTAAGACTAAAAGGTGCAAGAAAATAAGACTTAAGGACACCCTGAGTGCCCTGCCAAACCCTGCTTTAGAGCAATTAAATAGTTAATAAAATACAGGCAAACCCTTTCCTTGCTATTTCTTACTGGGAAAAGGATGAAACTTTTTTTCCTGAGTATTAAAAAAGTAAAAAGAAAAAAAATCCACCTTGAGAGATACAAGGAGCATGGAAGGGTTCAGCCTAATTAATTCTGTTCTTCAAGTCATTATCACCTAGCAGCAGGTGAAGAGGAGCTGCTAGACAGACTGATACTCAGGCTTTGGTGTTAAACTGACCCTAAAGATTACTGAAATCTCGTCTCCAAGAATTCCCCCCCAGCACATGGAGAAGCAGGGGACAGGAGGAAATGATCCTGTGCCCTGGGCTGAATCCTGCACCGCAGCACTGCCGTGTCCATGACACTGCAGTGGCACTGGAATGCTCCTTTTCCAGATCTACCCCATAGGGATGGGAACACTTAACTTGTTGCATGGGTTTTTTTCCTTCCAGTGCCTGAAGGAGCTACAGGAAAGGTGGAGAGAGATTATTTACAGGACAGGACGGGGGAAATGGCTTTAAATTGGAGGAAGGTAGATCGAGATGGGATATTGGGAAGGAATTCCGCCCTGTGAGGGTGGGCAGGCCCTGGCACAGGGTGCCCAGAGCAGCTGTGGCTGCCCCTGGATCCCTGGAAGTGCCCAAGGCCAGATTGGACGGGGCTTGGAGCAGCCTGGGACAGTGGGAGGTATCCCTGCCATGGCAGGGGGGGGACTGGATGGGCTTTAAGGTCCTTCCAGCCCAAACCATCCTGATTCTGTGGTTCTTTGTCCACGTCCCCAGAGGACCCTGCTCTGTGCACAGCTGCCCTCCCTCCCCTGCCACAAGGTCCTGCTGCCTCCTGCACCCCAAACCTCACACAGCCTCTGAGTCTGCTCGGAGACCTCACTGAACACAGCTCCTGCAGCTCCTGCACGTCCCGTGCCAGCCCAGCGTGGGGCAGTGCATGGCTCAGCTTTGATTTCCATGCCCACGGCTCTGTGGATCGTCCGGAGCTCCGTGACTTTGAGCTGGGACTCTGAAGGGGAATGGCTCCGTTATCCATCTCGTGGCAGTGCCAGTGTCATCCTCAGGCAGTGATCCAAGCCCTGGGGAGGAGGGCTGGATGTGTAATTCCAGCTGGAGCTGCTGTGTCCTGTGTGGCTGCAGCTCCTGGGCTCGGACTCACGGCTCATCCAGCCCCTTGTGGAATCCCATCAGGATGGGGCTCATTCCATCCCTCTGCTCTGCTGGAGCTGGGGATAAACCCAGCCCAGAACGAGCAGAAGCTGCTGCTGGGACACCCCATAACCCCATCCCCAACCCAACAGGCTTTATTAGCCTGAAGAGCTGCTCAGTCCCTGGCAATTGTGTTGGGAGCCTTTCTACCTTGTTTATTTATTAGATGCCCTCCCGTGATTCCTGTGTGCAGCAGGTTTGTTATCTGAGACAATGCTGATAAGAGCCCTGGGATAACAGGGATGGCAGCACCCGGAATGGATTATCTCCGTTCTCCTGGGACAAGAGATTCCTCACAAAAGGGATTTTGCACTCATACAGTATTTATTCTTGAAAGCAAATCCCGAAGTTACAACATCAGTACTACACAATTCCTTTCCCTGCAGCAAAACAGGGCAGCCCCAAAGTACAGCTGGTCTCAGTTTAGCTGAAATGTGATAATTCCAGGGGTGTCTGGGGGACTCAAACCCCCCTGACTGCCGCTGAGAGCACAGGGAGCCAGGGAACAGAAATCTCCTGAAAGTCCTCCATGCTGCCTTTGCCTACAGCAAGCACCAGAAATTTTTTATTTTCCTGCTTTCCAGCCTAAATTTTTCTGCCCCAATTTAACATATTTCCTGCTCACATTTGCTTGTATCAGCCTGTATGCTATGTAAATATGACATTTATTGTTCAAGAAACCCGACACGTGTACAGTCATCTCTCAGCTGTGCTAATGAGGGAGAACCACCATTTGGGAGCTGCTGCTGGAATTCTGTCAGTGATGTTCCCTTCTTCCTTACCCCACGAGCCCTAGGGTGGTCACTAAAGAGCTGGATGCCGTCTCCACAAAACGGGAGCGCTCCTGAACTGGGATCAAACTGGTGGAACAGAGACAGCCTGAGCCCTACCAACATTTCCTTTGCCTTTCAAGGACCCTGATTCCTGATCCAGGCATTTCAGAGTTTCTCTCTGGGCTTTTCAGAGGGCAACTTGAGCTCTTGGGATCTCTTGCAAAAGTGTTTGTGATGCAGAGGGGTCTCATATTTCTCTCTCTCAGCACTGCTCAACAGGTTTCTACCACCCTTTTTGTTCGGGAGGCACTTGGGGAGATGGCTTAGGGGTGATTATGGTGATCCTGGGTTGATGGTTGGGTTTTATCTTGAAGTTCTCTTCCAACCTTAACAATTCTGTGGTTCTGGGAAGGCCACAAGGGCAGAGATGTTTTAGCAGCTTTAAGGCCTGAAATGTTGGAGACCCCCTCAGGGTCTTGCATTGGGGAGGACAATTGCTCTCCCCTCAACAGGACCTCAAGAGGGGCAATCAAACCAGCTCCAAGAAAATTCCAGCCCCCAAAAAAGGGAAGCTTGGTGCCAGCTTTTTGGATAAATTTTATTTGTATAAACTTTCTACCCCCCCTTCTCTCCCTCCTGCCTCTCAGTTACACAGCATCACCCTGTCCTCAAGGTTCACACACCTGAGAGAAGCACAGATCAGAGGCTCCAGTCACATCTTTGGCATGGACAGGCAGTAAATGAAGTCTGAATTAATTCAGATTCATCATTTAAAAGCGTACCAGACTCAAACTCAAGTTTGAAAGAACAGATCAGAGCAAAAATACCCAATAAAGCTTGTTAGCAACAACCAGGGTTGACTTTTGGTTTTAATCAAAAACCAATTTCCTTGACTAATATTACTAATATGACTTTCTAGTGCACAGCAGGTCTGGATTTTTTTTTAAGGAGTAAAATGAAATTTTTCTAAATATTCTGCCTCGAACTTCCACTTCAGCCCTCTGTGTGCACAGTTCAGTGGAATCTGTTTGCACTTGGTTTAAAATCCTTCCACGGAGCCACTTGCTCTGGATTGCACTTTTTATTCCAGACGTGAACCTGGACTGAGCCTCCTCTGCTGCTCCCTCCTGGAAAGCAGCTCCAGAGGAAGCAACAGGGCAGGAAGATCTTTCTGCAGGAATTCCTAAATTGTTGTGGCTCTGTGTCCACCCCGGGGCTGCTGGAGCCTTTCAGGTGAGCACAGCCTGAAACACGAACTCCCTGCACTCTCCCTGGGAGGGATCCAACAAACTCAGATTCCCCTTTTACTTTCCTGGATAAAAACGCTTTTGTTTTAACTAATCTTTCGTTCTCGGGGGTGATTAGATGCTTTAGCTAAATGAATCCTATTATTCAAACCTTCTTGCCTCCTTCTCTGTGTGCTTCTGACTCACGGATCTATTTTCATGTAGAGATTATGGAAAGAAGGTGGATTTTTGCCTTTTAAAAATAGTAGCGGGCAGATTTGGGGACTGAGCCTTCTCTCTGTGGAGGGCCAGTGGTTGGTCCCATCTTAGCAAAAAGAACAGATGCTCAAACCCCTCGGGTAAAGCTTGCTGGTCATGTTTGACTCTGCAGAAGAAGCTGCAATGGAAATAGAATCATGGAACCACAGAGTCATGGAATGGTTTTGGTGGGAAGGGACCTTAAAGCCCATCCCATCCCACCCCCTGCCATAGGCAGGGACACCTTCCACTGTCCCAGGCTGCTCCAAGCTCCGTCCAACCCTGCCTTGGACACTGCCAGGGATGGAAAGTCCTCAGCCTCTCGGAGCTACCTGTGCCAGGGCCCCACCACTCTTAGAGTAAAGAATTTCTTCCTAACACCCAGCCCAGCCCTGCCCTCCTTCAGCACGATGGTCCTTCAGACCATTACGGATCCTCACCCATATTTGCAGGACTTTGAATATCAGGAGATGCATTTTAAACCAAAAAGTGCATTCCCAAACCCAATCCAACCCAAGCTGAAGCTCCTGGCATTCCCGAGGACGCTGGCACAGGGAGCAGCTCCGGAGCTGGAGGGGAATGAGGGGTGACCCAGGGCTCGCAGGCTGCAGGAGCAGGGTGTGCTGGCACAGGGGGGGCAGGAAACAAAACTCTTTGCTTCCTTCAGCTCCTTAGAACTGGTGGGAGCAGGGCAAGGCTGGAGACTGCAGCCCCAGGGGCAGTGAGCTGAGCTTTTCCATGGAAACAGCCCTGCCCTCCCTGGATCAGCTGCATTTCACTGAGCTCCCCCTGATCCATGGGAAGCCATTCCCTCTCCCAGCCCAGCCCACGCTCCTCTTGAACTGGTGCTCCCTGGCCAAGGTCATTTTGAGATTCCTCATCCCCCAGCAGGATAAAGATCTCCTGGAGCGGGATCCAGTGCCTCCTGGACACAACTTCTGCAACCCAGAGTGCCCGAGAGCAGCTGCAAAAAACAACCACGTGGGCCTGGAGTCAACATCCAGAAAAGATCAATTAAGGAAGAAGCCAAACACAAAGAGCACGGGGAAGGGAGAAGGAACAGGAGCCAGGAATTTGCATTCCCACGACTGAGGAGATTTATCTGCATTTCTAGTTAATAGAAGACATTAATTGATTCATGTTTTTTATGGCTGCACACTGAGCTATTTCTGTCTGGAAGGAGACACTCTTAAATGGAATGAGTCAGACCAGACCTGTTATGTCACCCTGGGACCCTGGAAGACTTGGTAATAGCTCTGAAGAAATCAAGTTGTTTCACAGGGCTATTTTCTCTTCAGACATCAAAAGCGGAGCGAATGGAGAGTAGTTCTGAAGGCTGAAAATGATTTTTTACACGGTCCTTTGCATTTGACAAATAGCAACAGGATAATCAAAGAGCTTTGCTCTGCACAAGACACTTCCACAGACATCCCAGCAGGGTTTGTCCATCCAGCTGAACATGAGCTCCTGAAACATGGCTGAGGGAAGTCCTAGCAGGTCCCAGCTCCTCAATTCGCTTCCTTCCAGATTAACTTTGCAAATCAAAAGAGAAGGAAAGTGTATTTTTCATCTTTAAAATATTTAGAAAAACATAGGAAGGAATTCCTCCCTGTGAGGGTGGGGAGGCCCTGGAATGGATTTCCCAGAGCAGCTGTGGCTGCCCCTGGATCCCTGGAATGTCCAAGGCCAGGCTGGACGGGGCTGGGAGCAGCCTGGGACAGTGGGAAGTGTCCCTGCCCATGGCAGGGGTGGCACTGGATGGACTTTAGCTTCCCTTCCAATCCAGACCATCCTGGAATTCTGTGACATTCTTCCTCCAACCCCTTTTTCCCTATAAAGGCACCTGTCCTCTAGACAGGAATGAGTAAGGCTCTTTATTGTGAAGTGAATAATGCCACAGATGCCACAAGGGCTGCTGTGCCACATCCTGGTGGCTCTGCCCAAGGACAGGGGGGCAGCTCCTGGGATGGAGCCAGCGAAGACAAGTCCAAAGTGACAAATTCCATCTCTAAGAAGCCCCACCTGTGCCTTCAGCCCTCTGCCAGCACTGCCACCTTCGGTTTGGAAAGGCAATCAGGTAGCGTGGAACTCAAACCCACCAGTGCTTTGTTTTTCACCATTAGGCCAAAAATATCTGTGGGAAACATTGACAAATCGAAAGCATTTGTCATTTCTGCTTCTGTTTCCCTGGTGACAAAAAGACAAAAAAAAAAAACAAAACAAAAAACTACAACCCCTCTGGTTTTCCCAACCCTGCAGCTCACGGGCTTGTCCATTTTATGCTGATATTTGCCTTGCTCTCTTTGGTTCAAAGCAGCACAAGGGTGGCAGGAACTTGTGGAATGGGCCTCGGCCTCTTCTGGAAAGCTGAAGCCTCTCTGCCTGAATGCCATCTATGTGGGATCTGTATGCCCAGTGTGTGAGTTGTGAGCTTTGCTAGGGTTGGGATCACCTGGGAAAGGGGCAGGGAGCAGTCCCAGGTGTGGGCTGCCCTCCCCTTTTTTTTTCCCTGCCAGGATTTTCTCCCCTCTCTGCAGAGCTCTGGAGGTTTGACATTTGAGGCACAGGACCTAGCTTGCAAGAAAAGCAGAGGGTTTAGAGGAGAGAAAAGCAATGGCCTGATCTGTTTATCTCGGAGTCAATCAATTCCTGCAGAACGGGGATGTGAACAGACACAGCTCAGGGAAGGGCTGAGCAGCTGGAAGCTGATGGACTCGGAGCTGCTTCTTGAGGGATGTTATTTGTGCTTTCAGAACAGAACTACAAAGGCACAAACAAATCCACCTGCTCTGGGAAATTGTCCTTTATTCTGCTCCCCATCAGGCACTCAGAGCTGCTGGGACAGGTTTATCACAGAAACATTGTCCCTGCTGGGCTCCAAACCTCCTCAGGGAGTGCCAGGGGAGGAAAAGGGATGCATCCTCCAAGCCTTGTGGCAGAGCTGCTGGGACAGAGTGTTCCTGTGGGGAATGACCAGTGCTTGCTGCAGAGCTGCTGTGCCTGCACGGTGCCTGCACTGATGGGAGACTGCTGGAGCAATTCCCAGCTCAACCCTTCACACCCCCTTCACCAAATCCAGCCAGGACAAAGCTCCACACTCCTGCCTTTGTGCTGGGGTTGTCCTTCCCTCTGCCTGTGACTTCCCTCCCAGGTGCTGAGCTACCCCCCTGATGCAGGATGATGTTCAGCCCCTTTTCTGGGCTGAACAAGCCAAACTTCAGTCCCATCTTGTCCAGCAGGACAAGCCCTCCCAGAAAATCCTCTTTGCACACAGTTCTGTGCCTGCTGCAGGATGAATTAACCTTCCTTGAATGGAGCAGAGGAAGAGAAACCCCTCAGTGGCTCCTGCACCTCCTGTGGGTGGTTCCTTATCCAGAGAGGACTAAAGAACAGCCCAAAGGCACCGAGTTTCGTGCCTTCTCTCTGTTCCTGGTGGTGGTTCACATCCATCCTGAGGGCTGGAGGCTTCTGTCCCAGGAGATCTGATAAATGAATTTGTCAGGAGCTGGGGATTGAGAGGGGTCTCCCTTGGGGTCAGTCGCCCTGGGGGAGTCAGACACGGTTGAGATGAGTCTGCTCTGGACTCCTCTGGGATGTGGGATGTGCTCCCAGCAGGGCCCTGGCTCCCGAGGGCACCGAGGAGCAAAGTCACCAGAGGTGCCACTGCCCTGCTTGGTCTGTGCTGCCTGTCTCGGAGAGAAAGGAAGGAAAGGAGGAGCCACGAGACACAGGAGGGGGCTGGGGGCTGCCAAACCCCTGCCAGGACCTCACTCTGCTTTGCTTTCAGAGGGCTGGATGGGTTGGGTTGGGAGGGACTTTAAAGCCCACCCAGTGCCACCCCTGCCATGGCACCTCCCACTGTCCCAGGCTGCTCCAAGCCCCAATGTCCAGCCTGGCCTTGGGCACTGCCAGGGATCCAGGGGCAGCCACAGCTGCTCTGGGCACCCTGTGCCAGGGCCTGGCACCCTCACAGGGAAGGATTTATTCCCAACATCCAATCTAAACCTGCAATCCTTCATCTTAAAGCCATTCTCCCTTTTCCTGTCCCTCCATCCCTCGTCCAGAGGCGTGGATGGGAGGGCAGCAGCCTGGCCTGCCGTGAGAAATCCCATTTTCAGCGGGCAGGGATCAGAGCCCACACAGGGATTGAACATCTGAGGAGAGGGAAGCAGCGTGGGTGTTGCAGACGAGGCGCCGTGGCTCTGTGGGTTCCTTTGTGGCACCTGTGGGTGCACAGGTTCCTTTGGGCTCTGTGTGGCACTGGAGGGGGTCACACATTGATCTTCTCCCTCCTGCCCTGCTCAGACTCATTTCCTTGCTGCCTTGTGCCTGTTCACGGCCGCAGCTGCTGGAGCCAACATCACCCGGAGCCTGCAGGAAGCAAAACATCTCCCTGAGAGAAGCCACTGTGGCTCCCAGGGACCACCATGGCCTCAGACTGGGCTCAGCTCAACAACCTCTGAGCACCCCTGCCTCGCTGGGCTCAGCCTCTGGGCCGGGAGCTCTCCGGAGCCAAAGCTCTGGGTTTGTGTGGGGCACAGGACAAAGCTGAGCCTGCACATGGAGCTCTGGGTTTTTGTGGGGCACAGGACAAAGCTGGGCCTGCAGCTGGAGCTCTGGGTTTGTGTGGGGCACACACAGGACAAAGCTGGGCCTGCACCTGGAGCTCTGGGTTTGTGTGGGGCACACACAGGACAAAGCTGGGCCTGCACATGGAGCTCTGGGTTTGTGTGGGGCACACACAGGACAAAGCTGGGCCTGCACCTGGAGCTCTGGGTTTGTGTGGGACACACACAGGACAAAGCTGGGCCTGCACATGGAGCTCTGGGTTTGTGTGGGACACACACAGGACAAAGCTGGGCCTGCAGCTGGAGCCCCACGGCCCTCGGAGCTGCAGGGAGGGCAGGCAGCCCTGAGAAGGAAAGGGTGAGGGGTGACCAAGCTCGGCAGCAAAGCTGTCCCCTCGGCAGAGCCACGGGGCTGCGGGGTGTCGGCTGTGCCCCAGCCGGGCACAGGGAGCAGGCTCTGAGGGGGACCCAAGCCCTCCCCGAGCGGCTCCCGCTGCCCTCGCTCAGGGTGCCCCATTTTCGCTCAGTCACAGCCAACTGGGGCGAGCTGAGGCTATTTCTGGCAGGCTGTGGGTGCACAGCGTGAGCTGCTCCACGGGACAAGGCCCTGCCCTGGAAGCTGAGGGGCAGCAGGAGCTCGGGGAGGCTCTTCCAGTCCCAAGAGCCTGAAGCATTTCATCCTCAGGCCTGAACATTCCCGTGAGTTCCCTCACTCCTCTGGTAGCTCTGGCAGTGGCTTTGCCTGTCCCCCTCTCCACAGAAGCATCGGGACCTGTGCTCTGTGTCCTGCACACCCCTGACCCCACCACACCCTGGCAGTGACACCCAGGGGTGACACCCTGAGACACAAAGCACTGCCTGCTCTCCCTCCTGAATCCAGCATTTTTCAGTCCGTGCCTTCCACACACAGAGAGGAGCAGAAGTCACCAAACTGCCTTCTCTGGCCCAAATCTACCTCACAAACTTTGACCCACAGCTCCCTCCAAGCACAGACACTTCAGCAGGCACTTTCAAAGTCTTAATTCCCATTCTACCTCCTAATCCGAACCTCAGGTTGTTCTCATCACCTATATTTGAACCGGCTCTATTTTTAGTTTCTTGCTTTAAAATGAAGATGAGGACTTGCCTTTTATAGCCTGTGCACCCCTGCTACCTGAGCAGATCTGAAGTTAACACCAGTTACTTATGCCTCGGAATAAAACCTGGTGTTGCATTCGAAACAATAGAGGCAGCGTGACGACAGAAAAAGGAGAGAGGAGTGGAGCACCTTAAGGAAACGTTGGAGGTCTGTGTTTCCAAAGAGCAATCCAGGAACTGTGAGCACAGAGCTGGCCACACACAGAGCTCAGCCCTGCTCAGAGATGGGGTCTGAAGGACAGTTGTGCTCAGCAGATCTGCAGCTCTCTGGCTGCACAAACATTTTCCTTATCCTGGCTGGAAGGTGATCCCCGAGCTCAGTCTGGGTCCTGCACTGATCCCAGGATTTGAACGAGCTCCCACCAGCAAAATCTGGGAGTCAGGGAGCAGTTATCACCCTGCCAGGACATTCCTTTGGGGGCATATTGTACTTGCATTTCTTCTGGGTACAGAAACTAGGGATGGGAAGGGAGAGGAGAGGAGAGGAGAGAAGAAAAAAGAAAAGAAAAGGGCTTTAACATGTTTTTAATCCATTCCTGCTTCAGAGGGGAACTGCAAACTGCCTTCTCTCCAGGGGCAGGTGTGCAGCAGCACCGTGGGCTGCTCTGCATTGCACACACAAGTTCATTTTCTGCAGCAGATCCAGGCAGTGCCACTGAAATCCATCACAGACTCCCAGCTCCTGGCAGGAAATGGGCTCGGGCTCAGCTCTGTGCTTGAGGAGCTGGGCTGTGCTCCAGAGGCGGTGTGGCACCACAGGAGCCACTGGCAGTCCCCCAGCTCTCTGCTCATTCACTCGCTGGCAGGACTCTCCGAGAGGCAGAACTGCCATGGAAAATCTGTCCCTGGCCCAAGGCTCCCTGCTCCATGGATCCCCTCTCCATGGGCTGGAATGCTGCTCCCCGCCGTGCAGCCACTCATGGAGGAGAGGGAAAGAGCTGCTCCTCGTTTTCACCTGCCAGACAGGAAACCCCAGGTTCAATCCAACCCCCAAACTGCCTCAGGTCCGGGTTCTGGCAGCTCTGCTCCAGAAAGGACTTCATTCAGTTCCTCCTTTCCTCTCCTCCCTGCTCCTTGGGAATCCTGAACTTTGCTTCACGGGGACCAGGAGCAAATGTTGCCCTGCACAGGCTCGCCTCAGCTCTAAAACAGATCTGCTCCAGCCTGCTTTCAGCACCATCCATACAAAGTCAATCTGGAAGGCAGATCTGAGCCCTGTGTCTCCAAAAACACTTCCCTGATGATGAGTTCATGCCAAGGAGTGCCTCCCAAGGAACCCTGGCAGATAAGCTGCACATAGCACACTGGCTTTGCTCTAGCAGTGGATTTTTGGGAGTGCTCAAGCTCCCCATGTGCCAAACTCTGACCATGTTGTTGTGGAGAGGTCACAGATGCTTCAGAACCACAGATCCCTCTGCAAAGTCCCCTCTCTGCTCCCAGGAGTCTCCAGTCCTTTTCATAATATTTGAATTTCTTATTTACAACTGGCAAGCAGGATTAAGAGTGAATGTAGCCCTGCCAAAGGCACATCAATCCAGCTCCAGGGTGAGCCTTCATTGAGGTTAAACTCCCTGTTTGGGGGGAGAGAACCAGCTTGAGATACTCAGTGACACCATAGCAAGAATCCTAAGGGCTTTTTATCCAACAGCTCTTGATCATAAATAGAGAAAAACACGTTCTTCAAAGAGGAGCTTGTGGCAAGCAGCTGCAGCTCCAGTTTCACAGACAGCTGGGCTGTACCTGCCAGCTCTTCCCCAGCTTTCGGCTCAGCTCTCAAAGGCATCTGCCAAAACATCCCAGAGAGTTGACAGACTCTCTGAGAAAGGGCAGCCAATAATAGGCAGGGCTTCTTTCTTCTCCTCTCAACCATTGTCATTTATTTTGTTATCCTGCTAACGCACAGCAGAAAGAAGAGAGGGATCCATCCTGGAGTTCCAGATGATTGAAAGCCATCCATGGAACTCAGCAGAGGGCTGGATGAGTTTGTAGGGCTGGGCAGCAGATGGAGGATCAGTGCAGTGATAACTTGTGGGATTTACCTCGGCATGGGAACTGGAGGTCCTCGGCAGTGGCACTGGGGAAGGCGAGTCCCAGACTCTGCCACACGCAGAGCCAGGGATGCCCTGTGACCCCCCAGCTGCCCAAACACCCGCTAGTCCTGGGTGTGCGCACACAGAAAGGCCCTGGTGGCCTTTCCCTGCCCCAAACACAAGATTCTGCCTTTCCCTGTCCCTGAGAGAGAAAGAAGAGACAACCCCAGCCCTGTCCTTGTCCCCCAGGAAGCCCCTTATGATCAGGCCAAGTTAAAAATGGCAAAACCAATGGATGGGTGAGCAGGGGGATCTCCAGGTGGCCCTGTCCCATGGGAAAGGCTCCCTTCCTTGCTGCAGGCAGCAGTTTCCATGCCACAGCTGGCTCTGGAGCAGCCGTAGGCTCCCTGCACGGGGATCTCCTGGATCTCCTCCTGCTTCAGCTGGGATCCATGTGCTCCATGCCCAGCTCGTGGCCACTCCCCTGCTGTTCCACGCAACAACAAGCTCGAGGGAGGCTCTCAGATCAGCTGCCAGTCCTTATGCTCCGTGTGGGACACGCTGGCTTGGAAAGCCACATCCCGGACACCCTCTGCAGGTTCCTGCCCAGTCTGGGGACAGAAGGACGCCTTCACCTCTGTTATGTCCCTGCTCGTGGCAGGAGGTGACAGCGGGCACTGAGCGGGTTGTGCCGGTGTCCCCCCATCCCTTGCCCACAGCAGCTGCAGCCTCTGGAATGTTTTCCACGGCCTCCCCCTCTCCTCCCACCCAGCCATTCCGAGGGCTATAAAAACCAGAGCTGTCCAGACTCCGCTGAGAAATGGACCGGCCATGTCTGAAGGCGATTAAATAATTCAGAGCGGCTGGAAATGTCCGATTGCGTCATGGAATCTTTCTGCAGAGCTCCCGGGCCCCTCTCCACATCCCAATGATCCTATTTCCGAGTCAATACAATTAAATGTCAGGATATGCAAGGCTTGGAATTAATCTGGAATCAGGATGCGAGGGATCTTCAGCACACCCGCCCAAGACACCGTCAAAATCACCCGAAATGATCCAGGATAAACAGAAAGTGATTCACTGGGATGCAGCGGGCTCGGGCTCCACAGCTCCCCATTAATGGGAGGTCTAACAGGTGTTTCATGAGCAAAAGCACCCAGCACAGCCAACCCTCAATTTTTGCAAATCTATTCACGGCGAGTTACAGGTGCAGGTATGAAAAAAATGATCCTCAAAGTTCCGCCTTTGCCTGTATTAATGAGCCTGCTGCAAGTGTGGATTACTAATGATGGGGGCAGGCAGTAAATCCCAGCTCGGAGCTGATTCACTGCGTGTTTTGTAGCTGCGCTGGGCCAAGGAAGTTGTGACAGCTGTAATATAAGACCCCAAAATAACAAATTAAGGGTATGAACCAGCACTTGGGGAAGGAAACTGGAACACAGAGCTGCAAACCAAGCAACGGGGAACCAGCCATGACAGCAGGGAACAGGGCAGTGTTGGAGGGAGCAATCAGAACTCTCAAACTGCTAATGAGGAGCAAATTAATAAATCTCTTTCCTCCCATTCATCTCTGAATCATATTTACATGCCAATGGAGCAGCAGCACGGCCGGTCCCGAGTGGATGGCTGTGAAAGGGGCTCAGTTTGGGGTGTCCCAAAGCAGCAGGGGTGTGCCAGAGGGGGCAGTGGGGTGCAGGAGGAGGAAGGGGTGCCAGCCCCAGTGTCCCATCCCGCTGTCCCGCGCTCAGTGGGAACGCGCAGCCTGCAGCAGCTCAGTGCCTAAGTCAGCTGAGGTGTCTGCACCGAGGGTAGTTTGCATACAGATCTGTCAGCGCTGAAACACAGAGCCTGTCACAGCCACTCCTCAGCCTGCAGGAAAACCACTGAAGGATGGGCAGATGAGGGAACACAACGGATGGGGAGGTCAGAACATCTCAGGGCGGAAATGACCTGCTCCTGGTGTTGACACAGGATGTCCCCAGCCCTGCCGTCAGTGACAAGCTGTTCTGAGAGTCACACAGCCCCAGCCCTGAGGCACCGACTCCGTGCTCCCGTCTCCACACACAGGGAAGGCATCGCTCCCACAGGGCTGGGAAAACTCTGCAGCTTCCAGAAGAGGAAGGGGTGGGACAGCGGAGCTGGCACCCAGCGCAGCTGGAGACACGGAAGCAGCGCAGGAAGATTTGGTTGCTAAGTGTGATCTAGAGCTGCCTTTGCCTTTCTGTGGCTGCTTTTGGAAGTTTTATGTCCATGCCCAGAGGCTGAACAGGCAGGTGAGGTTGGTGCTGAACCCGTGGCTTTGCCTGAATGACCCTTTGGACACCAGGCCCCATCTCCCAGTGCCGACCTGAGGGATCTGACTGTCCAGGAGGCTGCAGGAGGGAGGTTGGCCAAGGTGCCAGCTCAGACATGAAGTGTTTCCCTCAGCCCCTCAGCGCCACTGCCACACAGGCAAGGGGAGAAGCCACCAGACTCAGCTGCCCCCTCACTCCAGTCACTCTCCCGCCCACCTTCGTGTCTTCCCATAAATTCCTGCAGCTTCCAAACCCTTAACCCACGAGTCAGCCACCTTCCACTGCCCAGGGAAAATCATCATGTCCTAAGGTAGATTAGGAACAATCTTCTTTTGAATACACACAAAGCTGGGGAGGGGGATGTTCACCAGGAGATGTCAGGGGTGATGCCGGATCTGAGGACCGGTGTCTAGCTGGGTGTGAGGTCCTGCTAAAGCACAAATACCCTGTTCCCACCCACCAGGCACAAATCCTGAGCCCCCAAAGCAGTGCCCTGAGCCCCCAAAGCAGTGCCCTGAGCCATGTGCCCATGCACGAGGTACAAGAGGAGTGAGAGCAGAGGCCCAGCAGGCAAATCCCACATTTGGGCTGCGAATCTGCCGGATCTGCACAGAAAATCACAAGACCAAATGTGCCGTGGGGAGCTTTTGCTGCTCAGTCAGCAGGCTGGCTCTGCCCAGCAGGTTTGCACCTTGCCCACGCTGAGGGTGATGCCAGCACACAGGGCTGGGGCTGCACAGCCACAGCCATGGCCCTGCACACGTGGCTCATCCCTTCCTCTTCCTCCTGCCCACCGGCACTGCAGAACATCCTCAGAGCAAATTTTAGTGGGATACTCCAAGAACAGAGCCTCCTGCCTCAGAGCACACCTCCCAGGGAATCCAGGCACAGCCTTGAGCCAAGAGGGAGAGGTTCCATGTCTGGAAGTGTTGTTGGGCTCTTGCTGAGTGTCCCACACAGCCCTGCCTCTGCGGCTCCTCCAGGACCTGGCATAAGCTTGCAAGGAACTAAGATTATAGGAACAGTTCTGGTTTTCCCTACAGGATGACCCCATAGGGTCTAGAAGAGTCTAAACCCCCCTGTTCCTCCTGCCTCACTCCCCCGACCCCTTGCACTCAGTTTAACTGGGAAATTCTGCTTTTTCCAGAAAATAACCTCACTATTTTTCACGCTCTTGCAGAGTTACCAGGAAAACAAAGAAGCTGTTGAGTGATGAACAGAGATTATCATCTGCTCTACAGAATTCCTGCTGCTGTCCCAGGCTGCTGAAACTCAAGGAGCTCAATTCCATTGGGAAACTATTTTCAAGGTCTGAGACTGAGAGTAAAAAAAAAAAAAACCAACAATGAAAAAGCAAAATAAAAGTAATGTTTTTACCTGAAAACTCAGCAGTATGGTGTAGCATAGCAGTGTGGAGTGATTGTGTTCCCTCCCTGGGGTGTGGGTGCAGCTGTAAATCCCCTCCAGCCCGGGTGAGTGCTAGAGCTCTGGGGAGCCCTGGCAGCACTGAGGGCACAGCCCAGGCCAGGGTGGGACACTGAGAGTGTCAGGATGCTCGGAACAGGCTGAAGAAGGTTTTAAATGGGGTCAGTGCACAGAGGGGTGAGCTGGCTCCTGTCTCCCACGTGTGTCCCTGGAGCACCCAACCCTCCCAGCACCTCCCACTGCACTGGAGCTGCTCCTGCACAGGAGTGTGGGATCCACCCTCCTTCTCTGAGGGATGACAGAGGGGGGCAGAGGTGCCCTGTGCCCACCCAGTGAACTCCTCAGAGGTGCTGGTGTCCCCCAGCCGCCTCTACACAAAATTAAAAGCTGCTCCCTCAGAATCAACCATCCAACTTCCTCCTACCTCCTGTGAGATGAGATCAGCCCTGCCTTGTGCCTCACCACGGGGGCTTCCATGGCCTAAAGAGCTGGGATTCATCCCCGGATCGTCCTGACAGACTGACAGCACAGTCTGTGCCCACGGTTTGGGGAACACACGTTGTAATGGCTTTAGAGCCTTCAGATGCCAGGCAGCGGTGCATTGCCCAGTGGAACGCCATGGAAGAGCCGTAAATCCCGATCCTGCAGGATGTCAGACATGTGGATGTGCTGGTTTGGTATCCATGGTACTTTGGCATGTCTCACATCTTTGTCTTCTGCCCGAAATAGATGAGCTCTTAAATATTACTCAGCACTTGGAGTTCTGCCACGGCACAGAAGACAGTTGAGAAAACACCAAGAATGTGTCTCCCAGAGCTGAGAAATATTGAGAGAAACTTCACTGGCTTTGTTCAGTCCAGGGGCAGAACCCTCTCCACAAGACAGGGTGAGGTTATCTGGCTGAGGTGGAGGTTGTAACACAAGGCCTGGAACTGAAGTAGGACAGAACCTGCTCATCTGAACAGGAATAGGACAAAACAGGACAGAACCTGCTCATCTAAAGCCCTGAAGCTCTCATCCCTCCTTACAGCTACTGGTGGTCACTTCAAGCTGAACCCACGAAATGTGTCACACAGTATTTCCTAAAATCCAACCTTTCCAGGCACAATCCTAATGATAAAACCCCTCAGTCCTTCGTGACACCCGAAGTCCCCCCCGTCACAGCACAGACAGACAATCAGATCATGTCACAGACAAAGACAAAGCCACACATGAGCACAAGCAGGTCCTGCAGAAGGTGTGAGAGGCTCATCGCTCTCACCACTCAGCAGTGGGGGAATCTGCCATTAAGAAACCGGAAATGAACATTACAGCACTGTTCAAAACCCAGGTGAATTTACAGGCAGCTGAAAGGTAAATTCTAAGGCCAGTCCATTCCGATGTCTACAAACAGCCACGATATTGTTTAATTTCTCCAGAGAACAAGAGCCTTTCATTCACTTTGGAAAGCACCCCATGCCTGGTGGCTGTGGTGGATAAACACTCTGCACTCCCACTGCCCGCTCTCCCACCTTCCCAGGGATGGGAAATGTGCTTTGGAAAAGGTGTAGAAACCCCTGGCCCACCTACAGGAGGGCAGAGCCCCCGAGCCTTTGCAGCTAAAGAAGGAAAGGAGGTTTTGTTCTCACCTGGGAAGGAACCGGGAAAAGCCTTTTGGACAGCAAGCTGCTGGGAGGTGCCTCAGGGGTCTGAGGTGAGGATAATTCACCTGTCTGAGACAAAGGGCCGGATTTACAGCCCTGCTCAGGGTTCTCCATGGGCTTGGTGGAGGCTATCAGGACACCCCACTCCACAGACCATCACTGCTGGGGTACGTTTGCTCCCTGACCCTACATACACTCCTGACGTGGCAGGACATGACTGTAAAACTCCTTTGGGATGGGGACACCTCGGGTGAAATGCCACCCATGGGTCCTTCCTTGAACCACTGCAGCTCCCAGCCCACCTGGGGTTCCCCTGCTTCCCTTCCCTCCGTGCAGAGCTGGACTGGAGTTGCAGGGTATTGGATTACAGATCTGGGATGTCAGGGTATTGGATTACAGGGTATCAGATTACAAATCTGGAGTTGCAGGGTATTGGATTACAGATCTGGAATTTCAGGGTATTGGATTACAAGTCCCACGGGTGCTGCCTCAGCCTCAGTAAACTTTATTTAAGCACACACAGACATACACAGACAATATACATATATTTGTTTCTTGTCTGACAGTTCTACAGGACCAACACTGCTTTGGATGACACTCGAGGAGAATTGGAAAAAGTGCAGGAAATGCAGGAAAAAAAAAAAATCAAGGTCTTTTAATAATTTGTGAGTCATGGTCATCCACAGAAACAACACAGGAGCGTTCAACCAGGCGAGCACGAGGACACAGCTCCACATACAGTACATTGTCTATAGAGGAATCTCCATACATTGTGTCTAGAGGGGGTACAGCAGTCTCGGGGGACACAAAAGGGGACAGGAATGGCACATGCACCCCCAGTGTCACAGCCAGGGCACCGGTGGCACTCGGGCAGGGCGGGGTGGGGACAGGAGGACACTCCAAACACGTCTCACTGTACACTAGAAAAACTCACCAAACAGGCAACAGCGTCATCAGCGAACATTGCCCGGGGTTCTGGTGTCACCAGGACACAGCTTTGGTGTCACCAGAGCCCCCTGGGTATTTGGGTACTCGTGGTAAAGAGCTACAGCTGTCTCTCCACAGATATTTATATACAGTACATGTACACAGAGCATACACAGAGCAGCATGTGGGTATTTTTGTGTTTTCCTGTTTGTACATTATATCACAGATTATAGGAACACAGAAAATATATAGGCTTTAGGACCTAAAAAGAAATAATTTTATAAAATGTTCATCATATCCCCCCCATCAAAAATAAATAACTAAATAAATAAATAAATAAATAAATAAAATAAAAGCCCAGAAGTCAAAGGAAAGAACTCCAGACTCACAGTCTGGAAGTGGTCACTGCCTGCCCTGGGCCAGCTGGACATTCCTGCCCTCCCCTTGGGGAGCACCCACGCACCCAGGAAAACACAAAGCTGGAGGAACAGTCCCACTGCAAAGCCCGAGAGGAGCCCGGGATCCCCCCTGGCCGGCCCCAGCTCCCCTGGCAGGACCCCGCAGGCCCTGCCCGAGCGCAGCACTGAACCCGCAGCAGCATTTCCCGGGCTGAGCCCAGCGCCAGCTCAGGGCACCCAGAGCCCAGCTGCCGCCTCAGAGCTTTGCATCTAAAACAATCTTTTCATTTAGCAAAAAATGGTTTCCACTGTACCCTTCGTGTGTCCTCTTCCTAACGTGACAAACCCGGAGGAGATGAAATTATGGAGATCTGGCCCTCCACTGCGATAAATATCCTTTCCATAGTGACCTGCTGGGGAAAAGGAAACAAAACCACCTTCAGTCAGTCTGTCTGTGCACATAAACATATATCTATATATTTGTATGGCTATATATTGTATATAGATATTTATATATATCTATATCTTTATACATTTATACATTTATCTATTTACATATCTATATATTTTTATATAGATATTTAAATATTTATATATATGTATATGTCAATATGTTTATATATTTATATACCTATATAAAAATATATATTTATATCGATATTTATTTATATATATATTTATATGTCAATATATTTATATATTTGTACATTTATTTTTATATGTTTATATATAGATATATATTTATATATTTTTATATATATCTTCATATATTCATATATTTATATATTTATACATGTGCCATACAGCCCTGCTGTCACCCTCATCCACGTTGCATAATTAATGGCACCCCGAGGGTGGCACAGAAAACACCGCCCATGGCAACATCGAAGCCTTAATTCTTCGTTGGCAAAGACCCGTGAAGAGGAACGGCTGCACGTTTTGGAAATTGCCAAGGAACGAGCAGGATCTGAGAGGGGGAGCACCCAAGTGCCAAATCAAACATCCCAATCTTCAGGAAATTGCCTCATCCCTGCCTCAGATCCACGCGTGCTCTCCCAAGGGCCTGCTCTCACTCAGACCTTCAGGATGAAGGAGCTGAAGGAAATCAGAAGAGATTCCAGCCGCAGCCCCGAGAGCGTCCTGGTGCCAGAGCTTTTGTCCCGAGGTGCCAATGTCAGCCCTGCCCAGGCTGGGCCCACGTCCCCATGAACAGCAGGACAGCAAACTTGGATTTTGGCTTTGGTTTGCTCTGCTCCATGCACGGCATCCCTGGATAGTTCCTCAAGTGCAAATATCTCCTCAAAAGACTTTCTCAGAGCTTTCTCAGTCCCTGACAACAGAGTAGGTTCAAGAGACACCCAGCTTTTTAATATTTTAATACATTAATAAAGGAAAAAACCCCCTCCTGCCTCCCTGTTACCATGCAAAGCACTGAAATGAGGGCACAGATAATTTTTCAGATACTCTTTATCATCTCCTCCCTTTTTCATGTTGTTAATTTTTCTGTTCCTATTATTTCAGGAAGAGGCAGAGATAAGATAGGTGCAAGGGAAGGGAAGGGGGGCAGCCTCGGGGGCCAGGAATGCAGCTCAGTCCCTGGGAAATTCCACTTCTCCCTGGTTTCCTGCACGAGCTGTGGAGGCAGATGGTGCTGGGCTGGAGCAGAGCCGGGTCAGGCAGCTGTGGGCAGGACCAGGAGGGCATCCAGGATCCAGGTGGGAACAGCCTGGGGCCCTGTCCTGCCTGGCTCCCACTGGCACCACAGCCCTTCTCTGCTTTTCCAGGACTGACCCCGAAAGCTGTTTGTTCCCTCCCAATTTCAGGCTCTCTGGCAGCACCGTGTGAATTAAGAGAGACTTTGGGACCTCTCAGTCTGGCAGGTTTAGGTTTCCCTCTTTCCTTTCCAGTCAGTCACTGTCCCCCAGTGCCCAGCAGTGGGGCCTGGTTTACAATAACCTGAGGGGAAGCACCCACCTGCCCCCCGAGGTCCCCAAATGCCACGGAATCGCTGAATGGTTGGGATGGAAGGGACCTCAAAGCCCATCCAGCCCCNCTCCATCCCTCTGCTCATCCTGGAGCCTCCTCTGGCCCCTCTCCAGCAGCTCCACGTCCTTCCTGTGCTGGGCCCTGGGGCAGCTCTGCAGGTGGGGTCTCACCTGAGCCCCCCTGTTCTGTCCCAGTGGGTCTGAGCAGGCCCCAGCCCCGTGTCCAGCAGGTGCCAGGCCAGGAGAGGCTGGCACAGGCTCTGCCATGCCAGGGATGGTGCTGGGGAGCCTCGGAGGAGCTCCCAGGGCAGGCAGGAGATGCTGACACTTGTGACAAGTGTTTGTTCCCATCTAACAGAAAACCCACCCCACCCCCTTCCGACACGGGGTTTTTTCTGGTCAAGGTCACCCAAGTGCTCCCTGGAAACGTCACCAAACACACACAAAGTGTTTCCACAGCTCTGGGAGTGGTGGCAGCTCCCAATTTTCTTCTCACAGCTGTGGCAACACGAGGCAGAGGCAAACACCTCCAACTGCGGAGGCGTCCCCCAGAAATCCCCTGAGGAGAGCGTCCAGAAAAAAAGAAAGATTTTCTCCTTCCATGGGGAACATCACGGGCTCTTTCTCTTTTCTTCCTGCCTCCCTCTTGCAAGCTCTGGCTTCTGGGTGCCTGGAATTATTTGTGCTCCTTGAGATGTTTGTGCTGGTCCTGAGGAGCCTCCAGAGATGCTCTGTGGCTGAAATGCCCAACTGCATTTCCTTTTCTCTATCACTCTTTTAAACTGTGCTGCATCTTTGCTTTCCAGTGAGCCGATCTTTGCTCCTGTCCCAGGAATTTCTGTGCACTCAGGCCCAGCCACTCTGGCCACTGCCACTCGAGCAGTGCCATAAATTCCCTGTTTTAGACCAGGATAAAAGAACCACACGAACATGGCTGCTACCTCCAGCTGAAACCAGCTGCCTTTTACAGGTCCCTTCGGAGAATCTGCTTAAGACAGAGATCAAGGAGGGGAAGTTTATAAAAAAAGCAAACATTTACTGGCAGATTGGGGATTGTTCATCAGCCATTTGCTCTCTGAACCTTGCTCTGCCCCTGCTTATGGAACATTGTAGTTCAATTAAAGCATCCCTGTGATAACGAGCCATTAGCATTTGAACAGGAGTTACATTTTCCCAGGAGAAACTCGAATTTGCAGACTTCCAAGTAGCATGACTTTTCCCTTTCCACGGATGTATTACAGGATGCTACGTTTGCTTTTTGGGGTGGTTTTTTTATATTCCTGCTCCCTTGTGAGCATTTCTCTCAGCTTTTCCAAATTTTGGGACATGGTTTTTCCTTTCACAAGTGCCTTGGGGGATGCTGGGGGTCCAAATCCAGGTGTTGTTATTGAATTTATTTGCCATAATCCCATCCTGAGCTGGGTGTTTCCTACTGGAAGTGAAGTATCCCTTGGAGCAATCCCAAATGCAGGTGCCCAGCAGAGCAGAGGGAGCACACAGGGCAATGCCAGACCAGGAAATTCCCCATTTCCTTCTCCACTGGGGCTCTTTTCCTCCTTTCTGCCTCCAGCTGTGCTCTCCCCGAGGTGCTGGGAGTCCTTCCAGAGTGGGATCAGCAATGCCAGAGGGGAGCTGATGGAGCTGCCTGTGCCATGGGCTGGGAAGGAGCTCCTGGAACTCATCCCAGATGTTCACCCTGACCAGGCTAAACCTCGGTGTTGCCCTCTGCCCTATGGTGAGAGAGCTAAAAACCACAGAATTCCTTGGAAAAACTGGTGTGAATGGAGTGATTTTCATTTCATTTCAGATTTCAGCGATTTTTCATACAATCACAACCCCAGGCTGGGGCAGCTCTGCAGGTGGGGTCTCACCTGAGCACAGGGGCACAATCCCCCTCCCTTCCCTGCTGCCCACGCTGGGGCACGGGGAATTTTTGGGTCCCAGCTCTCACCCCCAGCACCCCCAAATCCTTCTCCCAGGGCTGCTCCCTCTGCTCATCCCCAGCACCGTCCCCTCCTGCCGCCCACAGCCGGGCACAGCAGCAGCCGTGGCCCCCCCACGTGTCCCCTCCTCGTGTCCTCGTTTGCCCAGGGGTCCCTGCCTGCACATTTTGGGGGTCTGGGAATGAAACCCCCGCCCCAGAACTGCTCCAGCCAGGGTCCCACAACACAAACAGCTCCCCAAGCAAAGCACCACCCCCTGCCTGACCCCTGGCACACGCCTTGCTCCCTGTCCACGCAGATTTTGTTTCGCTGTTTCTCCCGGGCAGGATCAGATTTAAAGTGCTGCTTCGGAGCGCTGTGTTGGACCTTCTGGAAGAGGCTTTTCCTGCTCTTTTGCTCCCTGTTCTGGCTCAGGCTCGGCTCCATGTGCTCCAATGTCCGTGAGCCCCCGCACTCAGCACTCGCTCCCAGGCTCTGGGGCTGGGGCAGAGCTGTGGCACCACAGCAAAGGAAGATCAGCGCTCACACAGCTCCAAATTGCCAGCAGAGACTGAAACAAGGCGGAATTTCACTTCTTTGCCCCCCTCTCCTCCGGTTTCACGGCCAAGCAGAGAGCAGAATGCTCTGCCTGCCACGCAATGAAGGCGAATTCTCCAGGGCACGGAGCTCCGAGGGAACATTTCGCTACAATGGCATCCTACAGAACACACATATGGAACAGCCCCGGCCACAAACTGCAATTACAACCCCGGCTCTGCTTTAACAGAATTATTAGAGCTGAACTAAAATGCTGTTATCCACCTCTTGGAAATGTTATTACTGAGCACAGATTACATCACCCCGAGAAGGGCAGACAGGGACCGGCGTGGACAGACTTTTGCAGGAGGCACAGAGCTCTGACCTCAGCCTCGTCACAAAACGCCCCGGGGAAAAGAACCCTGCACCCAGGGAGGAGCCCTCACATCCAGCTCCTCAGCACAGACGGTATTGTCAGACAGAGCTCTGCAGGAAAAGAAAAAATCCTCTCATTTCTGAGGGGTGGATGGAGGAGCCACAGCCTCCCTGCTCCCGGTGCTGCTCATTTCTGCTGGAGTGATTCTTTTGGGGCTGTTTCCCACATAACAGAGCTGGAGTGATCATTCTGGAGCTGTTTTACACAGAAAACCGAGGGAGGGAGATGTCTGCAGAGTGCTCTGCACCACCCGTGTCCTGCCGCTCACACTGGGGGAGGTCTTGGAATGCAAGGGAGGCTCAGCTCCAGACCCAAAACATGAATTCCTGTCCCCAGAGGTGCCCGGGGCAGCCAGGGACACCCCACCCATCCCAGCCTGGGGGAAGTTTCAGGAATTTGTGGGTGTCAGACTTGGTGGAAGTGTTTGCAGCCAGGTCAGGCGCCTGGGGGGCTTCTCTTGGGGTGGAGTTTAACAGAGATTACAGTGATGAGGGAGGTCCCAGGGATGCCATTGAGACCTCGAACATCCCCATTTTCCTTCTCCAAACAACCCAAAAAGCAGGAGCCAGCTGGCACCTCTCACACGTGTCAGGAACAGCTCAGTGAGGGCTCCACCACTGAGTTTTGCCTGTTTAACACCATCCTTCTGGCACTGCTGCCTGTCCAGGACACGAAAATGTGCACAAAAAAGCAACTGGAAGGAGTTCAGTGGCACTTGGGGTGAGCTGTCAGCGTTGCACAGCCAGACACAAACGGGATGTATTCCAAATCAGTGCAGGGAAAATCAGACTTTTCCATGTCCTACAGATACTCTGTAGCTTAAATCCCACTGGGTGGGCTAAGGAGAGCCAAATTCCCTGGCCCAGGAATCACAGAATCACAGGAATATTAAGGCTGGAAAAGACCTCCAAGATCACCAAGCCCAACCACTTAAACCATGGCCTCAAGTGCCACATCTCTGTTTTTTGAACCCCCAGGGCAGCCTGTTTTGGGGCTTTATAACCCTTTCCATGGAGAAACTCTCCCTGTTACCCAATCTTAACCTCCCCTGGCACAAGTTGATGCCTTTTCCCCTTGTCCTGTTGCTCCGGGGGAGCAGAGCCCCCCTGGCTGCACCCTCCCCTCGGGGGGGTTGTGGAGAGCAGTAAATGTGACAATCCGCCCAGAATTTCACCCTCTTTCTAAAGAATTTCTTCCTTTCTGTCCCTTTCCCTCCTGCCAGGCCTTTGTAACATCCTGCCCTGCCTCATCCAGGGGTTTGGGATGTTCCTGCGGGAGCACAGGGGCAGAGCTGTGTCCCCAGGGAAACAGAAAACATAGGAACAGGGTGACTCCCGAGCCAAGAGGGAATTTGGGTTCAAAACAGAACAGGAGGATCATTCCAGCTGGAAAATTGAGAGATCTTTGCTTTGCCTTTTGATTCATTCCAGTGTGACTTCTGCCTTGTCAGCCTTCAGGGGGCATTTGCATCACTTCTTCCAACCCTTCCCTGCAACCAGGCCAGGTAAAAGCTCCCCGTTCACAACCCAACCCTGCAACTTTCAATTCAAATCATCGGCCAGGAGCTGGGCTCTGTGCACAATGACGCATCCTGGAAGACTTCCCGAGACAAGAACGGGAAACAGTTCCCTGGCACAGGGTTTGCAGCAGTCCAAACGGGCAGCCCTGCCAAAAATCTGCCCACTTACAGCGCAGCAGAGCCAGACCCAGAGCGCTGAGCTCGGACTCCTGGATCTGCCTGGCACTGGAAAAGCTGGAGAAGATGAAGCTCAAAGCTGTGCTGGCTCCAGTGACCCAGGGAACATGTCCTTCGTTAATTGTTTACTCTGTTAACTACAGCAGCTGTCCTTGAGTTTGAACCCCCCTGCGAGCTGGAACAGGCTGGAAGAGGCTTCGGGAAACAGCACTCTGAGGTTCTGTTAACTTTAAAAAATGACTCTGTGAAAGCAAAACCCAGGAGTGCAGCGCTCGAGGGTCTCGGCAGCAACGTGGGATGACAGAAATGCCGTGATGAGCTCATGCTCTGCTCAGATAAAAGCACTTTCAAAAGGACGGGATTAAATGGATGAGAAAATAAAACACAGCCCCTCTCCGGCTCTCCACAAGCAGCACAAAACCCACGAAGGACTGGAACAGCCCTGCTCCCATGGGCTGCTCCTCCTCCCCAGGGACACATGCGTGGCTTGGAGCTCTGATGCTCCCCAAGGAGCAAACTTTAAAGCCCCTGAAGCCCCTAAAGCTGCCCCTTTGCAGCACAGCAGAGGAAGGGGCCCTGTGGATGTTGCCCTTTACAGAATCCCAGAATCATTTGGGTTGGAAGAGACCCCAAAGCCCATCCAGTCCCATCCCTGCCATGGCAGGGACACCTCCCACTGTCCCAGGCTGCTCCCAGCCCCATCCAGCCTGGCCTTGGGCACTGCCAGGGATCCAGGGGCAGCCACAGCTGCTCTGGGCACCCTGTGCCAGGGCCTGCCCACCCTCACAGAGAGGAATGTTTTCCTTACATCTGCTCCAATCCTGCTCTCTGTCAGACCCTCTAGAGCTGCCAGAGTCACCCAAAAGCTCCCAGGGATGCACGGGCTGGGATTGTTGGGGTGTCTGTGCAGGGCCAGGAGCTGCACTGGATGATCCTTGTGGGTCCCTTCCAGCTGGGGGAATTCCATGGCTCTGTGGTTCTGTAGAAATATTTTACAGCCTTGATTTGTTTGTGCTTTCACTGCATTTTATGTGATGGCCTTCTGGGAACAGCAGGAATTCCATCCATGGAAAAGGCACCGAGGGAAGTGCCCGGTGCTTCCCCAGCGCTCGGGGATCGGATTTAGCGAGGGGAAGCAGCAGGAAGGAGTCACTGCTCTGGGACACCTGAAACTCTGTCAGGAACCTGCCCCCTGCAGAAAGCCACTGTGCAAAGGAGATGGGGATGTTGGTGTAAAATTAAACTGAAAAGGAGAAGCCTCCAGAGGAGAAGGAGACACCAGGATCAAACCTGTGAGTCTGGTGTTGGGAATTGGTGCAACTCCAGCCCTTAATTTCTGAGTAATAACATCTCCTGAGATAACTCAGGGAAGCTGCTTTATCCCAGCATCCTTAACTGCCTTTAAAGCAGCACTTGTAATTCAAGATGAAGATATTAATTTCAGAAGTGTTGAAAATTTCTGCATTCACATTCATCTTCCTGAAGAAAGAAGCTCCAAACCCTCAGCTACATTCCCCAAACACATCTGGCTCATGAAATGACACCTCGACAAACAGAATTTTTAGGGATCCGTGGTCCATGTGCACATTAACTGCAGCCTGCACGCTGTGGGATGACTTCCAGGGGAAAGGATGATGATGACTGAATTTTCCTTCTGGATAAGTGAGGAAAAGGGGATGGACCTACTGGTGCCTCAGTTCACTCTGAAAGCACTCTCTGAAAGGAGCTCAGGAAATCTCTGGAAAAGCAGGGATAAAAGGAGAGGAAATAACTGTGTGGGGGTGTCTTAGGCACCGTCTGAAGGGACTGATCCCCCCACGAGGAGCAGGAAGGGCAGAGGATGGAGAAACACAGGTTCGTCAACAAAAAATGAGAGTTGGTTGGTAATGTTTGAACTTTTTTTTCTGGTTAAGAACCTCTGCTGTTAATGAGAGACTCAACACCAGCAGTTCCCTGTGTCCTGTTTTGAGGTGAATCCCAGGAGTGGCTCCAGCAGGGGCTGCTCCAAGCCCCATCCCCTCCCTGTGCTGTGTCCCCGAACACTTTGTACCCCTGGAAATGAGCAGCTGCTCAGGGGCTGAGGAGCAGCAGAGCCAGTCAGGCTTCTGCTGGAGCTTTGCTGATCTCATTTAGAGAGGGCCTAATATTCCCCTCCTAATTAATTTGTTCTGTTCGCCTGCGACCAAGCTGGCTTTTGTTCTTTGGGAACTCCTCAAAAATTAGCTGCAATACCTGATGGAATTTAATTATATAGGCTAAGGAAAGTGATTAAGGGCAAAGGGAGAGCTGATCACACCTCACAGGCTTCAAGGGTATCAGCAGAAGGGAGGCAGAACCTGCTTTTCTCAGGTGGAGGGAGAATGTGGAGGAGTGATCGTCCCAGCAGGGATTTGAGGTCGGAGATGAACATTCCCTGATACCAGAACACCTTTGCAAGGGTCAGCTGTGAATGACTAAAGCTGTCCAGATCTGCCTCGGATACCATTCCAGGGAAATCAGGTCTGCACATCAGCCCTGGCCCTGCGTGGCAGCTCCGGATTCGGATGCTCTTCCATCCCCTCGGGAGCTGAGTGCTCCATAACGGGGACCAGGCTGCAAGGGGAGCATCCCCCATGAGAACTCGGGGGGAATTGCTCCTGATCCCTGCCAGGATTAGCTTGATCCAGAGTCTGGGGTCCTGGGGGACAAGGAGCTGTCCCTGAGCCAGCAGAGTGTCCTGGGGTCCTGGGGGACAAGGAGCTGTCCCTGAGCCAGCAGAGTGTCCTGAGGTCCTGGGGGACAAGGAGCTGTCCCTGGGCCAGTAGAGTGTCCTGGGGCCAGGGGACAGTGGGGTCTGGGGCAGGAGGAGGAGCAGTGCCAGCAGGTCAGGGAGTGACCCTGCCCCTCTGCTCTGCTCCTGGAGCTGTGCCCAGCCCTGGGCTCCCCAGCTCAGCCACGACAGGGAACCGCTGCAGAGGGTCCAGTGAGGGCCACGAGGATGATGAGGGGACTGAGGAAGGGCTGAGGGAGCTGGGGCTGTTCCCCTGGAGAAGAGACAACCCAGAGGGGACCTCATCCTGTGTCCAAAGGCCTCAGGGCCGAGCGGCCGGGGCCGGACGGATCCCAGCGGTGCCCAGGGACAGGACAGGGACACCGGGCACAGAGGGACACCAGGAGGCTCTGGCTGAGCAGGAGGAGAAACTTCTCCTCTCTGGGGGTGCCAGAGCCCCGGGACAGCTGCCTGGGGGCTGGGGGGGCTCCTTCCCTGGGGATGATCAAACCCACCTGGATGTGACCCTGTGCTCCAGGTGACCCTGCTGGAGCAGAGGATCTCCAGAGGTCCTTCCAACCCCAGCCATCCTGGGATTCTGTGGTCTCCAATCTCAAAACCCGCTTGGTTTTGTGGGACAAATGGTGTCTCTGCCTGTGCTTCAGTCTGAGAACTGGGAAATGGTGATAATCCTGATTTTCTCAGCTGGGCCTTGGGAGCCTCCTTATAAATATTTATGAAGTGCTCTGTTTATAATTGTGAGTAAATAAATGGGTGTATGGAATTCACAGTCCAAGCATGCAAGTTGTTCTCTTTCACACCCTCGAACAGAGTCATTTATGGTTTCTGCTTTCCTCTGGAAGCAAAGGATTTGGGAGGAACAACTTCAAAACCTCCCCTCTCAAAGGGAGCCGCAATTAGGAAAGAAAAGCCAGGATTTAAGGGGCAAATCCTGCTGATGTCAGGAAAGGCAGGGAAAAGCTCTTGGAGGTACTTTCTGTGCCTGAAGATGGAGATGGTGCCTGCTGAAGTTTATAAAGTGCTGAAGTGTCCAGATCTTTCCTTAAATCATTTTGAGAGGGGACATCCCGCTCAGATACTCCAAATCATTTGGGATCTTTCCACTCATTTTGCTGTGAAGCCTGTAGGGGGTTTTGGGGACCTTCTGGGAATCCTCCTGGTTGTCTTTCTGCATCTTCCCATCCCCTTTGTCCTGAGCAGCATTTGCCCATGGCCTTGTCCTTGACCTTGTCCCTGATCCTGTCCCTGCCCCTGTTCCCAACTCCAGCTAAAAGTGCACATTCCCAATGAACCCACGGGGTGCTGCCAGGGGAGCTGGAACTGGACAATCTTTAAGTTCCCTCCCAAGCCAACCATTCCAGGATTCCCTGGCCCTTTCCTGGACGCCTGTCCCAGCGGCCAGGCCATGCTGGCCGGAGCTGGCCATGCCCTGCAGCTCCTCCTGTCCCTGTTTGCACCCTGGTCACACCCAGCCAGCCCAGCAGTGACAGCTCCAGGTAAATCCTGTCCCCCACATGGTCCCACCACCCTTTCCTTCACCTGGAAAAAAAACCGCCCCAGGCCCTGCCTGCCATTACCATGGGAATGCTTTCCTGCCCGTGCTGTCAGGAGGTGGCAGGGAGCTAAATTGCACCAGGCAGCCACTGATGGATGATGGCACCCAGAATTAACCAGAGGGATATTTTTATTTTCCCTGCCGAAGCCTTGGAATGAGTCCCTCCGTGTTTGGCAGCTCTCCCCCGGAGCTGCTGAGGGCTGAGGCAGACGCCTGCAGAGAGTGAGTGCTGGCTTTGTTTACGAGGGAGTTACTCTCACAGGGAGGAGCTCAGCCAGTTGCTTTCATCTTTAAGGTGACACCATTGTTTTTGTGCCTCTCTGGAGCAAAAGTGAGCTCAGCCTTGGCCCCTTCTGCTGGCGTTTTTGCTGTGGGACAGTTTGATTTGGCTGAGTCATGGAATCGTAGAACCATGGAATCATGGAATCACAGAAACATGGAATTATAGAATCATTGAATCATAGAATCATGGAATCATGGAATCACAGAAACATGGAATTATAGAATCATTGAATCATAGAATCATGGAATCATGGAATCACAGAAACATGGAATTATAGAATCATTGAATCATAGAATCATGGAATCACAGAAACGTGGAATTATAGAATCATTGAATCATAGAATCATGGAATCACAGAAACATGGAATCAGAGAATCATGGAATTGTAGAATCATAGGAATATGGAATCACAGGATCATGGAATCACAGAATCATAGATCCATAGAATTATGGAATCATGGAACCATAGAAAGATGGAATCATAGAATCATAGAATCATAGAATAATGAAATCATAAAATCACAGTCACAGAATCATGGAATGGTTTGGATGAGAAGGGACCTTAAAGATGATCAATTCCCACCCCCTGCCATGGCAGGGACACCTCCCACTGTCCCAGGCTGCTCCAAGCCCCAATGTCCAGCCTGGCCTTGGGCACTGCCAGGGATCCAGGGGCAGCCACAGCTGCTCTGGGCACCCTGTGCCAGGGCCTGGAGTTCCTTCTCTCCTGCTGCTCCAAACAAGAGCTCAGCAGCCTTTTAATTTGAACACCCACAGGAAGCGAGAGCTGTTTAACTCCTGCAGCTCTGTGAGAACCTCTCCCAAACTATGAAGAGCAGCACAAGCCACACACGGAGCTGGGACACGACCTGCAGGACCTGTGCCCCCATGGGCAGGACAAAGCTGTGTCCAGCTGCCCCTCGGACTGGCCCTCACTGGACAAAGCTGTGTCCAGCTGCCCTCCAGGGCTGCTTTTGCTCCCCTCCCTGGCAGCCAGCAAAGAGCCCTCAGGGCAGCCACCAGGCCACCTTGCTTTTTGGACTATTTTCTGTTTGGCTGGATTGCTAATGCCAGAGTAATTACTTAGGAAAATTCCTTAATCAAAATCACATTTGTGGAGGTAATGAGCAAATAGGTCAAGGAGAGCAGCATGCCTTAGGAGCAGGAGCTGCTTCCCTGAGCATCTGCAGAGCTGGTGGCCTGCAGGGGCCAGGGCTGAGCTCCAGGGCCTGTTTGCAGTGCAGAGATTCAGCCAAGCTGCTCTTTTGGGTGCTCTGTGCTCTGGGGAGCTGCAGTCATCTCCCAGGACTTCTCTGCCCTGGTTCTGAGTGTTCCAAGTCATCCTTCCAGGAGCACGTTGCTTTCACAGGAATGTGTTCAGACTCTGGATAGATCTGGCCAGCAGCACCCAGAGGTTTTAGAGGAAACCTGGATGATAGAATCTGTCCTGGTTTCTTGGGAGGGTGGGAACCATCAGAGACTCAGAGAGTCCAAAACTCTGCAAGCACAGAAAAGGTTTACTCCCAGATTTCACGTTTTAAACAACTAAATATCGCGATGAAGCAGGTGCTGCTGAGCCCCAAAACCCCGGCTGGGAGCTCAGGTGTCCAAGGCACAGCTCGCTGGCCTCCCTGTCTGTGGCACTGGAAAGCTTCTCACCAGATTATTACCCTCACCCAGTTCAGTCCCTGCTGCCAGCCTCAGGTTTGAGAATTTGGGATAATTGCACATCACACACAACCTCTGGCACCTCCCTGTGCCTCTGGGGGATCCTTCAGGAATTCACTGAGCAGCCACATCCCAGAGCCATTCCTGCAGGACTCTGATCATCCATCCACTGTGAAACCCAACTTTTTGTCCTCATCCACTGCCTCCTGTGATAGAATGAATGTGTTACTAACTCTTGAGCAGACCTTTCCTCTTAGCTGTTCTCTTCTTTCCCAAAGCCATCCTGCCTCCCCCACTTCATTTCACTGCTGTCCCCAAACTGGGTGCAGAGTCCCCAAGGTGTGAGCTTGGCCACAGCAGTGCCACCATGCCCCGAGCCTGTCACACAGCAGGCTGGCACTGGAGGCCCCAGGTCACTCTGAGGGGGTGGGATGGGTGCATCTGGGAGGGCTGGTGGAGGGTCAGGGCTGTGCCACCTCCTGCTCTGTGGCCAGGGTGCCCTCAGGAGCAGGGCACAGGAGTTGTTGCTAATTGCAAGTGCCCCTGATTGAAGGAGGGCAGTGCAATTAAACCTCATAAACAATTCAGGAGCGTAAATCAGGAGCGGGCTGGCAGCAGCCAGTGAAACATTAATGGCCTGACAGCTGCTCCAAGGTAAATATTTCATCAGCTCCACCAAGTAACATCCTGACAATTATGTTCCAGCCATGTTCACAGGTGTCACCTGCGACTGAACTCCAGGCTGGGAGCGTGGCTGTGCCAGCAGAGTGAATCCCCATGGAGTGACCAGGACCTGTCAGCTCCTGAGGGGTGAGCCTGGACACTCGGGGAGGTGTGAGAGCAGCAGCACAGCCCAGAGGTGAGAGCAGGGGCTCAAGAAGCAGAATTTGTACTTGTGGGAAGAGCTCAGCGCTCCCCAAACTGCCAGAGCCTCACTGAGCACCACGGACAGGAAAGCAGCTCCTCAGGGGAGGCTGGACTGAGCATCTTGGAGGTCTTTTCCAACATTAATGATTCTGTGATTCACACTGAACTCAAGGCCAAGCATGGGAGGACCAAACATCTCAAGATCTTTGGGTTCTCCTGCATACAAGGAACCAGAACCTTTGTTCTTCTGGCTACTGAACTGCACAGCTGGAAAGGAGGAGGCTCCTGGTGCTTTTCTCAGTTCTCACTCCTCCACATCAGCCACACTGGGCACTGGCACTGCTGCCCATCCCTTGTCCTGCCTGCCCTCCCCAGCCATGGGCACACAGAGCTGCTTTGCTTCTGTGCCACTGCAGACCTTGCTGCCTGGACCTGGGAATGATCCAGAGCCAGCCCCTGCCAGCTGCCCTGGGCAAAGCCCACGGGCTGTGTGCCAGGACAGGAGTGCTGGGGCTGCTCCTCAGGGCTGCTGGGGCTGCTCCTCAGGGCTGCTGGCACTGTCCTGGGTCACTGACAGCCTCCTGAGGAACAGGGTGACCTCACAGATGTGAAGTGACAGCCACGGTGCAGCACAATCACCCTGCTGCGTTCCAGAACGTTCCACAGCAACTCAACCTGTCCAACCCCCACTGCAGCTCTCCCTTGCACCACAGAGAACATTCCCACTGATCCCACACTGATCCTTTGGCCTGAACCCTTTGATGGATGAGTCCACTCAGAATCCTGTCAGGCAAGTGGAGACAAGTGGAGAGCTGAGTGGAGTCATCCTTCCACCTCCTGGTGCTGCCCTCTGCCCCAGCACAGGGACCGAGGACACGGAGCAAAGGACAGCAGTGCAGCTGTGACAGGAAAGCTCCTCCAGCCATGCCACACCTGGAGTCCTCTGGGGTCACTCCTGTACCTCTCAGATGGTCACCAAGGAGGAGAAACACACAGAGAGCAGCCTCAGAGAGAGAGGACACCACTGACTCTGTGCTGCTGGGTCTGCCAGGGTGGGATGCAGTGAGGGCAGGCAGCTCCTCCCAAGGGGCAGCTCTAATCTTTGCTCCCTGGGACAGGGACAGCACCCAGGGAATGCTGGAGCTGTGCCAGGGCAGGTTTGGGTTGGATTTTAGGGAAAGGTTCTTCCCCAGAGGGTGCTGGGCACTGCCCAGGCTCCCCAGGGAATGGGCACGGCCCCGAGGCTGCCAGAGCTCCAGGAGCGTTTGGGCAGCGCTGCCAGGGATGCCCAGGGTGGGGTTGTTGGGGTGTCTGGGCAGGGCCAGGGGCTGGAATGGATGTTCTTGTGGGTCCCTTCCAGCTCAGGAGATTCTGTGGTTCTGTGCATTCCTGCAGCTGGCAGACTTTGGGTAGAAAGCCACACGCTGGAGATTTCATATTTATCTCAGTGCTTTTGGGAGGGGCCACTCTGAGCCCTGGGGCAGCACTCGGGACTGGCAGTGGTGGAACATCTGTGGGGGGGTTCTTTTAGAGAGCAGCTCTTATCCACAGAAGTGATTTCACAGCAGAGATAGAGGTGTTGGCACAGCTGACAAACCAGGGACAGATTTGAGGAGGGAGCTGCAAAAGGCCAGCCACATATTTTAGAATTATTTTCCTGAGGAGGATTTGGTGAGATGTGAACTTCATTATATTTGCTAATGTTGCAGCACAGCCTTGTCCAAAGCCCAGGAGAGTCAGAAGGAATCTTTCCATTAACTTCCCTGATTGTAAGTGAGATTGTGACAGATGTACTCCCTTTCCCTTCCTCCGCAAATACTTCAAATCAAACAGCACGAGCGGGTGGATGTGTCCTTCTCTGGAGGAGGGCATCGCTCCTTCCTAGGGCTGCTCTCATAAACAACCCCGGGGGAGTCTTTCAGGTGCCCATAACAAATCTGATGGTCTGAGGGTAATAAAGCTTCAGGGAAGGGGAAGTGAGGCAAGAGCCACTCCATTCCCAAAGTGGCTGAAGGGCCAGGAGGAGCAGGGCCTGCAGCAAGGATAGAAGTTGTTTGCAGACAGCAATGAAATTGTCTTCAGCACGAGCCAAACCTTCCTGCTGTGTGTCAGCCCAGAGAAAAACCTCCTGAAAGCCATCAGAAAACACCCTTGGCATGTCCCAGAAGGAGGGAGTAGCCTGGAGATGTGGGCTGTGGAGAAGCTGCCTCAGGTAGGGAAATTTGCTGGAAAAAAGGGGAAGACAAAGACTCAGCCTCAGCTCTTTGCTCTGCCCGAGCAGAGCCTGAGACGAGCCAGGGAGAGGCACTGGCTGAGCCCTTTGGGATGTGGATGCTAAAGCAGAACCTCATCAGTCAGGGTTTCAGAGGCTTCAGCGCTATTCCCACTCCCCCTGTGCAAGGCCTGGGAGAGCTCCACGCCTGAGCTCAGCTGAGGCACTCGTCACACACCCAAGGACTGCCTCAGGGGAATTTAACCAGCTCACTCCTCCAGCATCACCTGCACCCTCGGGAAGCTGAGCTGGTTTGCCATGGCAAGGGTCACTTGGAGACGTGCAGAGCCCGTGGCCACTGCTCTCGTGGGGGCTACGGCCAGTGGGCAGCTCTGAGTTCACTGCTCCAGGTGACAATGCCAAGGAGGAACCTTTATTCCAGCTATTTTTGTGCAGTTTTAAAGTCAAAAAAACCCAGCTGGGAACTGAAGGAAGCTGATGGTGATGGAAGCAGAGCATAGATTGAGTTGCAATATCTGGGCAGGGGTCCAACAAGAGGGGAAGTGAAGTTTACTGATTCTGGCACGCTGTTAATGGAGCTTTGCTTCCAGCTCCTCACCTCTGTTTACACTTCTGTGGAGTGTGATAGGATCAGCAATCAGGAACCAGGAGAGGCTCAACACGCACAATGTGCTTATAAAGATTTCATTCTTCACAGTGTCAAAAGCAACTTTCTGGAGGCCAATTTAAGTGCTGTCAATACCGGTCGCAAATTGGCCTTAACATTTTAAATTGATGTTTTCTGTAAACTGCTCTGATTAATGGAAGAAAAAGATTGTGTTTCTGCCTCTCTTCTGAAGATCTAATGGAGGTAACAAACAATAATTGATCTGGCGAGACACGGAGAGGCAAACAGGGAGAGTCAGAGCTGCTACAGAAATGATTTTACCCATCCACAGAAGGATGGCACAGGACAGAACAGCTGCTTAGAACGTGGTTGAGTTTGTTCCCTGAGGAAACTCTGAGCAGCTTTAACTAAAGTACCTGAACTGCAGTGTTCCTGTGACTTGTCAGTGTTCCTGTGACTCCTGCATCCATCCGTCCGTCCATCCATCCGTCCATCC